>JAHRHZ010000020.1:54781483-54955002 GCA_024137785.1 Ginglymostoma cirratum | reverse complement strand
GATGAACACAGCAGACCAAGCACCATCAGAGGAGCAGGAAAGCTGACTTTTTGGGCCTAGACCCTCCTTCAGAAAAATTTTCTGAAGGAGGGTCTAGGCCCGAAACATCAGCCTTCCTGCTCCTCTGGTGCTGCTTGGCCTGCTGTGTTCATCCAGCTCTACCTTGTTATCTCTTCCAGCCATGGACTCAATTAACATGGCTCGCTGCCATGGAAGGACAGCCAACATCATCAAAGACCCATCGTACCCTGGTAATGACCTCCTTCAACCTCTTCTGTAAGGCAGAAGGTACAGAAACCTGAACACATGCACAAGCAGGTTCAGGAACAGCTTCTTTTGGCCGTTATCGGACTGTTGAATGGACTCTAGCCTCAAATAATGTAACCTGTATGCCTCTAAGTCTTTTTGATATGTACATCTTTTGTTTGCTATGATCTGCCTGTAGCACTCGTAAACAAAGCTTTTCATTGTATTTTGGTACACGTGACAATAAAATCAATCAATCAATCAATCAGTTGCATCTGTAACGATGCGTAACTTCTTTTCCTCAATCCACTATGAAAATAGTTGACGACAATAATTAAGAGTGTATATCAAGTATAAATTAGTCTGTTCCCACCGTTGCCATGGTCAGGAGGGGAAAGGGATCTGTAGGACCAGCTCTAGCCGGTCAGGCCTGTAAATGGCACAAATTTCATAGTCAGTTGTGAAATTCTCAATCTCTTTGAGATCCCTAGCCACCATAGCAGGAAACAAACTCTGGCTGTGCTCAGCAATTTCAAGTGTACCTAATGTATCTTTCCTAACTTTTTCCACAGCCTTTAATCAAACACTAGCGAGTCATCTACAGTTGTGAAATGCTGTCAATACTCAAAGTGAGCCTTTAACGTGAACCCACTGGGGCTTTGGTCTGGGCAACATTTGATGCAATAACAAAAAATAGCAACATATTTTCAATCCTTCTTTTGTCCATTTTCTGTTTGCCGTCACCTGTAGCTACCCTTTCATACAGTTCATCTAATGGGTAAACAGCATAGGACAAGGTCAGAATCTTTGTACCTGTGGAGCCATCTTTGCCAATTCTTTTCTCATCTATTCAGGAAGCCAACATATACAGACTGCCTCTATGAGCACTTTCCAAGTATATCGTCAAATGTACATGTGACCAAAGAGGCCCCTTCTCTATGACTGCACAGTATGTCACTGAGTTTGACAGTGCCTTGAAGGCATAATACATCAGTTTTCAACACCCATCAGTTTGCTCCTGAAGGAGCACCGCACCTAATGTTGTAGTTGAATCACCTGCAACTGTGTTAGTTGGAAAGGATGATTGCACTGGGCTAAGACATCTGTGGACATCAGTATCCTTGATCTTTTAGAAAACATATTCCTGTGTCTGCAGCACCATCCTACCCTGTGCTTCAGGTGTTGTCTCAAGTGAGACAAGTTGTAAGTTGCCAAGTGAGGCAAAAATTTTGTCAACTGGCTTATCTTGCCTAGGAATCAGTTCAGATCATGACCCCATTTTGGAGTTAGAAACTCCTTAAAATACTTTTTTTTTCCATGGGCCTGTCAGTATTCTATCACTCTTAACAATGCGTCTCAAAGTATGGTTTCTTTGAAAGCTTCACTTTTGTGGTTGAGTGTCAGCTCTGTGGCCTGTATGCAGTTTAGAACTGCATGGATCCTGTCTTTGTGATATGTATAAATATGTTACCTATACAGCATATGGCACCTTGTAAACCGTGTAAAATATTGGTGATCCCGAATGACAGTCTGTTGAAACAACATCTGCCAAAAGGAATTACAAAGGTAACATGCAATTTTGATTGGCCATCCCATGACTCCTGCTAGAACCCACTGTTGGCATCAAGTTGGTGGAAACTCTGCTTTTACACACTTTTGCTAAACTCTCAACAACTGTAGACATTGTATAGATTTCACTTGCCACTGCTTGTTTAAACTGTTAGGTCTGAACAAGTTCTGATGTACTCTTTGGGTTTGGGTACAGTAACTATGCTCAAACATCACTTGGGTGGTTTCATCACTCATTCTTCCTCAAGTTGCTGTTGAATTTGTATTATATGGTGGAAAATCTTTGAGTGTATAGATATATAATTACTTAACATCTTCCTTTAAGAAGATGCTGTATTCAGCATTATGCTTCCTGTGATCAATTTAGGCTTACTGCTTCTTTTATTCCTGTGCTATCCAACTTCTTCAACATTTTGAAGAAGACTGAGGCAAAGCACTTGTTCTTGCTGAAGAGTGAGTATTCTTGAGTATGAAATTCATACACATTCTCAAATATCTTCTATCCTTTGTGTTGCAGACTTGCTTGCAACAAATGTACATGAGACGTAAACCTCCTGGACCGTGTAGTGCCCATGAGTTTTCTTTGCTCCACAGTGCTGGTACTGATTCTTAGCATTGCTGTCTGGCCTAATCCTTGGGTTGACATGTCAAGGATGTCTTTAGAGTTTTTATACTATATAAACAATGAATTCTGCAGTACTCTTCCGTGAAGTTTGCTATTCTCCTCTTAGGATATATGTTTCTTCCAGACCTCCTGCACCTACCATCTAAATGGCTTTCTCCAAAGTAAAATCTTCTTTGGACTACAATATATCTGACATAGATTCATCAGTAATTTCAACAATAATTCAATATTTTATGAATCACTTATCTGTGGATTCCCCTGAATAATGAACCCTTCTGTTAAGTCTGACTCTTACACAGTAGAAGTTTTGAAGAAAAGTCATATCAGACTTGAAACATTAACTCTACTTCTCTGTCCACAGATACTATCAGATCTGTTGAGTTTCTTCAGTATTTTGTTTCTTTTCCTACATGTTGAGGTCTTTCTGATGAAGTGTGTTCATAATTCGTCATGAATAACGACTTCTTGTTTCTACTTGCTCTTACGCTGTTTTGCTTCAATTAACTTGCTGAGGATGTCATAAACCTGAATCATGTCTACTAGCTGTGCCTGTTTCCTCTTGAATGTTGTACTATATCATGCTTATTTACCAGCTCCAGATATCTGTTGTGAGTGAAGGAGATTAGCAGAAGCAGCTAGATAGATAGTGTTTGTCACTTTAGGTTATCAATTAGATCCTGCCTTCTGATGCCACCAATATAAACACAGCTAAAATATGTTAATGTTTGCATCTAGGTGGGGTAGGACATGTACTTAGTTAATAGATGGCCCCACAGCAACAATGAATGCAGTCAATCTAAATTTGTAATACAGTGACTTCTCAGTTGTTTTTAAAAAATGTTGCTGGGTTTTGAATGTGAATCCATTGTGAGTAGATACATAACACCTTCCTGGTGGACACTCCATCAGCAAGGATAGAAATCTATTAGGTACCCTATGATAGAGTTTAACTGAAAACAATGCCTGAAGAGCAGCAAGCCATCCCCAATATCTAACATATTTGCAATCTGTTCATCTTCAATGAACAGAGTACGTTTTTGAACCGAGAAAATTCTTTATTCATTGCTTATAAGCCCATTTATATTCCGAGTCACATTTTGCATGCATAATTTCCTGATTGCAAGGCAAGCAGTTCCCGCAAAGCAGTAGAGCAATGACCAATTCAGCCAAGGAGTTTAACATTGCTTTAAGTGTGGCTCTACTTTTAGATTTTAATACCTGATATACTCTCCCTCAGGCTCATGAAAATGATGCTGAAGTGGAATTTTCCAAATTCTGCTGAATAATTATATGACCTCAAATCTCTCATATCTGTTTCAAATTCAGTGGCTCCATGCATTAAAGCCATAGTTTTGAACAACAGTGCAAGTGGTTATTCAACACTCTGTTTGAAATTATTTTAATTTATTATTGGAACTCCAGTTTTTCATAGATTCAAACAATACCCGATCTACTGTGAGTGGTTTTGTTGCAACAGTCTCATAACATTGGAATTGTAAACCCTCCAGAATGCCTTTAAGAATTTTACTTGTAACATTGCTGAAACTCTTCTAAAGCCAATTCTTGAACTGTATTTTGTCTAGCCATAACAGTGGATATATGCAGCCAAGAGAGGAGATGAGACAGGAGCAGTCCCAGCAGGAACCAGTATACTCAAACAGGCCGATATATGCTGAGGAACTCAAGACAAGATCTTCAGGACACAATCCAGGTACAATGGGTTGATGGCTTTCAAAGCAAATCTTATCTCGGGTCAATCTGTTTCCAAAGTTCTTGGCCCTCCTGTTATAGTTTATATACGATTCACATTCACATTGGTGAGTTACTTGCAAGTAATTCTTCCACAACTAATCTACATCCTCTTCTCAAGTGGTGTAACGGTTTCCTGTTGAAAGTTGATATTGTTGAGGAGATGGAGTGACTGTCTTTGACTAAGTGTAACATTAAGGAGCCCTAGCAAAGCTAGAGTCTATGGAAATCAGCAGGAAAACAGTCTGCTGGTTGAAGCCATATCTGTCTCAAAAGAAGATGGTTGTGGTTGTTGGAAGTCATTCCAGCTCCAAGACATCGCTGCAGGGGTACGTCAGGGTAGTGCCTTAGGCTCAGCCATTTTCAGCTGCTTCATCAATGATCTTTCCTTAATCATAGAGTCAGAATTGGGAAATTTTGATGAGTATTGCTCAACCCTCAGCACCATTCATGTTTCCTCAGACACTGAAGCAGTCCATGTCCAAATGTAGCAAAATTTGGACAATATCCAGATTTGGATACCTGCAACAAATCAGCTCCTGACTCCCCTCAACCTGTCCAACAAAGCACAAGTCAGGAGTGTGATGAAATACTGTACACTTGCCTTGATGAGTGCAGCTGAAGCAAGACAACAAAGTAGACACCATCTGGAAACATTCACTCCCTCCATCATTGACACTAGCAGCAATTTGTACCATCAGCACAAAGCAGTGCAACAATTCATCAATGCTCCCTAGAGAGCCCCTTCCAAAACTGCACCCACTACCATCTTGAAGCACAAGAGCAGCAGATAAGTGGCAACATCATCAAGTTCTCCTCTAAGCCATTTGCCATCCTGACTTAGGAATGTGTTGGTCTTCCTTCAGTAGTGTTGAGTCAAATTCCTGGAACTCCCTCCCAGATAGCCTTGTTGGTGTCCCTGCACCAAATGGTTTACAGCAGTTCAAGAAGTTAGCTTACCACACCATCTCAATGGGCAAATAGGGATGGACAATAAATGCTTGCACAGCCAGTGACGACTATATCCCTTAAACAATTTTTTTTAAAAGGTAGGATGATTCAATGGAATTAGTACATGCTGAGTAAGTGATTAAGTAATTGATGAATGAAATATAATGTGGATAAGTGTGTGGTTCTTCACTATAGTCAAAGTAATGGCGGTGCTGAAAATCCCTTAAATTGAGAGAGATTGAAAAGTGTTGACGTCTAAAATGCCTAAGTGTCCATATTTGTACTTCATTGAAGGTTAATGTGCAGCCCATAATCAGAAGGATAAATGGTATGTTGACCTTTATCATAAGAGGACTGAGATGGGGGCTTGGGGCGATGGGTGGTGTCTAGACTAGGGGGACAATCTCAGAATGAGGGACAAGACATCTAAGACCGAGATATGAGAAACAAGATCGGGTACAGAGTTTATGGTCTGAGATTGTTGAACATAATGTTGTATCCAGAAAACTATTAAGTGCCTACTCAGATGATGAGATTCTGTTCTTTTGGGTTTGCGTTGAGCTTCACTGGAACCCTGCCAATGATGGAATTGTGAACGTGAGAGCTAGCTGGTGAATTAAATGGCAAGCAATTGGAAGCTCAGAGCCAGGTTTGCAGGCTGAGCAGATGCATTCTCCAAAGCAGTTACAAAATCTGTGTATGATTTCCCTAGTGTAGAGGAAACCACACTGTGAGCAACCGATACAGTAGACAAAAATGAAAGAAGTACAGAAAAAAATTGCTTCACCTGAAAGGGGTGTGTGGGCTTTGAACAGGAGAAAAGAAGAGATAAAAGAATGCATGGTGGGAAGTGTAGACTTAGTCACTTTAGTAGAAAGAATGGATTTTTTAAAAATGTGAAATACTGCTAGAAATCAAGATTCAGAAGAATTTGGATGCCTCTACACTATCACAACATCAATATGCATTGACATCAAGCAATTAATAAGGTAGTTGATAAATGCTTGGTTAAACTTCATTGTGGCATATGGGGTACATTTGTTGGAGTATAAATGTCAGGCAACTTTATTACAATTATAGTGGGCTTTGGTGAGGCAACAGCTGGATCACTGTAAACAGTTTGAAATGTTTTGTTTCTGAGGAAGTATATCTTGCTTTTAGAAGTTACTAGCTAGTATGAGAGGAAAGAATGAGTAGGACAGGTCTATATCATACTGAACTGAAATATAGAATAATAAGAGGTAATTTAGTGGAAATAAAATAATTTCTGGGCTTGACGGTGTTGCTGCTGAAAGTTTGATTCCCCTTGCTGAAGCTTCCAAAACTAGGATCAAAATCTCAGGATTAGGGGTCAGTAATTTAGGACTTAAGAGAAAGTTATTCACTGGGGATGGTAAATTGTTAGATTTCTCTAGCAGAGTACAATGGGATACTAAGTTATTGAGTATATTCAAGCTGACAACATCAGATTATTGACCACTAAGGAAGCCAGGAGTTCTGGTGTTCTTGGGGATGGTGGAGTCTAGACCCCTCATGATTTTGAACCTCTCCACAAAATCATTTCTCAATTTTTACTTCTCCAAGGAGAACAACCCCAACTCCTCTAATCTGTACATCTAACAAAATCGCTGGAACCATTCTTTGAAATCTTTTTTGCACCCCTTCTAAAGTCTGAGCATCCTTCCTCAATTATGATTATTAGTATTGGGCACAATATTCCAGTTAGAGGCCAAGGCAGTATTTAAGGTTCTTCATGAATTCCTTGACATGAATCTTCCACGTCGCCCACTTCTGCTGAATAAATATATTAAATAAACATTATCGTCCAGTTTGGAAAAACTTTGCAAGGACAGCAATCTGACCAGCATTGCTACTGACAGAAAATCTATACCTTTACCTATAAAGCCTGAGTTTACGTGTGTCCTTTTAACCAATTTCTTAACCTGTATATATGCTTCCAAACATCTCTATTATTTTGTGATGCCTTACTTCATTCTTTCTACCAAAATGTGTCACTTTGTACTTCTCTGAACAAAATTTGATCTGCCCTATGGCTGCCTGTACCAACAGCCTGTCGGTCACCTTGACATATATTACCATACTCCTCAAGAGTCACATTATTTCCAAATTTTGTTTCATCTGCAAATTTTGAAATTGTGCACTCAAGTAGAGGTCATTAAGTCAAGTGTATCTTTATCACTTATCCTTATGAAATGTATATACACCACAACAGCAGCATTACTTAATCAATATTCTGTTACCTCATAACTTTTGTTTTTCAATTTCAAATTCCCATGTCCTTATTCTGTACATGCACTTTATCAACCTTAGTAACCACACTGTGTGTTTAAATACATGCACTTACAAACCCAATTCAGACTTATTGCATTCCCTCTTTGTCTGACCCCACTTGAAAGCTTACTGATTCTGCTTCTAGAGCTGTCTTTCTCTCCCAATTCATCATGCACCTTGTTTCTATATTTTAATGCTGCAATTTGGTTTCTAGCCCCTGTCTAGTTAATTTAGACATTCCCCTACACCACTATCAAATTGTTTCATGAGATCTTTGATCCCGACTGTGTTTGGGCAGACTCTGGCCTATATAGGTGCCCAGAAATCTAAAGCTCTTCCTCTGGTACCATCTCTCCAAACATACATTTATCTACTCAAACTTCCTATTCCAGTGCTCAATGATACATGTTGTGGAAATTGCTACCTTTCCAGTACTATTTGCTGATCTCATTACTTACCACCAAGGTCTGTTTGCAGGGCTTCATCCATTTTTCTACCTATATTATTGGTAGTGATATAATACATGACCTCTGGCTGTTCATCTTCCTCTCCCTCAAAATGAAATGCAGATGCTCAATGATGTAACTGATATAGCAATAGGGACTCAGTCTACCTTTCTTGCAAAGACTTGTAGCTCTGGTAGGGGATGAGGTTGTTGGATTGCTTGCCGAGCTGGCTGGTTATCTTGCAGATGTTTTGTCACCATGCTAGGTAACAGTATCAGTATGGCCTCTGCACATCAATTTAACTGGGACAATGTGACCATCCTAGCTCAAGCCAAGCACAGACACACACGGGAATTCCTAGATGCCCGCTTTTCAACCCATAAAGCAATCAATAAACATGTGGAATTAGAGTAGAACAACATCACATCATAGGAGGCTTCACTGATGATGTTACCTAGTACGGGGACGAAACATCTTTACAATAACCAACCAGCTCGGCGAGCAAACCAACAACCTCAGACAATCTACCATCTTCGAATTATATCTGAGACCACATAAATAACTGTATATCCCCCAAATAAAGACTCCTATGTTGTTAGCTTTAAAAGTTTATATGTAAGACAATTTCATATCACTTTGATCTAGTTTCTTGTGAGTGTAGGCCCAAAGTAGCATTGGTTATTAATCCTTTGCTGGTACAAAGTGTGCAGGAACATTGGTGTAAGATAAGGGATGTTTCATGTATGTTTGA
This sequence comes from Ginglymostoma cirratum, assembly GCA_024137785.1. NCBI lineage: Eukaryota > Metazoa > Chordata > Chondrichthyes > Orectolobiformes > Ginglymostomatidae > Ginglymostoma > Ginglymostoma cirratum. Next base: position 54,946,373 of record JAHRHZ010000020.1, on the reverse strand, counting down.
GCTACAATACATTACCTGTTTGGAATCCAGAAAGATTTACCTGTGTGTTTAACTTGCTGATGATATGTGCTCCATTACCAATAACACAGTCATCAAGTACAAAGTCTAAAAATTACCAACTTCAGCACATTTTGTTCTAAAATGCTCCTATGAATTCCTTTTGGGATTTCTTATTGTGTTCACTATGCTATATGAAATAAAGATTGTCATTTGTCCTTTCAGATAGTTCAATGTATGAGAGGTATTTTCTCACATCTGAGGCATGTGATCAAGGTGTTAGGCAACACATCAAAGACTTAATTTCTGGAAAATTAGCGCAAAATTCACAACTGGAAAAATCATCTGAAGCATTGAAAATATGTCATTGACAGTTATGGAAAATAACTTTAGAAGACTTGAGTTTGTGAAGGTGCCCTTGAGTTAACTTGTGTTTAATGGATTGAGTCTGAGCAAACTAAGTTTGGGATAAATATTTATAAGTTAAGCATTTGATATTATCAGTCCTTGCGTCAACTTGCAGTGTTTTTACTTAATTTTCAGCGAATACTTGAAAGTTTCAAGGGAGGTACAGAAGGTCTCTCCTCTACATTCTTGAACTTTCAACCTCATCCGGCTTTGCTTATTTTATTTGCATTCCAAGTTTTGTTAACCATTTAACCACTCGTGTTTGCTGTGAGGCAGTTACATTTCTATGTAATAACATTTTACAGCTCAGAAATAAGGACTTGGCCAACAGGTTAATGTTGATGTTTATGTTTCCGACGAGCCTTTCCCCAAATTGGTTTATTTCACCTTTTCAACATATCGGTCTGTTCCTTTCTCTCTCATGTACTCATTTAGCTCCTTTCAAATGCTTCAATGCTATTAGTGCTTTCACTAATACCTTCAATGCTTTCCATATGGTAATGAATTCCATATTCTTAACTTTAAAAGTTATAGGGAAAGTATTTATTGCTCCTGAACAGAACATTATCAGATTTTATAAACCAAAACAAAGAATTGTGGATGCTGGAAATCTGAAACGAAAACAGAAATTTCTGGAGAAACTTGGCAGATCTGGCAGCAGCTGTGGCGTAAGAGCAGAGTTAACATTTCTAGGCCAGTGACTCTGTTCTGAAGCAGGGTCACTGGACCCGAAACGTTTATTCTGATTTCTCTCCACACATGCTCCCAGACCTTCCTAAAATTATTGAAATTGATTTGGAAAAGGAGATAGTTTACCACAGGGTAAAAAGGAAATCCATGGTGGGGGGAGGGAGAAGTAAAACAGCTTAGGTGTTTTCACTTGTAATGAAGTAGGCCACATGAATTCAGTGTTGATGGTTTAGCAAAAGCGCTGGAAAGATGAATGTGGGAAAACAGGATAAGCCAGTGAGTTTTTTTGAAAGGGTAAAGGAGAGCACTGTGGAAGCCAAAAAGCTGCAAAAGAATGTGCACCCTGACCTGGGGTTGGTTGAGAAGACCTTGCCAGATCTCTTTAAAGAATTTTTTTCATGGGTATGGCTTACTAGTCTACCGGGAAGAACAGGTAAAGATGTTAAAATTTTGAGAGATTTGGGAGCAAGACAGTCTTTGGTGAGAGATGAGCAGATATGTGATTGGGAAGAGTATTGCCAGAAGAAGTGATAATATGTGGAATTCATGGTGAGAATAGCAATGTTCCATTATATAAAGTGAGTTTGGAGAGTCTGGTGAAAAGTGATGAAGTGATCGGAGGAGTAATAGAGAAATTCTCAGTTCTGGAAATACAGTTTATCCTTGGTATGGTTACAGCTGGATCACAGGTAGCAGTTTTGCCTACTGTGGTTGAAAAGCCAATGGAAAATCAAGCAACTGAGGTATTACAGGAGGTATATCGTGAGAATTTTCCTGACTGTTTGGTGACAAGGTCACAAAGCCACTGGTTGAAGCAGGAGGAGAAATAAAGGAGTAAAGATAAAGGCACTGAAGTTCAAGTATCACATACAATGTTTGATCAAATGGTTGAGAGAAGGAAAAAGGAACAGCTAGGGGACAAAGTGCTTTTAGTTCAGAGAAATGAACGGAATTACAATGAAAAGATGAAAAACTGAAACAGTTGTATCAAACAGCACAAACAGAAGGATCTGAATGTGTGCCAGAATATTAATGTCTTAAAAATGAAGTCTTGATGAGGGAATGGAGATATCACATATTCAGGTGGATGAGAAATAGGCATAAGTTCATCAAGTTGTATAACCGGTTGGTAAAGGATGGAGGTGTTGTGGGTAGCAACACCAATAGGAGGTCATTTGGGAGTAAGGAAAACTCAAACCAAAATGCAAAAACGTTTTATTGGCCTGGATTGCAGAATGATGTGGTTGACTTTTACTGGACATGTTATATGTGTCAGGTAATTGGAAAACATCAAGCAGTGATAGCATCAGCACCCATAATACCCATTCCAGCATTTGAGAAACCTTTTTCCAAGAGTCTTAATTGATTTCAGGACCCCAACCTAAAACAAAAAATGGGAATCAGTATTTGTTGACCATAATGGATGTATCTACTAGATTTCTAGAGGCCATTCCATTACACAGTATCATGGCTAAAAGGATTGTATAAGAGTTTACTTAATTTTTTTTAATAGACATGACTACCCACAGAAATACAATCTGATCAAGGTTCAAATTTTACATCAATGATCTACAAGGAAGTTATGGATATCTTCGGAATAAAACAGTATAAATCCACTGCACACCATCCAGAATCGCAGTAAGCATTAGAACAGTGACTTCAAACTTTAAAGATCATGTTGAGGGCTTAAAGTGAAGACTGTTTAGAGGATTGGGATAAAGGAATTCCATTTGTACTTTTTGCAATTAGGGGTGCACCTAATGAATCATGTAAATTCAGTCCATTTGAATTAGTTTTTAGGCATGAGGTGAGAGGACTACTGAAATTAATGAAGGAGAAATTAGTGAGTAGGCGTTCAGAGACCACACATTTGGACATGGACAAATGGTCCCAAGGGAATGTGAAAACAAAGGTGACTAGGGAGTTTCCCATACTATCAATGAAGAGGAAAGTATTACGATGTCTGGTGCTGAGTGGTTTTTATTCGAAGTTTGTACTGAATTTTAGCAATATGGTTGCTCCACTGATGTGTTGAAGAAGTGCAGAAAATTTAAGTGGACAAAGGAATATCAGAAGGCATTCGACAGCATGAAAGCTGTGTTAACCAATACCCCCCTGTTAACCACACCTAATTATGCAAAGCCATTCAAAGTGGGTATCAATGCGAGCGATGTGGGTGTTGGTGCTATACACATGCAAGAAGACAATGAGAAGATAGAAGGATCTATTGAGTATTTTTCCAAAAATTAAACAATCATCAACAAAAATATTCCACAATTGAGAAGGAGACCTTGAGTTTGGTGTTACCATTGCAACATTTCAACATTTACATTGCCTGTAATGTGTCTGTGACAATTGGATATACTGATCATAACCCCTCAAAGTTGTTGAAAAATTTAAGGAAGAAATACCAGAATGCTTAGATGGAGCTTATTATTGTAGCCATTCAATCTGAATATTATACACATGGCAGGATGAGAGCATGTAATTGTTAATGCGTTGTTGTGACTTTGGTGAAGGAAGACTGAGGCATTTGGTGGCAGGGAAGAATACCGACTAAAATGGACAGTAGTAATAAAGATTTGTATGCTTGGAATCAATGTAACGTATATGTATTGTAGTGTACTGATAGCATAAGGCTAAAGGTTTTTAAAAATGAAGCTATTTTTGTATATTGATGGTTCATTTTTTTAAGGGGGAGAAGGTTTGATGATACTACGGCTTTGAGTTGTATTTTGTCCTGTTTTGTTTTTGTGAAGAGACATTGAGGTACCAAGCAGACTTTCAAACTAATAATGTAAACAGCTGGTGAGGCCTTGGGTTTTATTTTTAAAAGTCAGAACAATAGAAGCACCATGAATGGTTTGGGTCAATCTCCCACAGAACCAGGATTTTTAGTTTTACTTTCAGTAGCTGCTGGGGTTGTGAAAGTTGCTATCTCTGTCTCTCTTTGCTACAGCTAAAAGCCTGGGTTCTCTTCCTGCCGCATGTAAAACAATCTATTTTACTGAATTTGCCTTTGCCAAGGGTGTGCATATGGGATGTCACTACATTAGAACCATTCATGAGTGGTTTGTTATTTTGTCAAATATTTCGGTAGAGTTACAATTAAGCTAATTTTTTGTTTTTTGTTTTAATTTATCTGTATTTTAACTATAGTGTATGAATAAAGTGTGTTTTGCTTCAAGCCTGATAATTTGACCAATCGAATTGCATCTAGAACGCAATGCCTGGCACTTGCCTTTAAAATAAGAAAAAGTTAGGCTGGAGGCAATCTCCTTAACATGTTTTGAGTGGACTTAGTCTGGTCCATAACACTTTTGATGTGGATGCTAGTGGAGTAGAAAGTGAGTACCAGAGGATATCAGTGCTGTGGGAGGGAGGAGAAGGGCTTAGGGAAAGAAGTGCTGGAAATGAGTCGACCATAGCTGAGGGCCCTGTCAACTATGGTGGAGGCGAATCCTTGGTGAAGAAAAAGGTTCACTTTTTGGAGACAGCCCCTGCAGAATGGGTCATCATCAGAACAGAAATGAGGAGAAACTGGAGTCTTTACTGGAAGCAGAGTGTGAAAATGTACAGCCCAGGTAACTGTGGGAGTCCATAGGTTTGTAGTGGTTGTCAGCAGCTAGCCCATCTCCAGAAATGGAAACCAGAGATGTTGAGGAAGGGAAGGGAAGAGAAGAATCAGAGATGAACCAGTTGAGGGTGAGTGTGGAATGGAAATTGGAAGCAAAATTTATAAATTTTTCCACTTTCTGAATGAGAGAGGGAAGTAGCACCAAACTGATAATGTAATTGATATACCGGAAGAATAGTTATGGAAAGGGACCAGAGTAAATGGCAGGACCAGTAGGACCATTGATATACAGTGAGATTTTGGGACCAAGTTCCTAGCTCCCTGAAAGTGGCATCACAAGAGGTAGTTTAAATGTTGCCAAGTCATGTTGCAGCTATGTTAGACTTTAGTTAGTCCACATTTTGGAATATTGTGTGCAGTTCTGGTCACTGCACTGTAGGAAGGATGCGGAGGCTTTGGAGAAGGGTGCAAAAGAGGTTTACAAGGATGTTGCCAGAAGTGGAGTGCATTAGTTATAAGGTGAGGTTGGACAAACTTGGATTGTTTTCACAAGAGCATCAGAGGCTCAGGGGCAACCTGATAGAAGTATATAAAATTATGAGAGGCATAGATAGGGTAGACAATCAGTCTTTTTCCCAGGGTCAAAATGTTAGATGGTAGGGATCATAGATATGAAGAGAGAAGGGGAATGTTTAAAAGAGATGTGCAAGGAAACTTTTTTACACAGGGATCGTAGGTACCAGGAATGCACTGCTAGAGGAGTTGGTAGAAGCAGATGCATTTGTAAAGTTTAACAGCCATTTAGGCAGACAAATGAACAGGCAAGGAATAGCAGGGTACAAAACATGTGCAGCAGATGGGATTACTTTAGAATTGGCATCATGGTCAGCACACACGTGGTGGGCTGAAGGTTCTGTCTGTGCTGTACTGTGCTATGTATCTACATCCATAAAAATAACCCCAAGCTTCCAGTTGCCTGCCACCTCAGCACACCTCTCTGATCCCTGGTCAACATTTCTGTCAGGCCTACTTTGTCTAGTATGGTACAGGAAACTTTGAGGAGGAGCAGATGTAAGGTCTCACTCCTTTTAGGAGATCCTTAGCTGTTCTGCTAAGAAGTGCAAAGGATGATGGATAGTTCATATGTCACTCCTCAGTATTAACACTTTCAGACCCACATACAACAGTGTTATTTTCTGCTAATAAAAATATGTTTGGAAGTTGACAAAATTCTAATCTAGCAATATTGTCAATACTTGAGGTATCATAGTTTGAAGTAAGATTTTTAAAAATGCTTTATATTCAATTGGGTTGAATTAAACAAAGCACAGCTTCAAATTGCAGCTGCTGCACAAGCTGCCATGAATCAGAATACCATAAAAATAAGAGGCAAAGAAATCATGAGTGACTGGTAAGAGAGGGGTAAGCACGCACATAAAAGCAAAATACTGCAGATCCTGGAAATGTGAAATATAAACAGAAAGTGCTAGAGAACCGCAGCAGGTCTAGCAGCATCTGTGGAGAGACGAACAGACTTATTGTTTTGAGTCCAGTGTAATTTCTTCAGAACAAAAAGCAAAAAAACTTCAGATGCTGTAAATCAGGAGCAAAAACAGAAGTTGCTGGAAAAGCTCAGCAAGTCTGGCAGCATCTGTGAAGGAAAATTAGAGTTAACATTTCAGGTCCAGTGATCCTTCCTCAGCTCTGAGGAAGAGTCACCGGACCTGAAATGTTAACTCTGACTTTTCTTCAATGATTTCTTCAGCATTCAATTTACGGACATTGATTGCAACTGCAGGTAGTGACTCACTTTGTGCTTCTGTTTCACGCCAGTCCTATTTTGCTTTTCCCTGTGGAAATGAAGATGAAGAATGAATTGACTTTTTTCAGATTCCATTTGGATTCAGTTAAACTATGAGGTCGACAGTGCCAACTATTCTGTTTTATTAGGAGAAAATCTCTATTCAGCTATGATTTTTTTTTATTCTCTTGAGGAACATGGGTGTTACTGGCTGGCCAGCATTTATTGCCTGTCCCTAGTTGCCCCTTGAGAAAGTGGTGGTGAGCTGCCTTCTTGAACTGCTCAGTCCATATGCTGTAGGTTCAACCACAAAGCCACCAGAGAGGGATTTCCAGGATTTTAACCCAGCGACTGTGAAGGAATGGTGACATTTTTCCAAATCAGGATGATGAGTGGTTTGGAGGGGAACTTGCAGGTGGTGATGTTCCACGTACCTGCTGCCTTTGTCCATCTAGATGGAAGTGGTCGTGGGTTTGGAAGGTGCTGTCTGAAGATCTTTGGTGAATTTCTGGATGGATCTTTCAATAATACAAAAAGATGGTACTAAGCATCGGTGGTGGAGACAGTGGATGGCTGTGGATGTGATGCCAATCAAGCAGACTGCTTTGTCTTGGATGGTGTCAAGCTTCTCGTGTGTTGTTGGAACTGCTCTGGGAGGCAATGGCCTAGTCATATCACTGCTAGACTATTAATCAATGTTCTGGGGACCTGGGTTCAAATCCTGCCACGGCAAATGGTAGAATTTGAATTCAATAAAGAATCTGGAATTAAGGATCTAATGTTAACCATGAAACGTTCATTAATGCCCTTAAGGGAAGGGAATCTACCATTCTCACCTGGTCTGACCTACATGTGACTCCTGACCTGCAACAATGTGGTTGACTCTTAACTGCCCTCTGGGCACTAAGGGAAGGGTAATATATACTGGCCCAGCCAGAGAAGTCCACATTCCATGAGTGAATTTTAAAAAAACTCATCAAGGCGAGTTGGGAGTTTTCCATCACACTACTGACTTGTGCCTTAGAGCAGGTGGACAGCTTTAAGAAGTCTGGAGATGGGTTACTTGCTGCCGTATTCCTTGCCTCTAATCTGTACTTGTAGTTTATATGGCAAGTTTGGTTAAATTTCTGGTCAATGGTAACCCTTAGGATGCTGATAGTGGAGGATTCAGTGAGCCTTCAATGACAAGGGGCAGTGATTAGATTGTCTCTTAATGGAGATTTTCAGTGCCTGGCATTTATGTGGTGTAAATGTTACTTGCCACATGTCATCCCAAGCTTGGATAATGTCCAGGTCTTTTACATTTGAAAATGGACTGCTTCAGTATCTGAGGAGTCGCAAATGGTGCTGAACATTAGATCTGTCCATTAAATCTGCTTTCATCGTCCTTTCATATTGTGCAATCTTCATCATCTAATGGCACTACATGAAAAAAGTCATTCCCCCTTGGTTCACTTGGCCAGTATGTTAAATGCCCTCTGATTACGGACTCTCCTGCTGATGAAAAGCTGTTTTTTCCTTATTTGTTCCAAGAAAAATGTAAATAATTTTGGAATTTCTGTTCAATGTCTTCTCTGTCCTCTGCCCTAAGAAGAACAATTCTTCCTCTTCTCATCTCTCTATAAAATGAAGGTCTGTCCTCCAGAACCCTGTTTTAATAAATCTCCTCTGCAGCTGCTCCAAAACTTTGGCATCCATCTTAAAGTGTGGTGCCCAATAATGGATAGCTAAGACTTAGCTAATGAATTATGCAAGATAAACATTCCTTCCTTGCTTTTGTACTCTACCTCTATAAAGGCCACAATGTATTGTGCTATTTCTAAACTCTCTTTTCAACTTGTCCAGCCACCCTCAAAGATTGGGATAGTCGAATTTCTGGGTATCTGTTGCTACTGTTCCTTTCAGAGATGAGAATTGTGATAAATACCTCTTTTTGGAAAGGATTCCTTGTGCAGAATGCCAGCATTCTGTGAAAATGGCAAGTTGTAATATTCAGGGATATAGAAAGTCCCAAGAATTGTTCGGTGGCAACATTCATTCAATTCTTGCCAGTGATATGGAGAGGCTTATTGCAAGGGTTTTAGTAGGTCACTCAGGACAGTTAAGTGGGTCACTGAAGAAACAGTTCCAAGGGACTCAGTTGATAGAAGAGACAGAGACGGTGCAGATTCCAGTTTTAGAAGTCCGGCAGCTAACTGCACTGCTGAAAAGATGGCTGCAGCGAGAAGCCACGACAGTTGGATGGCTCTGTCCTGTTAGAAGAATCTCAAAAAGAAGTTTTAACGATTAGTAAGGAGCTGCAGGACTCAGAAGCGGTTATGGACAGCTGAAAAAATAGGAAGGTCACTGGCTGTGTTAGGGACATTAATGAGAGACACAGAAGAAGCCTATCTGCTGAATGCGCAGTTCAGCAAATGGGAACATACCCTAAAAGCTTAAAGGAAAACTAAAACCTGATCCTACAGCCAATGTTGCTGGCAATATTTCATCCGTGGAGATCGATTCCTGAATGAGGAGTTTGACAGCAGAATAACAGAATCATTTCTGATGGCAAATATTCACTTCACATTTTTAATAGCAGATTCTTTATTAAAGTATGACGTTTTATTGAGAAGTCCTTGCTTTGAGCAAAGCCAAAAGAAGTATTCTAGGTGCTTTATAGAGAATTGTTTTTATTTTAGTTTGCTTTCTTTATTGGTTATAAGAATATTGGAGATGAGTTGGTTGAAGACTGTTTGTTTGAAAGCCAGGAATGATCTAATTGGGTTAATAGAGAATCTGCTCTTTTTCCACTCAGATGTGGGAAGGTGCATCGTGACGATGGGTGGCTCAGTGTTTTTGTAAAGCTGTTGGAAAAGCCGGGTAGTCAGCTGAGTAAAAGAGTGAGTGGAGGGGAAAGGAGATGTGTGTATTACTGGCAATGCTAACATCAGTGGTCCTCCAAAATGCTGTTGAAAATTACAGTTAAAATGGGGTCACATTTGATAATAGCACTGCAAAGCACTGCTGTGGGCTTTTGATTCACTTCACATGTACATAATCCAGCAAGCTCATGTTCTTTTGTCACTGTGGACTTTATCCTGGATTACAAGTAAATTAATCAAATGCTTAAATTCAAAGCTTAATTGGAGCTTTGACACAAACACATTGGTCCACTGAATTGACAATGATAGAACTAAAGCAAGGAAAAACTAATGTTTGTATCCACATGAAGTGATATTCAAGTTTTCATGTTTCACACAAGCTGTATGAAGCATTATATTTACAAAATTTCCGGTCACAAATAAATTTGAGAACTTTTGTTTTTAGCCACTAATTTTCAGACAGTTTTTTGTCTTTGGCCATTATCATCCCTGGTCCTTTACAAATATACCATTTAATTTACATTGCTTCATCTCCCTTTTCCATCCAAAATACATCACGTTGCCATTCTCTTCTTTAAATTTCAACTGTCGTGAATATGTCCATTTCACCTCTCCAGCTTTGTTCTTTTGCTATCATCCTCTTCACTCTTCAATATCCAAGTTTCATGGTACTCACAAATTTTGATACAAGCATGAAATTTTTAACTATTCACTTTGTCACTTGGTCATGTTTAAAATTCTGTTTCTTGATACTTTTTGCTTTTGGCTCACATTTTCACTTGTTTCCTTCTGATGCAGGTCCAAAGAGATCTGTCAGTCTATGTTGGCCTTCATTTTTGGTTCCATTTGTTCACAGGAATTCAGGCCTACCCAGTATCACAGAGCCGTGTTGACAACAGAATTGGGCCACAGCCAGGACTGGTGCGTTTTGGAAGACCTGGACGAGCAGGAGATGCTGGCTGGTCACCATATGATCCTGAAGATGGACTAATGCACACTGCTGCAAACAGAGATACTGTAAGTCAGACATGTTGTTTTCCTTTGATAAATCTCCTTCAGAACTCACGGTGATGAAATTCCTAGGTTACAGTTTTTGTAATCGGAAATGTTGTCTGAAGGTAACATGGTACAGGGAGTACTGCAGCTCAAGAAGGATGGGAAGGGATGCTGCAAGATTGGATAGGGTAGGGTTGAATGGAATACTGCGGAGCTGGGGATATAGAGAGAGTACTGGATAGTCAGTGATATGGAGAAAGTATTGAAGAGCTAGTAGACAGAAAATATACTGGAGTCCCTGGGCAGGAAGGAACAGTTTGGATGTACTCGGGCTGCTGCAGAGATGAGAGATGGCCACTGCACACATGTTGTGTGGAGTGGAGACTGCTTTAGAGAAGTGAATACGAAGCAGGGACAGTGCAGAGATGGCCAGACAGAGTGGTGGTGCTTCAGATGGGGATACGGTGATGGGATACAGAGTTGGGCACTGCAAAAATGGAAAGATGGATTTGAGGGTTTTATGGAAATGAGGATACGTAGTTCGGATGCTGCAACAATGGGGATAAGTATTAGAGGTGAGCAAAGGAATAGGAACGCTGTAGAGAGGGTAAGTACGGAGTAGGAGCTTCCCAGTGACAGGGATACGTTGAAGGGACCCAGTAGAGACGGAGATCCAGAATAGGGCTACTGAATTTCTACATTATCAATTGTATTCTGCAGAAAGATGCTGAACACGAATGATATTTTAGGCCATGATTGTTGAACCGACTCGGGTGCATGGAGACTAGGGAAAACCCAGCAGTGTAAACCCAGCGTTTAAAAATACCCAGTCACACTTTTGGTCTGAGTTGTGCTGTATTGGGAGTTGGGCCAGGCCTGCTCCTAATTTAGACTGGGGTGGAAAGTGTGCCTTCATGAGTCTGCAGCAAGCACCCCATGATCCTTCTGTTCCTCTCAGCTTCCTATGTGTCCTGCTTTAATTTGAGTACTCCATTGTCTCGTTACTTCTTCCAAAGTGTATTACCTCACACTTAGCAGGGTTAAATTCTATCTGCCAATGATCTACCAATCTGACCAGTCTGTCTCTATCTTCCTTACACCTTCTTCACTGTCAACAAACCAGCCAGTATCCACAAACTTATTTGTTGACCCCCTCTACATTCTCATCTACACCATTTAGGAATATCACAAATGATAAGAGACCCAGCACTGATACCTGTGGAAGGCCACTGGACACTGGGCTCCAGTCACACAAGCCATGTTCTATCACCACCCTCCATCTCCTACCACTAAGCAAGTTTGGGATACACTTTGTCAAGCTACCTTGGATCTCATGTACTTTTACCTTCTTTGTCAGTTCCCATGTGGGAACTTGTCAGAGGCTTTACTGAAATCCATATAAACCACATCAGTTGCCCCATCCTCACCTACACGCTTATTCGCCTCCTTGAAAAATGCAAACAGATTTGTTAGGCATGACCTTCCTCTGACAAACCATGCTGACTATCCCTGATCAAACCTTGCCTTTGTAAATGGAGATGCATTTTCTCCTTCAATATTTTCTCCAGTTGTTTGCCTACCAATGATGTGAGACTCGCTGTTCTATGATTCCCTGGTCTATCTGTACCACTCTTCTTGTAAAGTGGAACCACATTAGATGTCCTCCAGTCCTCTGGCACCTATCCTGAGGTCAGAAACAATTTAAAATTTTTGGTCAGGACCTGTTTTATTTCTGCCCATCTCCCACAACAGCCTGGAATACAACTCATCCGGACCTGGGGATTTGTTCACTTCTAAACCCGGCACAACTCCAATATCTCCTCATTTCTTGTATCAATCTGCTCAAGAACTTCATAGTCCATCTTCTCAAATTTTGTACTTGCATCCTCCTTCTCCAAAGTAAAGACAGATGTGAAGGACTCGTTTAACACTTTACCAATGTGTTCTGGCTTCAAGGACAGATTTCTCCCTTGGATCCTAATGGGCTATACTCTTTCTTTGGTTATACTCTTCCCCTTGATATACTTGTAAAATATCTTGGGGTTCTCCCTAATCTCGCTTGCAAGCTTATTTTCATGGCCCCTCTTTGCTCACTAATTGTTTTCTTGAGATCCCTTGCACTTTCTATACTCTTATGCCTTCTGTTGTTTTGCTCCCTTTGTACCTGTTGTACATCTATCTTTTCATTTTTATCCAGTCCTGAATATTCCAGGCCATCCAAGGTACTCTGGGTTTGTGGTTCCTATATTTCATATCAAAGGGAACATTTTGGGCCTGTACTCTCCCCATAATTTTTTGAATGCCTCCCACTATTCTGCTGTACAAGGATAGTGAATCGTGGAATTCTTTACTGCAGAATGCTGTAAAGACTGAATCGTCAAAGCTGAGCTAGACTGATTTTTGATCAGTAAGCGGATTAAACTTATGGACAAATGGCAGAAAAGTGGAGTTTAAGATTATCAGATCAGCCGTGATCTCATTGAGCGGCAGAGCAGGCTCGCTGAACTGGATGGTCTAACTCTACACCTACATCTTATGGTCTAATAATAATGAAAAATACAAATGACAATTTAATGAGCAGAATGGCAATGCACTCTAATGTCACATTTTTTTTCCACCCTTCCCAAGTGTAAATTAATGTTCCAATTAGTTGTTTTCCCCAGTATTTGTAATAGCTTCTCAGAGCTTACCCCTTTCTTTGTTAAGCAATCAGATAACTGATTGCTGCTATCATCCTATTTCACGTCAGAGATTTCTCTTTTCTCCAGCATCAGTTTTAAATATCGATTCTCAGTCTTTTCATATTGATGCATGTTGTTGAATGTACATTATCCTAAAATGACTTAATATTGACTTCCAATGGGTGTTGTTGCTGAAACCCTTTTTTAAAATTTTTTTCCAATATTTTCATTAAGAAAAATGTCATATGTACTGCCCCAACAAGAACAACAGTTGCTGCAGCTAAGGTACCTTTTACGACTCTTCTGACTTTTTTAGTTTGCCAATTTACAGTTCACATTTATTCCCAATCCCAAATGAGAAATTATGAACCTTTCTGCAGTTGAGATTACAGAGATTTGCATAAGATGCAACAAATAATAAGTGTAATTAATGTTCCTGGCATCTTCCAGTGATAAAATTTTAAACAAACAGTGCATCTTGTTAATTTTTTTCAATGTTATGTTCGCCTGAATATTTTCCACCTTGATAATTTTCAAAGTCTTGTTCAACTCTAAATCCACAAAACTAGCATCTGGCTTTATGTGGTTGCCCAGAAAATTCAGCAGTCCAATTAGAAATTGCAATTCCTCTATTTCAGCTTTGGAAGCTACTAAGTCTTTTCATGAAGTACAACTTTGACTAATTTCAGTGGGACTAGCATCTTCTAAGTAAGATTGCTGTACAAAGTGACAATCAATCCAGTTGGTCTTGATCAGTAAGAACTGCACGAATGGATTGGGGATGGGAGAGGTTGGGTTCTGTGACAGCAGGGGTATAGTTGCTTTGACGCTGTTAAAGGTCCACAGTGGTCATTACTGCCTTGGGGTTCACAACCCCAATGTTTTTGAGGTCTGTATCCCTGCTTTAAGAAGCCCTACTCATGGGCCATCATTTGGGCCATATACACATTATTTCATTTCTGTCATGTTCTCACTGACTTTTCCACCTCTTCTGGAGGGCGCTGGAATACTTCTCTTTATAGCTTCTGCAGGTAAGAGTGCTCACTTTTTGTAGTTGTCCTTTAGGACTAATGTCTCATTTTTTTCATCAGAACTGATCTGTTCTTTTAATCTATCCTTTGCAACAGTCTGATCCAAATAACAGTGCAACATACGCCTACAAGAAGTACCTACTTCTTCAAAACTTTCTGTAGCACCTTTAGCATATGCAAGTTTGTAATACATACAAAGCAGCCTTGAGGAAGACTGCACAGTACTTGTTTTTCTGTCTTTACAATATCTTTTCTGAGCCTCTCCATTCTTTAAGTCTCTGTCTATAATAAACTATGACTCCCTGATTGAAACTGGTTTCCAGTGGTCATAAATTATGTCATCAAGTTTGCCAAATTCTTTCTGATAGTCCTTTTTAATGGAAGCCTTTCTGCCTGGATACGGTGCATTCAGATACTCAAAATTAAACTAGAGCTAATTTTGTTTCTTCCCAAGGTGGGTGGTTCTGAAAGCTTGCCAGTAACCATTGAATCATTTTTAATCAACAGTTAGTGGCTTTTGAGTTAGGTAGGAGGGAATGAGTTTCAATAGCTTTCAAAATATTTGGCAATTTAATACTGTCACTTTAGATGAATGGCGGAATCGAAGTTTGAAGTCTGAGAAAATGCCTAGGTTAATCTTCAAAACAGCTAAAGTGGCAACCTAACACACGATTTGTTTCAAGGATCTAACTCTATGCTATTACTACTTTTCAACATTTTATGTTTTGTTTTTAGCCAAGTACTCGAGAGCACCTGGAATATGTTTCACCACTTTTTCAAATGCAGAAGACATCCATCCGTGACCCTTCAGCGGCATCTTTGCACATTCAGCATAGTAGTGCTCAACACCCTGAAGTAAGCTTTGGCTCCACCTGCACAGAAGACCTCATGCCTGGCCAATCCTCTACATCGCTCATTAAAGCTATCCGAGAAGAACTTCTCAGGCTCTCTCAAAAACAGTCAGCATTTCAAAACCTTCACAGCTGATCTTGGGAAGGAGGAGCTCTGAGTGATTTGCTTCCCATGGAAGTCAAAAGGCAATCTGGAATATAGCCCTGAAGAAGGGGCACTGTAGGGTAAATCGTACTATTTACATGTAAGAATATCCAGCACAACCACAGTTTTTGTATGAACGTGCTTCCAACAAAGCTTCCACCTTCTTTTCTTCAATCTATTGGTGATATTCTTCCAGTCTGTGAGCTGAATCCATCATTCAGTGGAGATTGCACATTATTTTTCTTATGGGGAAAGGGGCAAGAGCTGGAGCTTATCCTACACCAGCTAGCTATTGCAAAAACCTCTTAGATATCATTAAATAGTAAACATCACCAGCAAGCACAAGCTGAGACTGTCATTCCCTTGAATGCAGTCATCTTTTATCTGGTCATATCACAGTCCTACCTAATTTCTTACAGCCCGTTGAATCCTAGACTGTAAAATGGGGGAGCATAAGATAAAAGATAGGAGGGGAGAAAGAATTCACAAAAGTTTGAGAGAAAGATATATTTATCAATGGCAATAGAAAAGAAAGTGGCAAGACCTGAAGAGATGAGTCCCTGAGCTAGAATGCAGGGTGATGAAGCAATGGACAGTTAGCCTTGGATAGTTGATCTTCGGTTTTTCTTAATATGTAATAAATGCAGAATAGAAATTGATTCTGAGCATGTAGGTCAATGAGTATTTGATAGTCATGGTCGATATTGAAGATGATTTTTAAATTAAGTAATCAACTTGAAGGGACACAGCCAACTCTGTAATTTGGACCAAGTAAGAGGGGATCAGAATCAGATTAGTGATTACCTCATGCCAAACTTGGACTTTTAAAAACCTGACAGAGAAGAGGAACGTCCACAAGAGGTAAAAGGTTATGCAGTTGTTTAGCGCTGAGAAAAATTAGGAATGTTAAATTTGGTGTAAAAATTTTCAGTTGAAGTGCATTCTTTTAAGGTGGCTATTAGATTACATACTGACTCTGGTAAAGAATATGGTGCAGAAAATAACTGCATTTTGTCCTATCTGTAGGAGCAAGCAGTTGTACTAATTTGGTTGCATTCCATTACACAACTCTACAGCAATAAACTAGGTAATTTTAATTGTATATACTTGTTGGTCTTCACTGATCAGCACTTGACTGCATTTTAAAATTGCAATAGAAAGGAACAAAGACCAAACGTAGAATCATACCAGACTTCTTGTTGTGAATTCACTGTGTTAGACACACAGTATCTCTGAACATTAATTAATTCCTGCCTGTAATTTTGGCCATTTTTGGCCCTTGACCATTTCCACAAGAAAAAAGCCAAGTACTGTGGATGCTGGAAATCTGAAATTGTGGAAGTACCGAATAGATCAAGTCGCATCTGTGGATAGAGAAGCAAGAGTAAACATTTTAGGTGGCATTATTTCCGTTCCTCTGTACTTGAGTGTTACACAATCTGATATTTATAGCATTTCATGCTTTTGCTACCACTTCCCTTAGTAGAATAAATTGAAAATTACCTGATCACAAGATTAGACAAATTACAAGGTTATACTGCGTAGATTCCAATAATCCTACTGATGTTCCCTCACAATCATTGAGAGCTGTAACAGAGTTGCTGAAATGACTATGATCAGGGTCACTGAATTTCTTTGGATGAATAGATCAAATTCTTTTCTTTCCACATGGGATTCCATAATTTTACAAGTATGTTGAGGATATAATTCTGTACCGCTATCCATTATTAGGTGGCCTCGTTGTCAGTATGTATATGCACCATGGTTTTGTTCTGTTATCAGTGGATTGTTTGTCAACGCCCTTGATCATAAACACACTCAATGCATGGTATGGTTCACACACTATCAGTAGTATTTAATGGAGGTGATGAGGATCACCTTTAGTCTGGGTTAAGTACCATGTGAGCACTTAACTGGTCAGCAGATGGCCTTCCCCAGGATCCCAAGGTTGGAAGTCCCACCTGACTAGCCGGCTGCTGTAAGAATGGCAGTATCACCTGGCAGGCAGCAACTGCTGCCAGGTCAATTCCCATCCAAGGACTGAAAGGTAAACTGCAGAATAATGGATTTTGTCCAAGTCAACTGGATCCAAACCCATTGTAAATGACTGATGAAACTTTTTGAATTACGATCAGTATTATGCTGTTCTGTATTGCTTTATAGGATGACAGGCCCTCTCACAACCAATAAACTATTTTCTGCCTATGCAAAATACTTTAATAGTTAGAGGGAAAAGATGGAGTAGTGGTAATATCACTGAACTGGTTATCCCAAGTCCCAAGCTAATGCTCTAGAAATATGGGTACGAAACCCACTACAGCAGTTAGTGGGATTTCAATTCAATTAATGAAATCTGGAGTTGAAAGCTGGTCAGAGTGACGAGAACTGTCACCGAACATTTCAAAAATCCAGCTGGTTCACTAATGTCCTTTAAGAAAGCTAGTCATCCTTGCCTGGTCTGATCTACATGTGATTCCAGGCCCACAGTGATGTGCTTAACTCTTAATTGCCCTCTGAAATGGCCTAGCCGAGGTAACTAGGTTTGGACAACAAATCCTATCTTTACAAGTGACACATGCCATGAAAGAATAGAGAAATGTGTTTCATGTAACTAGTCATGTTTGGCAGTTACCTAGCTGTTACATGTAGCAACTGGCAGGTATTCTATTGCTGTGTGCTTACTCACAGAACATAATTAACTTCACTTTGTTGTGTAGAGAATTTATACATTTTGGACTTTTATTGTTGGAGATGTTGGCTGGCCCAACGTTTTTTGTATGTGTTTTGAGTTAGATTTTCTTATATTTATTTTACATGTCTTTCTACTGACAGCTCTCCATGTTTTACAATGTATTTTCTACTCTGCATGTTTCATACTGGCATTAATTCAATAGCAATGTTTTGCCTCATTTATACTCTACCATGTAATGTTACAGAGTTCTTGCACAAATCCAGTGCATCTGAAGGGGTTATATTGGCCATGGTATCATTTAATGCAAATGTGTTTAGCTATTGAAGGTCACGTGCTGCAAAGTTGTCCCCTGATGATTTAAAGATGGTAGTTGACATGATATTAAGACAGATCAAGAAAACCCCAGATTTGACTATTTGGTTTCTGTTCACTTAACAGATCTTAGCTAAGGGCACTATTTAGGTAGATGCCATGATGGACCTGTGTTCCTCAGTTATGGCAGTGATCAAGAAGTCCAATTTCTGATCTCACAGATTATAAAAAGCATCTGGAGTAACTCGACGGTCTATCTTGAATCTCTCAAAGCATTCTTACAAAAAGCAGTGGTTAGGTACGATATCTGAGACAAATGGAGACAAATGCAAATGAAGCTTTAGCACAATCAGGAATCAGCAAAAGGAAGTGGCAAAATTAGTAACATTGCCCATACTTCATTTGTTTAAGTCCTAACCTTTTGTTGGCGACCTGTAATTCAGTGTAAATTGTCATAATCTAAACTGCCATCTATTAAGTGTGTATTAAGCAGGAATATTTGTCATATGGAAGTGTAATTATAGACATTGTCCTTGATCCATCTGCTAATGTGTTCCATGTCATTAACTGTTGGAGATATCTCTCTTCTAGAGGTTTCCAGGTCTTTGTGGTGGTCACATTTCCTTATTATTGAGAGATCTCAGATCTTGGTGAACATGAGGATCACAAAGCATCCCAAGGGGAGGTATTAATCAATCTCTCAGCATTGCAAAAATATCTATTATTAATCACTAAGAGATTCACAGTAGTAATAATAGAAGACCTTTGTTCCTTGTTTAAATGACCACTATTTGTGAGAGAATTCTGAATGTAAAATGTATTGGTAACTTCTTTATGACTTTGACAGAGTAATAGAATATGTTGCATTGTACATGTGAAGTTTGGGCTCCTGATGATGGACTAGAGATCTGGGACCAGTGTACCATGATGTTCACTACAGCCACCAGGAGTTTGAATGTAATTCCAATTGTATCACAATTTATTTACTTGTTGCCTCTGCTTTTCAAATAAATACATTAATTCACTGAGGTAAAGAGAAGAACATTAAGCCTATACCTTTTATTTTACTGAAAACATAGTAAAAACCATGGTTCCAACAAGTGGCCCAGGGAGTTAAGGAGGCAGGTCAGCTGAGCCAAGTAAACCACCCAAATCTGATTCTTCTACAAGCAGATCTCAGTGGTAGAAATACCTCACTTGGCTTCCACTCTTGTGTTAGATTGTGGAGGAGAACATCCTGACTCGTGCTGGCCATCTGATGATGCCTGCTGAAAATATACATGCCTCGACATTGAATGAGAACGATTTGACTCGACTTTAGTGTCTTCTGTGGTTGATTAGCCTATTGACATTCACTATCTAGATTTATATATGTATAATGAGTGCTTGGATGTACTACAATGAGCCCCTGGAACTGCATCCCTGCAAAAAATCATAATGCTCAACATAGGGGGCAAGGGATAAAATTCAGATGATGAAAGAAAACCCTAATTTAGTTTTCACAGAATAGATGTTGTTTAAATATCTCCTGCCATTTCATTTGGTTTCAGATGTGGGGACACTCGGGCATGGCTTCCACCGTCTCCTTACCAGTGTTTTTCATTAGTTATAATTTAGCATATGATTTGATGGCTACTACAATCCAAAATAACTTTGGTCCAAAGAAGCAGTGATTTCCTTCAGAATAAAGAGGGTCTTTGGAATATGGAAAATGGTTTGATGACAGTATTAATGGATAGTAAATAAATTAATCTGTTGGTTTATTAGTCAACACTAACCACAATATTGCACAACACAGGGTTAAAGGAAAGATATTGATTTCAATTCACCTTACTGTGCGTTGTTTGAACATCGTAGAAATTGTTGCAATGAAAGGATGAACTAGTTCCCATATAGTGCTAATCTTACCCATACGTTGGCCTCAGTGTTTCTCAGCTAAGTCACTATCCAGTGATCTCAGCTGGAAGGTGATCTGATTTATGAGGACTGTTGAATTCCGTTGTGGTGCATTCTAAAATCAAGCAGCCTTTTAAAATTTTTGAAACCGCTGTAGGGAAGGTCCGTGGAATTGTATTTAAGCAAGAGTAAACATTTTCCTAAGATAAAAGCTTGAGAAAAAAGATTGTCGCAACACTGCCTCAGCAGGAAGCTGCATTCGCACTTGCAGCCTTATCTTTAAACCTTTATCTTTAACCATTGCTTTCCAGCAATTGAGGGGATATATATTTGAAAAAGTAAATGATTCCCAGTAGATACGATAGTTTATATTTCCACATGTTAGAGTACATTGACGTTTAATACTGAGTTAAGGCTTTGGCGTATTTATGACCTGCAATTTTAACCACATTATCCAACAAATTTAACTGCACGAACCATTCTAACACAGATGACACATCAAGATTGTGATGAAATTGTACACTTTTTTTGATGCTAGTATTTCACTGTGTGTTTAATATTTGAAACGTTAGTCATTATTTTCTAACTGATGTTGCTAGATGGTTTGCCCAGATTTCTAGTGAAGCCACTTTGTTTCAATGCATTGCAGCATTTTGTGTATTTCACAGAACCACGCAGACCCTTTGGTCCACTATGCTTGTACCAGCTCTTTCCCATACCGATATTAACGTGAGACATAATGTAATAAGTAGTATTCTAAAAATAATTTTAAATCAGTTTTAAGCCTAATAGTTTTACATACAATTATTTTATGTTAAAGAATACTTTTTATACTATTGCCTTAGACATTCAAATCATATTTAATTTCCTGCTCAACATTTATCAGCCTAGTTGAGATGTACATTTCCTAATCTTGTGAACCAATTTTGTATAGTGATTCTTGAATAAAAACATAAAACGTTCTGGTCTTGAGCTAGTAGTTATCATTGGAGCAGGAGAAGACCATTCAGCTCCTTGTATCTGTCCTGGTTAGTAATTGGAAACTTTTAGGTTTCAGCCCTAGTCCAGAATGTACATTTGCAATCCAGGCAGATTTCCAATGTAGTCCTAGACCGTGCCGCATTGTCTTGGGGATCATCCTTCAGATGAGAAATTAAACCAAACTTCTCTCTGCTTATTGCAAAAGTGGGAGTGGATTTTGACTTCTCAGTCAAAGAAGTTCATAGAATTCTGGCTAAATAACTTTCTTCAAATAGTGCCATAAAAATTAGACTAACCACACATACAGTTTACTATCTGGGACCCAGCTGTATGTAAAGTGGCACCTGCATTTGAAAGATAGAACCTGTTTGTTTTTCATAGCATCTTTCATGACCTCAAGACTTTCCAAAGCATTTTATAACCAATGAATTATCTCCAGTGTAGTTACTGTTGAATGTAGAAATTGACAGTTTGTACACAAGCTTCCACAATTGGTCAATTATAAGATAATCTGTTTCATTGATGTTGATTGAGTGTTAAATGTTGGCCAAGACAGGAAGGTTACTCTTCAGTTTTCCAATGAATAGTGTTGTGGTGTCTTTCCTTCTACCTTAGATGACAGACATGGCATTGATTTAATAATCCATCTAAAGTGTACCACCTCCCTTAATACAGCAATCCCTTGGCAATGCTGCACAGAATCAGACTAGATTACGTGATCGAGTCTCTGGAAACCGAGATTTTTTGACTTGGAAGAGAATGTAACACAGTGGGCTGGGTTGAAGAGTACAAATTTTAACTTAAAAATAAAGTGACAACATAATTAGAATGTAATTGATTAGCTGTGAATCACTTTGAAATGTAAATTAATGTGTTGTATCTCATGATGCACATTGAAAATGTTATACTAATTCAACTAGTAGATTGAGTCCAAAATTCTATGTGGCTGTCCTGTGTAGCCGTCATTATGATGCAAGCTGTTAATAGCCCACTCTTGTGTTATTAGGTTTCTTTGCTTTTTTCCTCTATTATTAAGAATAAATCTTGTAGGTGACTGTTTGATCCCTATGTCCAGAGTAAAAATAGACCATGTGACCTATTGTGCTTGTGCCAAGTGTTTGTTAAATTAATTCAAAAATCTCAAGGATTTTGCACAGACCTGGATCTGTTTTGATCACTTACCAATTTGTTTTCCTTAAAAACATACAGTAGCCCTTGCATTAATCACTATCCTTTGCAGAAATATCAGGTTCTGACAATTCTTTCCTCATACCCTCAATACCTCACAATAAGAGATTCCTCAATCTCTTATTGATAGTTTTATAATGATAACCCCGAATACAGAATAACAAAAGAAAATAGTGCTCTTTTTCATATTCATTCTATCACAATCCTTCATAATTCTGAAAACAAACATTTACCCTCACAAGATTCTCTATATACTTCAAGTAGCACAACCTAACTTGCCAAAAAACTATTAAATAACAAAACCATAAGTGAATCTCAATCATGACAATAACCTTTTGTGCCTGTGTAATTTTAGCTAGCTCTGCACCACATAAAAGTCTCAACCATTCATAAGATTTCTGTAGAAAATAAAGAAACTACATATGAATTGCATCTTTGTTTGTTTTTTAATATTATAAGAACAAATATCTATTTGTCTAATATTCTTTAAGATAATCTTTGCAAAGATTATAGATGAATGTTTTACATTTGAAAATTGGTATTTAGAGGGAAAAGAATCTTTTAAAATAGAAAGTAAGTTAGAAAGCTGTAAATAAGACTAACTGTTTGAACAAACCACATGGACACTTTGTAATTGAAGTATGTAGTTTGATTACACCCTTAAAAACTATCTCACGACCAGCAAATTCCACATTGCAATAGAATGTCAAACTGGATTGGACATGGTTTGTTAAGATGATGTTTAATTTCTTGTAATATGACAGTTAACAGAACTAGTGTCAACAATTTGTGTTCATACAGCATCTTTAATGTATAAAAACTCCTAAGATGCTTCACAACAGTGTAATCAAAAAATATTAGCACCAAGCTATGGGAGGAGATAGAGTAGTGGACTAAAAACTTGGTCAAAGCAATACAAAAGATTTGTTGGAAATTTCAGAAGTTAGGTCCTATGTAGGTGAAGGAAAACCACCAATGATGAGGTAAGAAGAATGTACTAAAAAGGGCCAGAGCTGAAGGAATGCAGATGTCCTGGAGATTTGTAGAGGTGATAGAGTTGACAGAGATATTGGGAAAGTAGCAGTAGTTTCCTAACTTCTCTGAAATGGCACAGCCTTAATTTTTAACTCTATGTCCAGTTCTATTTTTCAGAGCAATTGGATTAACTAATGGAATCTTTCCTCATAATCTACTCTAGGAGCCCTGATAATATTTTCTTAACTTTCAATGCCAGTGTAAAATCTTATGTGTGGTGTACAAAACTGTACCATACTGTTCAAGCTACAGTCTGACAATGGTTTTGAATAACTGTAGCAAAATATTCTGCACTTTATATTTTAGTTCTCCAGTTATCAAGGTTAACATTCCCTAACACTTTTTTTGTTCCTTCTTCTACTTGTTCACGAATGTCATTTAAGGAAGAATTCCTTACCTGGTGTGATCTATTCGTGACCCTACGCCTACAGTAATATGACCAACTCTTAACTACCCTCTAGCCAATTAGAACTATGTAATGAATGTTGGCCTAACCAGTGAAACTGCATACTTTGAATTAATAAATAAAACTTCCATTATATCTACGTGCCCTAAATCTCATGGAGTCTCCAATGTTGCTTACTTTGCACAATTTAAATAGTTATTGGTTTTATCTTTTTGCTTTTGGTCCAAAATCAATGACCTCACACTTGCCCAAGGTGAAAAAAAAAACATCTACCAAAGTTTTGCTCATTCACGTAATCAGCCATTGTCACTTTATAATTTTATGTTTCTACGTATGTGTACTATACTAAGCTTTATGACATCAGCAGTTCTGTGTATATGGCTCTCTGTAATGTTGGTCATTTCAATAAGCTGAGGTCCCAGCTTCTGGGATACTACTAGTATTTTGCAATTTGAATACCCTACTGTGTCCTGTACTACTCAACTAATCTCTGAGTCAAGTCATTATCATCAAAGTAATTGGAAGTGAAATTTTGAACATTGATAGAAATCCTTGCCATGGAAGTGGAAAGAGTGATTCGGCAGCAGCCCTGTTCTTTCTTTTAAACTGAATCTGAGAAATAGGAGTCAGCTGAACAAAAGTAATGTGTTGTTTATTCAAAACTAGACTCAGTAGCAACCAAAGAGGAGACTTTGATTGTATGGTAGAAACTCAGGGAGGTATGTGGAACAACCATGTCAAGTGTCCTGTGGTGTGAAAGAAGTCAAAAGATATGACACTTTTTTTTTGTGAAATGAGTTTAAAAACATACAAATTGGGTAGTTCAAAGGATATGATTTCAATGCTGCTTCCCAAATTTCAGAATAATAATTGTTTGGTTCATTCATACTTGCATCACTCACACAAGGCATTAAATGAAGAGTAGTATAAGATCGTCTCTCAAGGAATAGATGTGGTTACAAAGTTCAAAACAAAATTATTTCAATTGCTGCTAATTTTAAGCCTTTTTAAACTTAAGTTGTGTTTACAGTGTATGTACCATCATTTTTATTGAATGTTGCTTGAGACTAGTTCACACTGACCCTCCAAAGAGTATCTCACACAGACTCTCTCACCACCCCCCCCCCCCCTCACCCCCCATCCTATCCCTGTAGCTATGCATTTCCCACGGCTAATCTACCTAACCTGCACTTCTATGGGACTATGGGATGTAACAGGAGCACCAAGAGCAAACCCATGCAGACACCCGGAGAATGTGCAAACACTACGTAGGCGCTCACCCAAGGGTGGGGTTGAATCCGGGTCCGGGTGCTGTGAGGCAGCAGTGTTAACGACTGAGCTGCCATGCCACCATAATTAACATTGATATAGCTGCTGAGAGTGTCACAGCAATTTTCAGAAGATCAAAGTACTATGAACAGATATTATTACGCAACTCTGGAGAAGAGGCTTGAAGCCGGGTCTCCTGGATCAGAGGTAAGGACACTTCTGCTGTGCCAAAAGATTAGCACTGCTGCCTCACAGCGCCAGGGACCTAGGTTCAATTCCACCCTCGGGTGACTGTGTGGACTTTGTACATTCTCCTCGTGTCTGTGTGGGTTTCCTCCGGGTACTCCGGCTTCCTCCCTCAGTCGAAAGATGTGCAGGTTAGGTGGATTGGCCATGCTAAATTGCCCTTTAATGTTCAGGGATGTGTAGATTAGGTGGGTTGTAGGGGGATGGGTCTGGGTGGGATGCTCTGTGGGTTGGTGTGGACTTGTTGGGCCGAAGGGCTTGTTTCCACACTGTAGGGCTTCTATGATTCTATGAATAGGTAACTATTGATCAACTACTTTCACCTGCCTTTCACCTTGCAGCTTTGCCTTAATTGTCCTGAGCTGATACAATTCAGCACTTTTTCTACATTTCTCATGTGCAAAGTAAATCAGTTTTTCAGCAGACTGATCCACTAATCATCAAAATGAGCCTCGAAGTTGAGAGAATACTGTCCTGAAGTTTGGGGAGCAGTGCTAAGCACACAATTATATATCAGCCATTGTCAAAACTCAACAATATTTTCATGTCTATGGCATCTATATCAAGCAGCAGAGAGCTACACTATCATGAGCTATCTACTAATAGATGGTTTCCACCAGCTACAAACTGACTTGAGTTATCAGTGTTAAAATTCCTCAATCTTGGCTGAAAGCAGCGCGTGCTGAATGCAGCTCAAATATTCTGGTTTTTCCCAGAGTTTTGGAGCTTCAATCTAAGAAATTCTATTGTGCCAGACAAGTGCAACTTTATTATTTGTGCAATGCAGACTTCAAATGAAGACTTGTTGAATCAGACCACAGTGTTAAG
Organism: Ginglymostoma cirratum; assembly: GCA_024137785.1. NCBI lineage: Eukaryota > Metazoa > Chordata > Chondrichthyes > Orectolobiformes > Ginglymostomatidae > Ginglymostoma > Ginglymostoma cirratum. The sequence goes on along the minus strand of JAHRHZ010000020.1, from coordinate 54,920,479 downwards.
TGGCAGCATCACTGCATTCTGTTTGTCCCTGCCACAGATAGGGAAAGTACTGTTCAAATCTATGTATACACATATACAGAGACATGCGGGATGTCACACTGCACCATATCCCTAAGCTGTCACTTAATGGCAGTGTTCATGAAACCAAGGATACAACGAGGTGGAAATCGGAGTGACTTATACAATGGCTAAACCAGTTGTAAAGCCTTTTTTACGATTATTGAGAATTTTGTAAATATCTTGGGGAAATGAGCAAAAATTATGCAAGACCCGAAACAGGCGCATTGATCATGAAATGTGTGTGCTTGTTCATTGAGAAGAAGGCAACACACAAGCTTCATGGTGCTGGCTAATTTAAATAATAGTTGCTGGCAGAAAAGTTCAAAATATGCTACTCTATGGTGTATTCACCAGCTATAAGGGCCCAATTTCTTAAGATTGCCATCACTTAAATATAGGCAGCACTGCTTAAACCCAAGCTGTACCTCAAGGGGGAGGTGCTATCTGTACCAAATGCTGGAAGGAGCTAGGGAGACTGAACTACAAAAGTGAGGTCGCAAGAAAAATGAGCAGATATAGGCCAAATGGCCCCTCGAGCCTGATCCAATATTTAATAATATAATGGCTGATTTACTTTCCTGTCTGTTGTCCTTATGATCCTTTAAATTTAAATAAGGAGGTCAAAATGTACGCAGTTCTCTGGTGTGGTGTCAACAACATCTTGCACAATTGAAGCAGGAGTCCCCTATTTTTACACTTCCACCACTTTCAACATTCCATTTCCCTTCCTAATTGTTGTCTGTATCTGTGTGTTAAGATGAGTGAAAATGGCACCTCGGGGCAAATTGTGTGCTCTGAGGTTCTCAAGCAGAGAATGGAGATCTTGGTGAATGGGGACAGGAGAACAGGAAGACAGATTCTCTCACCCCATGGGGTCAGTAGGTTCTACAGACAGACACTGAGGAGACTGTGGAAGCAGACACCCACCATCATTGAATAAAGTTGTGTAACCCTAAGCATTTGGATGTAGGAAAGGGGGAGGACTAATGACCTAACACAAACCATGCAAATCTGTAAATACATTTTCAAATGCTGGAACCTTACATTCGCGACAAGCTTCACATGATAATCAATTCTTATCGTCTCCTCCCCCAACCTGCTCTGTAGCTTTCAGTAGCCTACAGCTCTTCTTGATGAAGTGTAACTTTCATAATCTTACCTCACTCCCTCATTGCAAGTTTCACAACTAGATCTTTTAATTTGCAAAAAAAAACCTGACACCTAGGTAATTGCGACGATACATCACCTGAGCACATAACACCATATTTAATGACGCATTTCCCTCTTGCAGGATAAGGTAGCAGATAACAGAAAGCAGCAGGAGCTAGCTGGTAAGGATAGACATAGCTGCATGACTTCGTCCCCCTGAAGGAGGGCACTATATGCTGGAGGCCACAATTGAAACTATGACAAGCAGCAGAGCTGAAAGTATTAAAGCTGATAGAATATTCTTATCCTATTCACCTTCTTACACCCCAATTCCTAATGTCCTACAATCTGTACTGATTTGAAAGCTGAAAATGATCGAAAATGAAATGTAGAAAATAAGGAGAAAGCAACTAAAGAGATATCTGCATGGCTTTGCTACAGAGGATACAAGTACATCCCAGAAATAGCTGTAATTCTTTATTCATTCATAGGATGAAGGCATCACTGACCAGGCAGCATTTGTTGCCCATCCCTAATTGCCAAGAGAGCAGTTAAGAGTCAACCACATTTGCTGTGGGTCTGGAGTCACATGTAGGCCAGACCAGGTAAGGATGGCAGTTTCCTTCCCTAAAGGACATTAGTGAACCAGATGGGTTTTTTCCTGACAATCAACAATGGATTCATGGTCATCATTAGAGTCTTAGTTCCAGATATTGATTGAATTCAAATTCCACCATCTGCTGTGGCAGGATTTGAATCCGGGTTCCCAGAACCTTACCTGGGTAAGGTATGGAAATGGACAGAAACAAGGAAATTACAGGCCACTTAGATGTCTGTCAGAAGGAAATTGTTAGAACATTATTAAGAATGTTATAGCAGAACACTTAGAAAACTGCAAACTGATCAGGCAGAGTCAACATGGGAAAGGGAAGCTGTTTAACCAACTGGAGTTCTTTGAAGAAGTAATATGTGTAGATAAAGAGAAACTTGTGGATGTAATCCACAGTATTCGATAAGGCATTTGATAAAGTGCTATATTGAAGATTAATAACTGGAAAATAAAAGCTCATGTTGTAAGGGTGACATCAGCTTCAATAGAAGATTGGCTAATTAGGAGGAAACACGGTAAGCATAAATGACTCTGTTTCTGGTTAGCAAAATGACACACAGGTGTACCAGAGGGATCAATGCTGGGATCTCAACTTTGTACAATTTATATAAATGATTTTGATGAAAGCACAAAAGGTATGTTTGATAAATATACTGGTGACACAAAGATAAGTAGGAAACTAAGCTGTGAAGAGATCATAAAGTGATTACAAAGGGATATGTAGTTTTAGAAAATGTGTAAGGGTGGGGAACAAGCAGACAAATAGCACAAAGTCGTAATGCTCATTGCAGAACCAGTGCATGCACAATGGGCTGAATGACCTTTTTCTGTGTTGTATGATTTAGTGAGCAGCCAAAGATCCAGCAATTGGAATATAATGTGGAAAAAATTTGAAGTCGTCCATTTTGGCCAGAAAATAAAAATGAAGCATGTTACTTAACTGGTAAGCAATTCGGAGCTTTATGATGCAAAGGGATGTGAATGTTCTAGTCTATGAATAACAAAAAGCTGACATACAGCTACAGCCATCAAATGAGAAAGCAAACAGAATATTATCATTTGTTGAGAGGGGAATTTAATGCAAAAGTAGGAAGGTTATGCTTCAGTGTACACATGATTCCACATTTGGAGTACAGTGTACAGTATTAATTTCTTTGTTTAAGGAAGATAAAAGAGCTTTGAAAGAAATTCAACATGAACTTGTTTTATGAGGAACAATTGGATAGGCTAGGTTGTACTCTGTCTAAGCACATGGCTCTACCTGTGAGCAATGCAAGACCCTTCAAGGGAAAATTGCATTGATCAGGTTGGGATCACTCTGTATATTTATTGTTATAAAAGAGAAATGGTCACAGCCAGTTTCCACTTCCAGTGCAAGTCACATGAGGATGGAAGGTAACCAGGTCACACTTGGCACAGTCAGCCACAAGCTCAGCCTGGTAATCATAGATCCCCCAGTCCTCTGTGTTCTTCTCTTCCTCCTCTTCCTCGTGCTCCAGTCAATCCCATCAGTACTAAACTTGCACACATTCTCTCACACCTCTTTGAATTGCAACTTCATCTCCAAACATTACTTCGTGAGCCCCAGCTCAACAGCTTAGTGATGACAACCATTGTGCAGTACTGTCTCCGCAATGAGACCAGTGTTGTTGTGACCATTAATGAACATCCCATAGCCTATGTGCTGTAACCCATGTCCTTCATTATACTATCATCACCTCTAGCACATGTTGAGTTGCCTTCCTGCACAATTATTGTCTCTCTGTATCCCAGCATGCTGCCTCCAATCTCCAGAATTGACTTGCCCAACTTCCCTAACACAGCTGTGACTCCTGAGAACCCTCCTTAACTCTCTTAGACCTGACCCCAACGCTCACCCCTTCACCACTTGGGTGAATAGTTGAGACTGATAAGTGACCAGAGCCCTGACTGATTTACTGTGACTGTTCGGATTAATTGCAATGGGCTTGCAACACTGACCATGGCTGATCCTTCAGACTGATGTGACACAGACCCTTTGACCTTGACTGCTCCATTGACCACGTGCAAGCCCCTGGACTAATATAAGATGTTCCACTTGACTTACTCGACTGGGACCCCTGACTGAATGCTGTCTGATTGAAGATACTCCCCTTAGATTTTGAAATGTAGGCATTTGGTTCATGCATGTGCAGTGTGTTTGTTGCAGACGCCCCAGGTGTGAGGTCAACACAGTACAGTGCCATACAGCAAGATGTTCATCCCCTCAACTGATTACTGCCGGCCAGCATGTGAAGCTGCCTGCTTTTGTGTCTGCACTGAAAAAAACAATATGAGACATGAGACCATAGGAGTTAGGTACAAGAGTTCCTCTGCCATTCAATAGAATCATGGCTGATTTGACATTCCTTACGTCCATTTTTCTGCCTTTTACCTGTAACCCTTGATTCCCGACTGATCTATCTCAGTGTCAAATATACAGAAGGACTCTTTTCCCACAGGTCTCTGTGGCAAGGAGTTCCAAAAACTCTCAGCTCTCTGAGAGAAGAAATTCCTCCTTATCTCAGCCTTAAATTGGTGCTCCTTTTATTCTGATATAATGCCCTCTGGTCTTAGACGGTCCCATGATGAGTAACATCCTCTCTTACTCTGTCAAGCCACTTAAGAACCCTATATGTTTCAATATTATCACCTTTCATTCTTCTAAACTCCAGTGAGCAACCTGCTTACCTATAAGACAATCCCTTCGTACTAGAGATCATCTGACTGAACCTGCTCTGAACTACCTCTAATTAAATGATCTCTTTCCATATAAAATGAGACCAAAATTGCTCACAGTACTCCAGATGTGGTCTCACCAGCACTTGTACAGTACAGTTACAGCTACTCTAAAATTCCAACCCTCTCAAAACAAGGGCCAACATTCCATTAGCCTTCCTGATTCTCTGCTGCACGTTTGCGCTAGCTTTCTGTGTTTTGTGAACAAGTACCCCAACGTCTCTGTGTATTGCAGCTTTTTGCAGTTTTTCTCCATTTAAATAATATTCTATTCTTTTGCTCCCCCAAAATGAAAAACTTCATATTTTCCCATGTTATATTCCATTTGCCAACTTGTTGCCAATTAATTTAACCAATCGATGACCCTCTGTAAACTGTTTGTATCCCTCTCATAACCTGCTCTCCACCTATTTTTGTATCATCTGAAAACTTGGTTACCATTCATTTGCTTCCTCCAAGTCATTAATATATGTTGCAAATAGTTGTGGTCACAGCACTGATCTCTGTGGAACCCCACTGGTTTCAGGTCACCAATCTGAAAAAGAACACTTTATCCCCATTTGCTGTTTCTAGCCCATGAGACAATTCTATATCCATGCCAGTATACAAACTCCAACACTGTGGTCTCTTATGAATTAACCTTTTGAGCGGTGCCTCGTCGAATGCCAGTGAGCCTTTAAGCACTGGCTGAGGGGACAAAGCACAAAAAGAATCAAGGCAAGGCAGAGATGTTTAAGAATCCAAGTCTTTGCAAAATGAGTGAGGGCTGTAAAAGCGAATGAGGAGCCTGAAATGCACCCTGTCAATGTTGAGAATTGTCATCATCCAGTTTTTATCCAGTGGGTGGGAGAATGGGAAACTATGTATCAATGAGGTGAAATTAGCCAATCATGATGTGAAAATGTGTGGCTGGACAGGCTTGAGGAGGAATGGAATCTCCACTGTTTCTATTCACCCTCAGGTTCACTCTGACTGGTTCCTCTTAGAATCAGAGCAGACTAGAGACTAGAAAAATTTTATCCTTATAGATGTCCAAAGTCCCCTTGGGGTCTGCTTTTCCAATTTGCTTCATCGTCATTCTGACTCCTCCCAGTCTGTTTCACAGCGATACTGACTCACTGCGCACTCCTGCTAGTCATTCACAGAAAAAGCTCTATTTTCAACAATTGGCAGAGAAAATAAATCATTTCTAATCTTCTACAATGTGATTAAACTTTGAAACCTCAAATATACACATACTCATTCAAAATGAAGACAGACAAAACATAATGTTTTTGACACACAATAAAACTATATTCAGGGAACAATATTTTGAAGATCAAAAGTCTGGATCACAAGAGTCAGTTCACTTGTCTCTCACGGTATCTTAATTTTTAGCACTGCTGACACATTGTTGTCTGTAAACCAAAAAGTTCACTTTTGACTGTTTATCTGGTCTTTTCTTGCTAGTATTCTTTCTCTTAAGTTTTCTATTATCTTTTCACCCACACATAGAGAGGGGAGGAAGAGATGTGCTGAATTTGGAGAGTCTGGCTGCTCTGCACTTACAGGTGACAAGAAAAAACAAGATGACTTACACTGTGTGATGTTACATCTTGATCAGTGATTTAATTGTGGAAATTCTTAATCTAAGTAAGAGTCTTGCGACAAGTGCATTGGGTGACATTTTATTTGTTGAAATAGACATCAAACCAAAGTTGGACTAGCTGTGGTTACAGAAACTGCAGCAACTGTTTGCAATTAGATTTAATAGTGATTGAATTAATAGTTTCAGAACTGAGTTCCAAAGGTTGCAGTTCTTTGCATATTGGAAGCACGGCTGGTAAAATGAGAGCAGAGTTTAATCTTACTTTGGGTAAAAGGATATTGCTAATTCATTCTGGACAGAGCTGTGCTTTGTGCATTGACCTACTTTATATCTGTTTCCAGTCAATGCTCCGTACTAATACTTGGTGGGTTAAAAAAAAGCTTCCACTCACGCTCCTGGCAATGTCACAACATTTAAAACAAAACTTTTCATGTACTCGTTAAAAGTTGAATGTATGGGATAAGGGTTTAGTTTTCTGCACAAAATAAAGCCAACAAACTCACTTCTGAAATTTAGTAACTCTACGGCTAATGAGTTACTAGCACCTCCAGTTGGATTGCTAAATGAGAAATGCCAAAAGTTGAATTTTAACAGGTTAGGAAAAGCAAAGGATCCCTAATCCTGTGGTCTTGGTAATTAAGCCTTTCAGAAAAGCAAGGCAGGCTGTGCTGACAGCACATACTCTCTCTGACTTCCACTTTCCATTTAGCCTATGAGTGGGTGACTTTATTCTTCCTGAAATGTGAATTTGGTTCCAAGAGTATTTTGGATGGAGATGCTCTATTAATCCTATCTGATCGTCACCATGCAAACTCAAGGACCACTACCTCTCACTTACAACATCTGGTCAACTGAAGCAGACCTCACTGCTACACTTTAACTTCACATCATAACCCCAATCCATCTTTAATCACCATGTCAAAAATATCTTTATATAATAATTAACATTTTCTTGGTTCATTGAATTCAAAACAGTACTTTCTGAATACATGGAGACCCGGGGAGATTTAGTGCTCCTAGTGCACAGATCATGGTCAGTTACAAAAAGAGCATCAAAAATATTAATGACATGTTTGCTTTTAGACATAACAAGGGTACATGCCAAGCTATCGCTACATAAAGATTTGGTTAGACCAAACTTGGAGCAGTGTTCAGTTCTGAGCACCACACATTGGGAGGGATACATTGGCTCAGGAATGAATGTTGTTTTATTAGGATGGTACACAGACTCCAAGAATCAAATTTCTAGGAATATCGCATAATCCTACTAGATTGCCCATAATAGATTAAGGAATGATTTGACTTGGGGTTTCAAGATAATAACGGGAACAGATGGGATGGTCAGCAAGAAATGATTTACCTTGGTTGGAACATCTAAGACTGGCGCACAGTGAAAACGTTAAAGCCAATCATCTAGGACTGAAGTTTGGAAACAATTCTACATGCTAAGGGTGGTGAAAGTTCAAATCTCTTCTCTAAATGGCTCTGGATGCTTGGTCAATTGTTGATTTTTAAAAACCAGAATTGATAGATTTCTGTTAACCAAAGGTATTGAGAGTTTAGGGGTGAGGTGGCAAAACAGCCAGGATTTCACTCAATCATACAACAGAAAGGTTCAAGGCTGGAAATGGCTGCCTTCTGTTTCTGAGTCAACGTCATTCACAGTCCCTCATAGACGAGGAGGACCCTGTTCCACTCTCAGGGTGAGTCCGTAGGTGGCTGTAGAAACTGATGCTGCTACCACAGGCTCTGTTACACTTTGAAGCAGAGGATGGTCATGGAGCGGGGTGGGTGGGGCGTTGGTGAGGCAGTGCGCCCCTTTCGCTGTTCTCGCCTGGCTTCTGCTTTTTCCGCACGGCACGTCTCGAGGTGCTCAAAGCTCTCCTGGATGCTCCTCCTCCCCTTCGGACGGTCTCGGGCCAGTGATTCCCAGGTGTCTGTGAGAATGTCACACTGCACCAGTGAGGCCTTGCGGATATCACTGAAGCGCTTCCCCTGCCCACCTGGCACTTGCCTGCTGTTTCGGAGGGGGCACTAGAACACCTGCTCAGGGAGTCTCGTGTTGGTCATGTGGACAATGTACCCAGCCCATTATAACTGAACAAGGAGGGTCAGTGCCTCGATGCTGGGGATGTTGGCCTGGTCGAGGACGCTGGTGTTGGTGCATCTGTGCTTCCCAGCGGATTCACAGGATCTTGTACAGACAGTGTTTGGTGGTACAGCTCCAGCACCTTGAGGTGTCTGCCCCAGTGCCATATAACCCCCAGTGATTTTTATACATCAGTCTAAAGGAAATGTATTGTCAACTTTGACCTCCTCTACTCTGCCCAGATGAGACATACCAGACCAAGGCATCTACCTCGAGTAAGGTATGAGGGTAGCATTTACCGTCCTAGAATAACCTCTATTTCAGCCGTTTTAGTTCTCTTTTTAGTTTTCTTCTTTTGATTTGCTATTCACTTTAGACACAAATTAAAGGAGTAGGGTCCTCTCAGCAAGATTGACAGTGGAAACTTCAAAAATATTATCTCTCAGGTGTTTGCTCCAACTTATAACCATGAGTGCCATTTTAAAACTATTATTTTAATTTCCTTTGGAAATATTTCACAAGGAATTTAACTACGGTGACTTGGCAAATTTTGATTCACGCAGCTGAAAGTGGGTTTGTAACAGAAGAAGAAGGCATTTTAAATCACAGTTTCCATCTACAAGCTCTGAATAACCAATTTGCAACACTTAAAACGACAGTCTTACAAAAAAGCAAAACTGGTTTGTAGTTGGCTTGTCGTAAGTTCCATAATAAACTGAAAATCTTTCAAAATATCCCTGTTAGTATCAGAGCACGGGGGATCCAACTTAATTTTGGAACCTCTTCAAAAGTCAGCAAAGGAGCACAGTTAGTGGAATCTGCCCCCGGTGGTGAACCTGAGAACATTACCTGCTGAGTTCCACATCTTGCAGGATTTTGTTTACAATGAGTACAAAAGCTGTGCAAACTTGATTCCAAATTGTGCTCAAAATTCTGTGAACTTTTGTAGCAATTACAACAATAATAAATAAATAAATTGGGCCAATAAGCCATCCCAATTAAGCAGAAACTCTAGGTTCTACAGCTATAACTTTGTTCAATGATTCTGTTTTTCATCTGAATCTGATTCCTGCTGTTATGTCCAAGAACACCAGTCACACTCTACTTTCTTAAGCAACACCCAGTCTAAATACTGAATGGCTGTGATGCTAACTGTTGTGCCCATGAGGTGTTTAACAATGTATTGTCTGAATGGCTCAGTGATATATTGGAAATGATGTTAGATAATTTAATCCTTTAAATATGCAGCGCAATGTTTCACTTGCTCAGAAACCAGGCCTGAATTTTACCATTTTTTCATCTAAGTCACACCAAGTTTGATGAAGTGATACTTGCCATGATTCTGGGCAAATTTTCTTGCCATCTCTTCACCAAAATCACCGGCAGTGTGAATAATGCCCGGCAACTGCCCCATCTTAGCACACTTCATTCACTCGCTGCTCAACAAGGGTCCTCTATGGCATCCCTTGGGGTCACATCAAAGCCCACTGCCATCTGCAAGCTGTGCTATTTGGCTGCGTTAGGTGTCATGGGACATGGCACAGAAGGGGAAAGTTGGTGTCAGGCTTCTCTAAGAGGGACCTGAATGCCCCTTCTGGGCAGGGTGATGGAGAGAAGAGAAGTCCTGTCCTGGAGAGGAGGCCCTGCTAGCCTGGTTGGAGATACCAACTGGCTCAGTGACATCTCCAGGGTGAGGTGGGCAGCAGTACAGGAAGGTGAATGATCTCCTCATTGTGCCAAGCTATGTACAGTACTCTGCTCTCTGCTGCCTCGCTCATATCCATCACCTTCCATCAATGCCATGCTCTGACACACCCTCTGTAGCGTGTAACGCCTTCCCTCACTCACTCTCATTTTGTCCTCGTCCATTCCACACCTCTAACCCTGTGTGCCCTCTGCACTGCCTCCTCACTCCTTCAGTGCCCCTCACCCACATGTGCAATTCCTAACAGCCCAATGGCTAGAAAACTGACACATGGTTTGTTAGAGTTAGGATTGGAATTAGGTTTATTGTGGCATGTACTCAAATACGGGGACACATGAGTACAGCAAAAAGTGTACAAAGTCGCCATTTTTGGCGCCATCTTAGGTACAAAGATACCTTGGTACAAAATCATAGATATAAATCAGAAAAATAAAGAAATAATTGTAAAAATTCAGCGACACAGTCCTTCAAAAGCAGGGAGTCCACACTGGGCTTCACCTCAAGGCTGGGAGTCCATCGTGTCCACGCTTCCTCAACTCACCACCACCGATGCCAGAGGTAAGTAGAGAAAAAAAAGAAAAAGAAAAAAAAACAAAAAGAAGGAAAAGAAGAAAAGATATGGACAGAATGGACGAGCCTACTCCACCGATATCTTAGTCACTCAACTTGAACATTATATTTGATAACAGTAGTTTATTTATCATGCTTTGCTATGTGCACTGTTTAGTTAGAAAACCATTCGTGTTTCAAGTTTCTTTCATGACCTGTTGAAATAATTATGATCCCTTGTGTTACACCGTTCATCTGGTTTTGCCTGGCTCAGTGTTGGCGGTAGATGTTCCATAGCACCCTGTGGCATCCCTCCTTGGCCATTAACAGGGCACAGAGGGTTGGGGGCTGTGATGATGACTATGCCCTGAGACAGCAGGGGGCAGCAAAGCCCCTTTGCTCACTCAGCTCGCTCCATTGCGGTCATCTCCCCCAACATTGTGTTCTAACAGTGTGCTTCACGATCAGTCCAACACTGAGTGGTTCTCTACTGATGGCTTTCAGTGTGCCACAGAGACACCCACCCCATCATCTCCCTCGCCTTCCAAGGTGCCCATTCCATTAACTTTCCACTTCTCCAGGGCATTGCCCAAGCTGTGAGCATCTGACTCCCATCTTGTCTTGCCTTCCCCTGTCGCTTCCATCCTCAGCACCTCCTTTTCCAGGCTTCCCCCACTACCTGAGGTGAGGGGACTACTGTGACCCATCTGCTTGAGTCTCATGGCCTGCCTGCATCAGCTCTCAGCTGCCTAGACCCTTGTCTGGTGGGCACACTTACGCTCGACTGTGCCAGTTGTCACCCCTGGTCTGGCACCTATGGAGACAAAGATCTGACTGTCACCCAATGAGAGAACAAGGAAGTGAACAAGGTAGGCAGCCTGGTCCGCACTGTGGACTGGGTTCCTGTCTCACTGTGTGTTATACCCGTACCTGTTGTAGCTGTACACTGCTGGGTAACAGTGTGCCCTCCTAGACCAGTCTGCCCTTGCATATCACAGTATGGGTACATTGGGAAATGACCAAAGTACAGGATTACAGTGGAAATATGGTACAGGAGCAGGCCAGTCATCCCAAACAGCTTGTGGCAATGTTTCTGCTCCACTTGAGCCTCCAACACTCTTTCCTCAACTAAATCTATGATTGTAAACCTCTATTCCTTCTGTGCCATATGCTTCTGTGCTATCCATTTCATTCAGCCCATTTCAGAATAGATTTCAGAGTCACACTCTTCTTCCAACCAAGACTCTTCTTCGGAATTCCTTGATGGTAGCATCTATCATAGAATCATAGAATCCTTGCAGTGTGGAAACAGGCCCTTTGGCCCAATAAACCCACACCAACCCACAGAGCATCCCACCCAGACCCTCCCCCTATAACCCACCTAATATACACATCCCTGAACACTATGGGCAATTTAGCATGGCCAATCCACCCTAACCTGTACATCTTTGGACTGTGGGAGGAAACCGGAGCACCTGGAGGAAACCCATGCAGACACGGAGAGAATGTGCAAACTCCACACAGACAGTTGCTTGAGGGTGGAATCGGACCTGGCTCCCTGGTGTGGTGAGGCAGCAATGCTAACCACTAAGCCACCATGCCACAACCGCACCCCTCCCCCACCCCCAGTTAGTGATATGTTCTTCCACACAAGAAGATGTACTCTGTCTCAACTCTACCAAAAGATTTCAAAATGTTAAGGCCTTTGTTGGGAGAGACAGTGGTAATAGCACTGGACTGGTCACCTAGAGAGCAAGGCTAATGTGTTGAGACATGTGGTCAGATCTCACCATTGTAATGAGTAGAGTTTTAAATTCAATGAAATAATCTCAAACAAAATGCAAGTCTCAGTCATATTGACCATGACAACTAATGTCAACTGTTGGAAAAACCCAAGTGAAAGCCTGCCATCCTTACGTGCTCTGGCCTACCTGTGACTCCAGACCTACAGTAATGTGATCAACTTCTAACTACCCTCTGAAACGATCTCACTTGCGGACAATTAAGGACGGTCAATAAATGCAGACCTTGCCAGCAATGACAGCCCATGAATAAAATAAATTGGCAATTGGTCAGCTTTTCTTCAGGAGATAAGTGACCCATCCTCCCAGATAGACGTTGATATGCAAACTCACATCAAAATTTAGCGACTTCCATAAATTGTAAAGTTGTGTTTTTGGTTGGAAATTCCAAATCATTAATGCTAATTCAAATAAAAAAAGATCTTGGTCCCTGTACTGAAAGATATGTGAAGCTGTTAAGAAAAATCATCCCGTATGTTACTTTCACACAGCTAGTAGCATTTGTAACCCACTTGTGTAAACAGATTCTTAACTGGGCATGACAGTCAAGCTTATATTCATAGTGAAAATGTGTTCAATATTTCAATGCTGAAGAAAACTTGTAGGATTGGCCAAATTTTGTGGTAAAGCAGATTGTAGAACTCAGCATTCTATGGTTTTGTTACTGTTAAGTTGGTACTGTTCTTAATCAGGTATCTGAGGTACAATAGGAGCATTTCAATGGTGAAGAAATAGAAACAAACCCACTCAAAATGTTTACTTATTTTATTACCAATCCTAAATGATACAGAAATAAAACAAAGAACTGCAGTAGCTGGAGATCTGAAACAAAAACAGAAATTGCTGGTGGAACTCACAGGTTTCGCAGCATCTGTGGAGAGAAAACTGAGTCGACGTTTCAGGTCCGGAGCTGGTCCAGTCGTCTGACAAAGAGTCACCGGATTCGAAACGTTAACTCTGCTTTCTCTCTACAGATGCTGCCAGGCCTGCTGAGTTCCACTAGCAATTTCTGTTTTTGTTTGAAATCATACAGATCCTGTGATTGTGGAAGGTAAGAAAATGTTAAGGATGGGAGAAGTTCATTCCGTCCATTAATCCCATTCCTCTCTGTGTTATGGGCTTTACACTCATCACCTTGGCTTTGGAGATGGGACAGATGAAAGAAACAGCAGCTGGATGTGTCACAGTAACCCTAACAGTCGTTGGTTCCTCAAACGAATGAAGTGGTTTTGCTGTAGGACTATTCAACATACTTTTTCAATAATGATTATTACAAATGATATTTTGAATTGTTCAGTATTGAAATTCAAATCCAAAATATTAGGCATATTAAGGTAAGGTATCACATTTTAGTGAAATTTTGGATTTAATATGGTGCATAAATGAACTCTTTGTTTGAAGAATATTGTTATGAAATGAACTGTGTTGCAATCAGGGCCTGACTTGTTTAGAGAGGAAACCTGACTGGAGAATTGGATGATGCAGCTATTGTCAAAATTGGAAGGAGTGGAATGAAAGACAAGTCAGGAATTTGAAGGCAGAAAGAAAAGATTAACAAGCACAAGGAATTTGAGTAACAGAATTGTGATCTTAGCATAGTAGAGATGATAGAAAAGTGAGTGAGGATTCAGGGCAGTGTACTCAGGAGCTTAGGAATTCCCTGGCAGAAAAGATATGATTAAAATGGTTATGAAAAAGATTATAACAGAAAGGTGGCTGCACAGAGGAGAAAAGAACTGTGCATCAAATTATCAGTTTTCCTCCATATCCTGTTCAGTGGCATGAGAGAGATATTTACAGTAGTGTCCATAAATATTAACAAGTATTTGATTCTTCAGCCAGTCATTTCAAAGCTTAGAGGTAAATGTAGCACGGCACAATAATCTGACTGCCATTATTATGTTACATGCCTAAGAAGAGAGTCTTGCTTTGTTTACTTGCCATTTCTTTGCTGTAATGTGCTGATGGGTGCACAATAAACCTGGAGAAAAGGCTACACTGCAACAGAGTGCAAACCATATTTGAAACATTGTTCATTTACCCCAAATTGATCAGAGCCGGTTGCCTCTCTTTTCCCACTGTTCGCTCCTTTCCAGTTTTGCGTTTCACTTCACCTCCCAATGCCTCAAGGTGAAGGGTACTTTTCAGATTCATCAGGCCTGAGTTTTCCTACTTCATTCACACAGATAAGGATGAGGGTGAGGAACCAGAGACTCCAACCGACTGCAGCAGCAATCCATCCGTATTCATCCACACTGTGCTGACAGCACAGCCTTGCCGTCACACAAGTGTCCCGACCATTTTGGAAATCTGCAAAGGAGATAAAAAGTGCTTTTGAATCTCAGAAAGCTTGTCTATAAAGTTGAAATTCGTGCAAGCCAACCCAAACCCAGTTTTGGAGATAGTAAGAACTGCAAACCCAGACTTCATTCGTTTTAACAGATGCCAACCAACTGTAAGTTACAAATTCACTCTCCAGGATTATTAATGATATTGTAAAAGAGGCTGTATGCATCCCAATTTTGCATTAAAATTTATTTATAATCCCTCATGGAGCCTGGTAGCTGAGGGAAGGGTGAAGTACCAAATGGAGCAGTTATGTTACTTTACAGCACTGCTTGTGGACTAAGAGGAGCAATAATGCTCCAACCAGCCACATAAATAGAATAGAATATCCTTTATTGTCATGTGTACTCCATTGTAGAAGTACAGGAGTACAGTGAAAAACTTTTACAATGTCTGCCTCTTACGGCACCATCTTAGGTATAAGTACCTAGGCACAAATCTTGGATACAAATGAGGAATAAAAAGTAGTTGCATTACTTTACAGGATTTAAAAAATAGATTAGAAATAAGACACCATTAAAGGATTGACATTACAGGCAGGTGAAAAGTTTCAAATAGACATTACATTGTAGCAGCTCAGCGTAGGGCCTCTGTGTTGTCTGACTGCCCACAGCAGACCCTGGTCAAACAGCTTTCCCTACTCTGCACCAAGCTTCCAATCCACTCTGTACCAGCACTGGGCTGCTCCAAGGTAAGTTCCAAGACTGCATCCCATGTGCCTGTCTCTGCCCAGGACTCACAGCCCACACCCTGTTCTGGGACTCGCTACCCACGTGCTGCTCTAGAGCTCACTGCCAGCGCTTCCTTATACTTAAGTAAACCCTTAAGTGACTACCATTTCCTCCCTGTCTCAGCAATCTGTCCAAACCCACTGCAAACTATCAATTCCCCCTCTGATATATCCCATTTCCACCCTCTCCTCCAATCGCTCCCTGGTAATCTATGCAATTGTCTCACAATTCGTCTGTTCAAACCCTTACTCCAAGAGGTTAAAAGCTGAAACGTTTAGGAAACAAGAAATATGTCAAACACTCCTGATCAAAAGCTTTCTTTTGATAAAAGTTTCTCTTAAGTAAACACTACGTCACCATGTTTTTAATCACATCACCCTTACAAATAAACCACACATAAGGTTTCAGCCACAAAGGTCCCTTGATGGCTTTAACATTCTAAGTGCAGTGATCCTTCACCTGAATGAATATTTTCATCATTGGAGCAGATGGGAATTGTACCTGGGGCCTCCTGGCTCTGAGGTAGGGACACTACCACCGCAACACAAAAACCCTTCCTGCTAGTATTACACTGAGTCAGAAGCTGGTCTTTCTAAACATGCTAGTAGAAAAGTAACACACTTATTTAGCATAATAAAATGTTACAAGATTGTTCACAGGTCTATTTTAAAACAAAAGCGTAACACTTGTAATGTTTTGGTGCTGTTTGTTCGAAGAATTGAAGCAAGTTTGCACTGGGAGTCATTGATAGCAAATCAAACATGTGTAATCAGCCAAACACTGCTCTAGAGAATGACTGTAGGAGGAAGATTTGCCATAAAAGATATTCAAACCAGTTCATACATGTGTTCCAACCATGCTATCTATCTAAATGGATAAGCTCCTCTAAATATCAAGAGGCTCATGATACAAGAGGATATAAAACGTGCCAAGGACACAGTGTTACAGAAACAGCTAGAACATTATTTCACCTTTAATGCTATTTTCTTCATTTCAAAGCTAGCAATGACAAAATGGGTTGTGTTAACAATTCCAACAACAAATCTAAAATCTGTATGGCCGAATCTTATTGTTCTCATGTAAGAAAGAGTCATATTTGTGACTGCCAAAGAGATTTGTAATGATTTGTAAAGCTGGAGGCGGCGTAATTTTCTGTAAGTTATAAATCAATTTACAATGAAGCCATGACAACGTTGTTACGGTTAATGTGTTCAAAAATGCTTTCACATAGTGTGTTATGTTCAAACTCATGCTGCACTGTGCCCCTTAGTCATACTCACATTGTTCACACTGATCCATACTGTGTCTATTGGACTCTGTTTGTATGGAGTTACTGCTGAGCGAAGTTATTGCTTGCTCTGAAAGAAGAAAACAAAGCTCCTGTTTCTTCAAAGTTGATTAAAAGCTGTTAATGAAATGACACTGGAAATTCTTGCAGGTTAACGGAATCTGAACACTTACCAGCTGCAGCTGAAGCCCAGTGCACACAAAGCAGAATCAGACAAACGGTGCTAGTCATGCACTGACTCACAGACCTGACATCCATGATTTCGAGGAGACAAGTCAGCTTCACTCTTAAGTCAATCCTTTATCTTGCCCTACGCTCAATAATGTCCCTTTAAAAAACTTCAGAGGGGAAAAAAAACTTGTCTGTGATTTCGCCACACCTCCGTTCTGTCAAAGCAACCTTTCCCAGTTTTGCACTAACTGGAAAAGGACAATTAATTGCAGTCAAGCGAAACCCTAATGTCGTCAGAGATTGCATAATTGGGGAATAAGTGAAAGCAATTAACATGGAAAAAACTCAGTGGGTTGTTGTACTTTTCTCCCTCCATGTTCTGTTACATTTCTTTTGTACCATAGATTGTCCCCACATGCATCTTCATTATTTAAGTTGCCTGTTTTTCAAATGAACAAAGAAATTTGCATCTTGCAATGTCCCACACCAAGTACAGCAAAGTGGCTCGATCATAGACATACTTTTGACACCGTTCACTCCTCCACCACCACCTCGTGGTGCCAACAATGTGTACGATCTAAAAGATGCCCTGCAGCAATCCTGCCAGCTTCCTCTGATAGTACCTTCCAAACCCACATTTCTACCATCCAGAAGGACAAGGGCAGAGAAAGCATAGGGATGTCACCACCTACAAGTTCCCCTCCAAGCCATTCAAAATCCTGGCTTGGAAATATATCACCGTTCCTCCACTTTGCCTGGGTTAAAATCCTGGAACTCCCTAGCAAGCAGCACTGTGGATACACCCTACACTATAAGGACGGGAATAGCTCAAGAAGAAAGCTCACCACCACCTTTTCAAGGGCAATTAGGAATGGGCAGCACAATGCCGGTCTATATTCCTTGACCACATCCCATGAATGAATGATAAAACGGTTGGTGCTGCACTGGCAGTCAATAAACACATAAACAATAGAGCTGTACAGCATGGAAACAGACCCTTCAGTCCAACTTGTCCATGCTGACCAGATATCCTAAATTTGCCAGCATTTGGCCCATATCCCTCTAAACCCTTCCTGTTCATGTACCCATCCAGATATCTTTTAAATGTTGTAATTGTACCAGCCTCCACCACTTCCTCTGGCAGCTCATTCCATACACGCACCTGCCTCTGTGTGAAAAAGTTGCCCCTTAGGTCCCTTTTAAATCTTACCCCCTCACCTTAAACCTATGCCCTTTAGTTTTGGACTCTCTCACCCCTGGGAAAAGACCTTGGCTATTCACCCTATCCATGCTCCTCATGATTTCGTCAACCTCCATAAGGTTACCCCTTGGCCTCCAATGCTCCAGGGAAAGTAGTCCCAGTCTGTTCAACCTCTCCCTCTAGCTCAAACCTTACAACCCTGGCAACATCCTTGTAAATCTTTTCTGAACCCTTTCAAGTTTCACAACATTTTTCCTATAGCAGGGAAACCAGAATTGCACATGGTATTCCAAAAGTGGCCTAACCAATGTCCTGTACGGCTGCAACATGACCTCCTAACTCCTATACTCAGTGTTCTGACCAATAAAGTCAAGCTTACCGAACACCTTCACCAACCTGTCTACCTGTGATTCCACTTTCAAGGAACTATGAGCCTGCACCCCAAGGTCTCTTTGTTCAGCAACACTCCCCAGGACCTTACCATGAAGTGTATAAGTCCTGCCCTGATTTGCCTTTCCAAAATGTGGTACCTCACATTTATCTAAATTAAACTCCATCTGCCACTCCTCAGCCCATTTGCCATCTGATCAAGATCCTGTTGTACTCTGAGGTAACCTTCTTCACTGTCTGGTGCACTACCAATACTGGTGTCATCTGCTAACTTACTAACCACACCTTCTATATTCACATCCAAATCATTTATATAAATGACTAAAAGCAGTGGACCCAGCACCAATCCTTGTGGCACACCACTGGTCACATGTGTCCAATCCAAAGCAACCCTCCACCACCATTCTCTGCCTCCTACCTTCAAGCCAATTTTGTATCTGAATGGCTAGCTCTCCCTGTATTCCATGTGATGTAACCTTGGTAATCTGACTACCATTCGGAACCTTGTTGAATGCCTTGCTGACGTCCAAACAGACAATGTCCACATCTGTGCCTTTATCAATCTTCTTTGTCACTTCTTCAAAAAATTCTATCAATTTGGTGAGACACGATTTCCCATGCACAAAGACATGTTGACTATCTCTAATCATTCCTTGCCTTTCCAAATACATGTAAATCCTGTTCCTCAGGATTCCCTCCAACAATTTACCCGTCACTGATGTCAGGCTCACTGGTCTATAGTTCCCTTTTCCTTACCATCTTTCTTAAATAATGGCACCACATTAGCCAACCTCCAGTCTTCCAGCATCTCACCTGTGGCTATCGATGATACAAATATCTCAGTAAGGGGATCAGCAATCTTTTCCCTCGCTTCCCACAAAAATCTGGGGTACACCTGATCAGGTCCCAGGGATTTATCCACCTTTGTGCATTTTAAGACGTCCAGCACCCCTTCCGTTGGAATGAATTTCCTAAGGAAGTGATGGATGTGGGTACAATTACAACGTTTAAAAAGCATTTGGATAAGTACACGAAAGGGAAAGGTTTGGAGGGATATGGACCAGGAGCAGGCAAGTGGGATGAGTTTATTTTGGAATTATGTTTGGCATGGATTTGTTGGACCGAAGAGTCTGCTTCCGTGCTGTATGACTTGGAAGCTTTTCAAATGTCGCTATTTATTTCTCCAAGTTTTCTTACTTCCATATCCTTCTCCATGGTAAAAACTGATGCAAAAAATATATTTAGTATCTCACCATCTCCTGCGGTTCCACATATAGTTGGGCCTTGTTGATCTTTAAGGGGCCCTGGTCTCTCCCTAGTTACTCTTTTGTTCTTAATGTATTTGTGGAATTCTTTTGGATTCTCCTTAATCCTATTTGCCAAAGTTATCTCATGTCCCCTTTTTGTCTCTGATTTCCTTCTTGAGTATACTTCTACTGCCTTTATATTCCTTTAGAGATTCACTCAATCCCAGCTGTCCATACCTGACATATGTTTCCTTCTTTTTCTTGACCAGAGCCTCAATTTCTCCTAGTCATCCAGCATTCCCTGCACCCACCAGCCTTGGCCTTCACCCTAGCAGGAACATAGTGTCTCTAGAGTCTTGTTATCTCATTTTTGAAGGCCTCCCACTTTCCAGCCATCCCTTTAGTTGTGAATAGCCTCCCCCATTCAACTTTTGAAAGTTCTTGCCTAATACCATCAAAATTGGCCTTCCTCCAATTTAGAACTTTAACTTTTAGGTCCGGCCTGTCCTTTTCCATCACTATTTTAAAACTAATAGAATTATGGTCACTGGCCCCAAAGTGCTCCCCCACTGACACCTCAGTCACCTGCCCTGCCTTATTTCCAAAGGTCCTGTACAGAGCAATGCTGGGAAACCAGGTAATATGTTTTACTGATGGTTGAGGGATAAATGTTGGTCAGGACATGACAATGAATGATTTCTGACAATGAATCTATCTGTTCTTTAAAGTACTGGGACTGCTGCCTAAGAGGGCAGTCAGAACTTGAATAAGTGGAGTCAACCTGGATGAAACCAGTTTTGTAGGGCAGAGACAGGCTTAAAATGATGCTTCTATCAGGATAAATACTAAATAAAAACCAAAAAAACTGCAGATGCTGTAAATCAGGAACAAAAGCAGAAGTTGCTGGAAAAGCTTAGCAGGTCTGGCAGCATCTGTGAAGATAAAAATCAGTTAATGTTTTGGGTTTGGTGACCCTTCGTCAGAACCCAAAATGTTAACTCTGATTTTTTCTTCACAGATGCTGCCAGACCTGCTGAGCTTTTCCAGCAACTTCTGTTTTTGCTTCTATCAGGGCAGTTCTATTAATGGACCGTGAAGCAGGTGGAAGCGGGCTGTTTGGGTCAGGGTGCCATAAGGTTGGAGGTAGTAGAGGAAAGATCTCCAGAGGCAAATGGACAACTGTGTCAGTCCTGGGAAAAAACAATGCTTGCTGTTCAATGATTGAATCATGTGCCTGGGGAAGGTAACAGGAAGGGACCGTGTCAATGTTCAGGAGAGGGTAGTGCACTAGATGACAACAGGACCATCTTCGTTAGCAGGTCTGTCAGAGCATCTTAGTGTTTGACTGACAGGATTAGAGGGAAATAGGTTAGTGTGCGTCGAAAAGTTGAGATGACAAGTTCATGCCAGCTTTCAAAATGATAAAGCTCTGAGGGGATAAAAAGCTAGAAGTCCAAGTGGTGTTAGAATACTGGAGACGTGGAAAAGGAAATCAGGGAAGATTCTTGCGGGTGGGGAAGTAAAGACTACAGATGAGGATCTCAACATCACACTGAGCTTGAAATTCATCTCAGGTGGGGTCTTAAGGGGAAGAAGCCAAAACCTTTGCTAAGGTCAAATAGTTATGGGGAACGGATAGGGGTGTAGCCAGGCCAAAAGGTAGTGTCAACACTTGACAAGGGTTGATCTTCACTGAGTCACCCTCAAGAAAAGTGCAAGGAACAGCAGACGTTGTTTGTAAACCTCACCAAAACAGTTTGAGCTGGTTCATTGAGAGAAACTGAATTCCTTTAAACAAAGCATTGGTTCCCCACCAAACATACTCAGATCGCGACATCCTTTAAATGTGAAATGAAACAGAATTATTTGCAATGGAATGCGATCTGGTTCATTTCCATTACAAAGTGGTGTAAATCTCTAAATACTGTATCAATGCTCTTTGATATCCTCTTCACCTTCCTCCTCTTGTATGCTTTCCAGGATAAAGATTGCGGAGAATGAATCTCACTTAATGTTGAATTCAACTGGCCAACTGCCCAGACTGACAGCAAAATACTGAAATTAGAACATGTCTTGATAGATGACTTACTGTTTGCTAATGATACACACAGCTTTTAGGATACATTGAGCTGTAGGCTTGCAGTGTGCCTTCTCAACCATTGCTGTGCATGATGGAGTCATGATCAGCCAATGGAAAACATGACGTTGACTCATGACAATCTGTCCAAAGCAGTATCATAACTAAACGACATAGAAAAGTGTAAACAAACCCTGGGGACAATAGTCTCAAGTAAAATGAAGCTTGATCAGATTATCTCTATTTGTGCCACTGTGGCATTTGAATAACTTCAGGCAACAGAGAGACACGGATTCACACGTTTATACAGCATGGAAACAGACCCTTCAGTCCAACCCATCCATGCTGACCAGATATCCTAAATTAATGTAATCCCAGCATTTGGCCCGTATCCCCCTAAACCCTTCCTATTCATGTACCCATCCAGATGCCTTTTAAATGTTGTAATTGTACCAGCCTCCACCACTCCCTCTGGCTTCACTCCCGGCTACCTAATATTCAAGAATGGAGAAACCCCAAACTCTCAATGTCTCATGACTAAGAGTCTATAATGCTCACGTATTACATAGACAGCTGTAAGACGCTGAGATTTGGGCTACATATCAAAGCCAGGAATTTAGGACGAATTTTTTTCTCAATGTATTGCCTGAGAAAGGTCCTTGGGATCTATTGGCTGTATTGAGGTTCTAATATAGGTGTACTGCAGATTTCTAATTTCATTAACACAGTACTGCTTAAGCAAAGAGATAACAAGGCGTGGAGCTGGATGAACACAGCAGGCCAAGCAGCATCAGAGGAGCAGGAAAGCTGACGTTTCACTATCACTGCTTAAGGAATGTCAGCTAATAGTCAATGCACTATATGGAAAATGGGCTAGTGCAGTTGTCCGTCTGTTAGGAAGCCAGAACTAAAGTACAAGGATTGACTTCAATCATTGAGAAACGTCTGCATGTGATTGAAACATTTGGAGACAAAGGCTCCACACTGAAGCCTGGAAATGTTTAGTATTGCATCTTCAGATTGGCAATGGAGGAGCACAATAGCTCCTGCAACAGAAAATTTTGACCTTCAGTGCCTCTCCTGCAAACAACAGTGCCTTGATTAAGTCAGATGAGCACAAAAGGAGAATCAATGGCAATGATGCAAAGCCAAAGACATTTAGGTCATGATTTTGTCGTAGAGATTACAGTGAAGCTAGTACTGCTCATTGCTAATATTATGGAAATTGAATAGCAGCGGACATTTGCAGGCAAATATGTAACTCACCAAGTTGCTGTCTAAATTGCTCTACTCTTCCAGAGGTTTTAGCTTCATAGTGAGAGATTTAGCATTTAAACTCATGGAATAGCTTAAAAGTTGCTCTTCGTAACAAGTAAATGAGTCCCAAATTCACCAGAGAGAAAAGAAATAGAACTTACATCAAACTGAATAACCATGATGTGGAGCTGCTGGTGTTGGACTGGGGTGGACAAAGTCAGAAGTCACACAACACCAGGTTATAGTCCAACAGGTTTATTTAAAATCCAAAACTTTTGAAGCACTGCTGCTTCACTTAACGAAGGAACAGCACTCCAAAAGCTTGTGAATTAAATAAACTTGTGGGATGAGAAACTGGTGTCTAGTGACTTCAAACTGGGTAAGTAATTGTTTAATGTTACAAGTTTTTATGTCCGAAAAACAATCTCTCTAGCACTGAATGTTCACTTCTACAAATATGGAAACCTTATTTCTTCAGACTTGAACGATTGTCAGAGTTTCTTTTTAATTAATAAGTTTTTTAAATCTTTCCTTTGTCTCTTCTATCTTTCTCTCCCTCAAACCAATCTATTTTTCCTCCTTTTTATTTGGTTTTCTGCAGTTGATTTGATACTGAATTAAATATTCTAGCTGGCATTTCCTGGTTTTGAATCTGCACTGCTCATTCACAATTCTTCAATCTGATTGGTGAAGGAGATACATTGCTATTTGACTGTTCACACTGACCTCACATTGTTTTCAGGACTGTCCTGTTTCTTAATAGTATGGCCAGAAAAAAAAAAGAAGGACAAGTGCACAGGCTTATGAAATTCACTACTGACAGCACAACACGGCTACAGAGTCATAGAATCATATAGCACGGAAACAAACCCCTTGGTCCCACTCATCCACGCCAACTAAGTTTCCCAAACTCAACTAGTCCCATTTGTCTGCACTGGGCCCATATCCCTCTTAATCTTTCCTATTCATGTACCTGTCCAAATGTCTTTTAAACGTTGTAACTGTAGGCCAGTTGCTCATCTGCCAAGTCCAACTCTTTTTGTTTTGTATTGGCAAAATGGAAATGAAAATTTAGCAGTAGAGTAATTGCCAAGTCTAGAGTTTTACAAACGGAGTATTTGGGTATTTCTGATTTAACAATTTGTGATCCAACGTTCGATTTTGAGTCAATGTTTTGTTGACCCCGGCTAGGATACAAGTCGGGGAGTTATATTTAGTGTTTGTGCCTTTAATTAAAAGAGGAGAAAAACTAGAGAAGCTTCATGTTCTTAATATCCATCTGACCCTTGCTGAAAAGTATGTTTCACAGCTCTTGGATATCCCAATGCCATCACAGCCAATGAAGTGATTTTGAAGCTTAGTCATCATTGCAATATAACAAATGCCAAGGCAACTTAGACAACAGTGTGGCTCCACAAGCAGGAATGATATAATGACTGGTCTAATGATGTACTAGGGAGTAGATAGGCCAGAAAATGGTGTTATTCTAAGAGTGTGTGTAGGTTCCTTTATCTCTAGCTAATAGGCCCTTGGTTGAATATCTCATCCAAATGACCACACCTCTGATTGCAAACATTTTGTCAATGCTGAAGTGGAACATTGTTAGAATCCCTACATTGTGGAAAGAGGCCATTTGGCCCAACAAATCCACACCAACTCTCCAAAGAGTATACCAGCCAGACCCACCCACCCCTTACCCTATCCCTGTAACCCTGCATTTCCCATGGCTAACTCACCTAACCTACTCATCCCTGAACACTACAGGTAATTTAGCATGGCCAATCCACCTAACTTGCACATCTTTGGACTGTGGGAGGAAACCGGAGTGCCCAGCGGAAACCCACACACACAGTCACCCGAGCTTGGAAATCGAAACTGGGTCCCTAGCACTGTGAGGCAGCTGTGCTAACCCTCAGCCACCATGCCACCCTTCAATTGAACCAAGATGTTATGCTCAAGTCTGTGAGTGGGTCTTGAACTCATGACCTTCCAACTTCAAAATTAGAGTGTTACCATTGAGCCGTGGCTGACATCAGAAGCTGGATTCTTGACAGAATTTGATTGCAAATTTATTCATCATTATTGTTGAGCAGATGGACCACACAGATGCAGTCACTTGGACATGGCTTATGCTGGAAGAAAATTACATAGGACAGAAACCAGAACCTCGCAAGGGTGTTAAGACTGGTTCAGTTCATTGAATCTACAGACCTTCACAATCTACTTCAATGTTCTGTTGGATAAGACATCAAGCCAAGACCTCAACTGTGCTCTCGGGTGAATATAAAATTTCTCATTACTTTGAAGAAGTCATCCCTGATGATCTGTTTAATATTCGTTCCAAATTAATATCATAAATCATTCTTTGATCATTTATGCTGTAGGAACTTATTGTATGCAAATTAGTTGCCATGAATCCTACACAAAACAGTTGACTATACTCCAAAAATATTTGATTGGATATAAAATACAAAGTCCTGAAATGGAAATTTGAAATGCAATTTCTTCCTACTTATTTGTAGCAGTGATAATGACAAGTAGAACCTATTGTTAACAGTGAACTTCAGGTCAGAATACAACCGTATGGTTAAAGGAGCTGAAGAAAGTGCTTAGGAGAGCTATAAGGGGCATGAGAAAACCTTGGCAGATAGGATTAAGGAAAACCCCAAGGCTTTTTACACGTACGCGAGGAATAAGGGAATGACCAGAGAAAGGGTAGGGCCGATCAAGGATTGTAAAGGGAATTTGTATACGGAGCCTAAAGAGATAGGAGAAGTCCTTAATGAATACTTTCCTTCAGTATTCACAACTGAGAGGGACCTAGTTGTAGGGGAGGACAGTGTGAAACAGGCTGATAGGCTAGAGGAGGGGAATGTTAGTAAGGAAGATGTACGACGAATTTTGAGGAACTTGAAAAGAGATAAGTCCCCCGGGCCTGATGGGATTTATCCAAAGATTCTATGGGAAGCGAGGGAAGAGATCGCCTTTGGCGATGATCTTTTTGTCCTCACTGTCCACGGGTATAGTGCCAGAAGACTGGAGAGTGGCAAATGTCATTCCTTTGTTCAAAAAAAGGGAATAGGGATAACCCAGGAAATTACAGGCCAGTTAGTCTTACTTCAGTGGTGGGCAAATTATTGGAAAGGGCTCTGAAAGATCGGATTTATGATCACTTGGATAGGCACAGTTTGGTTCATGATAGTCAGCATGGATTTGTGAGGGGTAGATCGTGCCTCACAAGCCTTATTGAATTCTTTGAAGAGTTGACCAAACACGTGGATGAAGGTGAAGCAGTGGCTGTGGTATACGTGGATTTAAGTAAGGCGTTTGATAAGGTTCCCCATGGTAGGCTCATGCAGAAAGTAAGGAGGCACAGGATAGGGGGAAATGTGGCAGATTGGATTCAGAATTGGCTGACCCTTAGAAGACAAAGGGTGGTAGTGGATGGAAAATATTCAACATGGTGCACAGTTACGAGTGGTGTACCACAAGGATCTGTTCTGGGTCCTCTTCGATTTGTGATTTTTGTAAACGATTTGGACGTAGGGTTAGGACGAAGGGTGGATTAGTAAGTTCGCGGACAATATGAAGGTGGGTCGAGTTGTGGCCAGTGCGGAGGGCTGTTCTAGGTTACAAAGGGACATTGATAGGATGCAGAGCTGAGCTAAGAAGTGGCAGATGGAGTTTAAGCTTGAAAAGTGTGAGGTGATACATTTTGGAAGGACAAACTTGAAAGCAGAATACAGGGTTAACGGAAAGATTCTTGGCAGTGTGGAGGAGCAGAGGGATCTCGGGGTTCATGTCCACAGTTCCCTGAATGCTGCCACCCAGGTAGATAGAGTTGTTAAGAAGGTGTATGGCATGTTAGCTTTCATTACTAGAGGGACTGAGTTCAAGAGCCATGAAGTTATGCTCCAGCATACAATACCCTGGTTCAGCCACATTGGGAATATTGTGTCCAGTTCTGGTCACCTCATTACAGGAAAGATGTGAAAGCATTGGAAAAGGTGCAGAGGAGATTTACCAGGATGTTGCCTGGAATGGAGGGAAGGTCTTACGAGGAAAGGTTGAGAAAGCTAGGGCTTTTCTCTTTAGAACGACGAAGGATGAGAGGTGACTTGATAAGACGTGTACAAAGTGATCAGAGGTATAGATAGAGTGGACAATCAGAGACTTTTTCCGAGGGTGGAGGTAGCTATTATGAGGGGGCATAGTTTTAAAATGAGTGGAGGTAGATATAGGGGAGACATCAGAGGTAGGTTCTTTACTCAGAGAGTGGTAGGGGCGTGGAATGCATTGCTGGAGAGGGTAGTGGAATCGGCCTCATTAGGGGCATTTAAGCAGCTATTAGGTAGGCATACGGATGTTAGTATAAGGTAGGGGTGGAGGTTAGATAGACCTTAGGTTTAGGGTAAAAGTTTGGCACAACATCGTGGGATAAAGGGCCTGTACTGTGCTGTACTGTTCTATGTTCTATGTTCTATAAACTAAAATGGCAAACCCTTAACCTCTGAAGGAATGGAAAAGTACAACATGTCTCTCAGCATTTGTAAAGATAAAGATAGATTAATGATCCAGACGGACACTTTATCACAAGCTACAGAGATTAGACCTCATTTTGTAAACACAATGATGGAAATGCTGGCTCAAGCTTATCACTGGGTATCCACTGTAATAAATATACTTGTCCACACAAACATAGCTACTCTGCTCTACAGATATCAATGATGTACTTTGAGACATCTCAATAACACACAGTGAGGTATAAATGAAACATTTTGCATCTCATCTATTACAGATGTGACCAATAAACTTACATAATGATCTGGTTATGGGATAGTAATTTATTTTTAAAGTAGACAAAATATAAGGTCCAGGATTTACTAAGAGCATAAAGCCACACGATTCCATGGTTTTGATCAAACAGTAAATTTTACTTCCAACATTGGAAAAAAATACAACTTATTCATAACACCCGAAATTAACATTTGGGAAAATGTGGGGAATAGACTGTGATTAAACACCCCTCAGAGCACATCAGATAACAAATGCGATTAAGACTGATTCTATGGATTTCCCCAGCAGATATTAAAGTCATGGTGAGTCATCAAATCATATTAAACTTCACAAAGGATTAGATTTCTTTACCTGTCCTGATCTGGCCCAGAAACACTGTTTCAAGAACGACTCCAACATAGACGTTATCAGTGAATGCTGCCAATCTGGGCAGCCATCCATCTTACCTAAGTCAATGTTATCCTGGACTCCAAACTGTACCCTGCACTCAGTCACAGGTATCGCTCCGACTCCTCACCCATAGCCAACCTCACTGAGCAAGTCCTTCTCCTGGATTTTTTTTTCTAAATTCCAATCTTGCTCAGTTGCTTCAAGTAAATATTGTTTGTGAGCTTCTCAGGCCCCACACTGTCACATGAACTGAAGCGTTAAAGCTTGCAGGCTTCTTCTGGACTCCTCATGTCTTCCCCCGAGACAAAGCCAGTGGCCTTTCTATTTTCTCAGCTCTGCGGGATGTCATTTGAGTCCTAACACCAACACCTAGCTGTCTACTAATTCCTAGAACCTCTCCTTGAGTCCTAACAGTATTGGGGAGGCGATGGCCAAGTGGTATTATCGCTGGACTATTAATCTAGAGACCCAGGTAAAGTTCTGCGGACCTCAAATTCTGCTATGACAGATGGTAGAATTTGAATTCAATAAATATCTGGAATTAAGAGTCTAGTGATGACCATGAATCCATTGTCGATTGTTGGAAAAGCCCACCCGGTTCACTAATGTCCTTTAGGGAAGGAAATTGCCATCCTTACCTGGTCCGGCCTACATGTGCCTCCAGATCCACAGCAATGTGGTTGACTCTTAACTGTCCTCTGGGCAATTAGAGATGGACAATAAATGCTGCCTAGCCAGCGATACCCTCATCCAGTTCATGAATTAAAAAAAAATTATGCCACTCAGCTGCTCCTGATTCCTCACTGAATCCCCAAAACAGATTTCGTGCAATAAGGCTAACAGGACCCCTGAACTGTCCTGAGTCACTATTGAGGGCCTTGCAATAAATCCCTCTCCTATTACTTGGCAGAACTGAATGTTGCTGGTTGCAAATTTTGGAACAGTTTGTTCCAATGAATGTTAATTCTCACAGAATGCTGGAAATGGATTCAATTGTATACTCCAATCGCTGAAGGTTAGAGTGGGATGATGCAGATGGAAATGATGACAACACTCCAGACATATCATCACACAATTACCTTTGTGTATGGAGCACCACCATATTTCTTTTGTTTGTAAGCCATGTGGAGGTTTGTTACTTGCGAGCCAGAATGACTCCCGTATTTGAAGAACAATTGGGATCAATTTTGTCAGACAAATATCTGTCTCAAGGTGAACCAGAAGTAGGTTCGGCGGGGATGGACAATAGTTCCCCTTCATCCTCCCCTTTCCCCTCCGCTCCACCCCTCTAACGCCATCCCTCTCCCAAGGTCAATATGAGAGCTCTTGGGCTTTACTTTAAGACTTGGAGACCTATCTCTTCCCTGAAACTGTTAGGAATGGCATCTGAACAATGGCCACAAACAGAAATTGAGAAGAAAATCAAAAGTTACCAAGCATCCTGTGGGAGCATTCACTTGCATGAGTTAAATTCCAGAGGTGCTTGCAGTGCCTATGTCAATTGACATGGTCCTGGGTGGGGACACCAAAGCTGTGGGACATGGAAGCGTGTTCTGCCCCATGAGGGATCTTTCGAAAAATGAACAAATTCATTTGCTTCAGCTTCCTGTCACTTCTATTCGGCTACACAAAGTATTTCTCTGGTGAGTTAAGAACTATGTAGACCTTTAGATTTGATGTCAAAATCACAGCACAAGACTAATTTAAAAGGGATGGCCCAGTGGCTCAGTCGTTAGCACTGCTGCCTCACAGCACCAGGGACCTGGGTTCAATTCCACCCTTGGGCAACCATCTCTGTGGAGTTTGCACATTCTCCCCATGTCTGTGTGGGTTACCTCCCATGGTCCAAAGATGTGCAGGCTAGGTGGATTGGCCATGCTAAATTACTGTAGTGTTCAGGGATGCCTAGATTAGGTGGGTTATCGGGGGATGGGTCTGGGTGGGATGCTCTGAGGGTTGGTGTGGACTTATTGGGCCAAAGGTCCTGCTTCCACACTGTAGGAATTCTATGAAACAAGGGATATCATAGGAATTACAACATTCATATTTTAATTAGATTCTAGCAATTAAATCATCTGGGGGTGAGAATGAAATGAGTTCATTGTCATTGCCATTTTACCAACATCTTCTTGTCACATTCCTACAGTCTCTCTTTCCTGGGATGGCACGACTGACCTATGAAGGGATATTAGATCAGTTAGGACTATGTTCACAAAGTTTGGACAATATGAGGGCAGAATCTCATACAAACCTCTAAAATTCTAACAGGACTGGACAGGGTAAATGAAGGAAATTATATTCCCGACGACCAGGGAGTCCAGACCAGGAATCACAGGCTAAGAGTATGGGGTAGACGATGGAGGACTAAGATGAAGAAAAATTTCTTCACTCACAGAGTGGTGAGCCTTTGGAATTCTCTTGATTGAGGCCAAAATATGTTGTCAAGAAGGAATTAAATAAAGTTCTTAGGGTTAATGGAATCGAAGAATGTGGGGCGAAGGCAGGAATAGGGTATTGAGTTGGATAATCAGATAATCACCCAGGGCCATACTGAATGGTGAAGCAGACTTGAAGGGCTGAATGGCCTACTCTTTCTATATTTTATATTTCAGTGTTAATATATGGGTTATATATTCCAATATCAATAAATACCCCAATTTAAGTTGATAATGCAAAGTTTTCAATGAACAGAATGAGTAATTTCCTCCTCCAAACCTGTGCGAATATGACATTTGATGTGATACTGAGCTAAACACAACAGAATGCCTCAGTCCAATCCCATGCTCTCTTTGTTTAGCTGTTGGAGCTTGCAATTGGCCTCATTGTCAATTGGTACAGAAGGTAAATTACCCGAGTTCTGTTCCTGTCCCTGGGTGGGCGTTCAATAACGTCACTGGATGTGTTCAGATATGATCAAGATTCCTGTCCACTCATCCATCCCACTGTAGATTTACATGGGCCATGACCATTTGGGTTACCAAAGATATATTAATGTTAACCATACTAACTGCAGACATCAATGCCTCAGAAGAAAAATGGCAAATAATAGAAAACTGTTCTGTTTGTCAGTATCTTGCATTTAAATGTAAATAACTTGTTTCTGCACTATCAGTGAATATGACCCCTATCTTTTGACCCATAAGTTCTTTCCTAATTCGCTGAAATCTTGGAAATTCCTTTGGTAATTTATTTGACAGATTGAAAGACAGGGACTTGAAGCATTTACTCCCAGCAAGAATTGTGTGCATTCGTCAGAACTATTATTAACCAGCTATTGTTTTTGCATTCTGAGAAATTCCGGAATTGCACCAAGTTGAAGAAACCCAGATTGACTAAGGTTTTGGAGTTCTGCTATGTTTGGAGGAGGTTTGCATTCAGATTTGAGAGTTTACAGAGGTCAGCAGCACATCACCCAGCAGAGAGTTGAATTTGTTCCAGTTTTTGTTTCGTGATCCAGGGAATGAAAAATCATTCTGTAATCAAAGCAAAGTCTTTGCCTTCCCTTGCGAGAAGAAACATCCAGGGTTTTACTTATTACTAAAACAATTGCCATTTATACTGAATTGTTGCTTGATTCAAGATGTATTAGATATTTTGTGCCGTTCACCTCTTGTAGTTGTTTCTGAGTTTAAAATGTTTGAGATAAAAGTCAGCAGTTAGCTGCAGATACAGTTGATTAATGAATTGCGTATTCCCACATGACTTTGTGCAATTGTTCAGTTATATCTCAATTAACTATCAGATGGTGAAATTGTAATCAAAGGTCAGTCTACTAAGATTCACGGCAGCGTGAGATAAATTAGTCAATTCGATCTTTTCCTGTACAGTCTCAGCCTCATAATACAAGTCCGAGGATAGCTGCATTGTAGTCGTAAAGTCATAGATCTGTACAGCGTGGAAACAGACCATTCGGTTTAGCTTGTCCATGCTGACCAGCTATCCTAAATTATTCCAGTCCCATTTGCCGGCATTTGGCCCATATCCCTCTAAACCCTTCCTATTCATATACCCATCCAGATGCCTTCGAAATGTTGTAATTGTACCAGCCTCCACCACCACCTCTG
Organism: Ginglymostoma cirratum; assembly: GCA_024137785.1. Lineage (NCBI taxonomy): Eukaryota > Metazoa > Chordata > Chondrichthyes > Orectolobiformes > Ginglymostomatidae > Ginglymostoma > Ginglymostoma cirratum. The sequence continues at coordinate 54,888,211 of JAHRHZ010000020.1, read as the reverse complement.
CCAGCTCATTCCATACACCCACCAACTCTTAACTAAAAAGAAGCTCTGCAGTTGACCATGCTTTCAAAGAATCATAGAATCCCTAAAGTGTGGAAACAGGCCCTTTTACCCAACAAGTCCACACCAACCCTCAGAGCATCCCACCCAGACCCATCCCTATGTAAACCCATCTAATCTAAACATCCCTGAACACTAGGGCAACTTAGCATGGCCAATCCACCTAGCCTGTGGGACGAAACTGGAGCACCTAGAGTAAACCCACACAGACACAGGGAGAATGTGCAAACTCCACACAGACAGTCGCTTGAGGGTGGAATTGAACCCAGGTCACTGGTGCTGTGAGGTAGCAGTGCTAACCACTGGGCCACTTTGTTGCCCTCAGCAGTGCTACTCAGCAAGTATCTGTTCAAAATACATGTGTCTTGGCTCCGTGTGCAACAATCCTTCCTTGGATTACAAAATTACAGGTTCCAGGGCTCCGCTCCAGAATTTTGAACTGCACTGCCAGAGGTCTCACCTTTTGTATGTGATGTTAAACCGGGGCCTTCTTGGGACATATAAAACACTCCTGGATTGACTCAAAGAGGAGTGATCACTCCAGGCTTAATATTTATCTCTTAACCAATATCACTCAAAAAACGGATTGCTCTAACATTCCACGTAGGGATAGGTTTGTGTTGCTGTGTGATCTGTATAAATTTGATGAATCAAGTTTGTGATAAGAAGGGGTGATGGCCAAGTGGTATTATTGCTGGACTGTTAACCCAGAGACCCAGGTAAAGTTTTGGGGACCCGGGTTTGAATCCCGCTGCGGCAGATGGTGGAGTTTGAATTCAATAAAATTTCTGGAAATAAGAGTCTAATGATGGCCACGAGTCCATTGCCGATTGTTAAAAACCCATCTGGTTCAGTAATGTCCATTAGGGAAGGAACCTGCCATCCTTTGGAGATAGCAAGAAATGCAGATACTGGAGTCAGAGTCAATATAGTGTGGATCTGGAGGAACACAGCAGGTCAGGCAGCTTGAGAGGTGCAGGAAAGTCAACGTTTCGGGTTTACAATAACCTGAAACATCAACTCTCCTGCTCCTCTAATGCTGCCTGACCTGCTGTGTTCCTCCAGCTCCACACTGTATTGAAACTACCATCCTCACCTGGTCTGGTCTGTGTGTGACTCCAGACCCACAGCAATGTGGTTGACTTTTAACAATTAAGGATAGGCGATAAATGCTGGTTCATGTATGAACAAAAAAAACAGATTTGTATGCCTGGAGATTTAATGCCTCAAAGGACACTTAAAGACCATTTGCTCTTTGAAAAGAGGAGCTGAAAAGCTAAAAGGGCATCAAGTGATTTGAGCAAGGTCTCTGGTTTCTTTATTGCTGTGTTGTTTTTCTTAATGGTAGAGGATGCCGAGAAGCTTCAGTGTGATATGGACAGGTTAAGTAAGTGGGTAAATAAATGGAAGAGGCACTATAGCGTGGATCAATGTGATGTTATCCACACCGGTAACATTATTGTCTGAACAGTGATAGACTGGGAAAACATTGATAGATTGGGAAACAGGGAGCTGCAATGTTCCTGCCCAGTAGCTAAGCCTGTCCAAATCCTCTAGAAGTCATAACTTCCCACTGAAGTTTATCCACAAATTTGGACTTGGTTCCCATCTCCAAATCATTGAGGTGTATGTCTGATTAGTTGGGACCCAAGTCCTGATGCTTGTGGTACCCCGCTGGTCACAGCTTACAATGTGAGAATGATCAATTTATTCCTACTTTCTGATTTCCATCTGTTAGGCAATTCTCCATGTCGGTACATTACCTACTGTCCTGTGTGGTTTAATTTTTCTAACCAGACGTCTGTGGGGATCTTTATCAAGAGCCCACAGAAAATCAACGTATGCTACACCCATTGACTCTCAATTTTGATACTAACATCTTCAAAAAACACTACTCCATGTGTGAATCTATGCTGACTGTACCTAATCAGAGCATTGCCATCCAGGTATCTGTTAATCCCATTCTTTATAATAAATTCTAGCATTTTTCCTGCTACTGATGTAAGGCTAACAGGTCTGCTGTTCAATGTTTCTGTCGCAATCACTTCTCAAAGAGTAAGGTACATTTGTTATTTTCCAATCTGCAGATATCATTCCAGAATCTGAAGAATTTTGAGAGATCATCACTGGTGCATCAACTATCTCTATAGTCACCTCCCTCAACACTCTGGGATGTGGACTTTCAGGTCCTGTGGATTTATTAACTCTCAGCCCCATTAATTTCTCCAGTACAATCTTCTAATTAATATCAATTTATTAACATTAATAAGGCAATGTGTCTGCCAGATGGCAGTGGAGTAGGGCTCCCATGTCAGACTATGTCTGATCTGTCCGTATTTTTCTCTTTATCTTGCCTTTGTTTTGAGTATTTTAAACTTTTTTAAACTTCTTCCCAAAACCTTTTAAACTTACATGGACAGAATCGGTTGGGAATGGAGGCGAGGTCGTGCATGGACTGGAGGCCATCGTGGAGAGGCGAGTCTTCATCAGAGTAGGCAAGGCCCCTTGTGGACTGCAGGTGAGGGACAGGAGGCTGTCCCAAGGAGATGAGGTCCCTTTGAGGACTGGAAGCAAGACTTTAAGCTTTGAAGCTTGGTGTGGTTTGGAGACTTAGCCCAATGAGGTCTGGAGGCTAGGTGTTGTCATAGACTGGGTTGGAAGGACTGTAAATTGTGTATTTTTTAAAATTTTTCTTTTTATTCTTAGCCTAAACTTTTTTATATGTTATTTTTTCTATTTAATACCAAATACTTAAGTCTCTGTACCTCGGTACCTTGTACCTAAGATAACACTGTCAAGTGGCGACTCGTAAACTTTTCACTGTACTCATCCAAGTACATGACATAACAAGATCAATTCGAAAAAAAATTCTAAAAATGTTTCCTTCAACTCCTCATTCTCACTAACCACTTTGATCTCTACTGCTGAGAGGTTTCTTGTAATGTCCTCAGTGAAAACAGACACAAAGTAATCAGCTTTTCTGAGATGACAAGGTGTGGAGCTGGATGAACACAGCAGGCCAAGCAGCATCACAGGAGCAGGAAAGCTTGACGTTTCGGGCCTAGACCCTTCTTCAGAACAGCTTTTCTGCCGTTTTTCTCTTCTAAATTAAAATTTCTCCTGACTCAAGACTGTGAATTATCCACATTAGTTTTATCCAAATACTTTTTCCTATCTACGCATCCATAAATACTTCTGCGGTCTGAGTTTTAATGTGTTTCTGCTAGATTCTACACATATTCTACTCTCCCATTCTTGTCATTTTCTCAGTCCTCCTTTGTTGTATTCCATTCCTTGGAATTACTGCTATTTCTAGCAACTTTGTCAGCTTTTTCTTTTGATCTTATACAACCCCGAACTTCCTTTGTTGGTCATAGTTGATTATTTTTGAGTTTTTGCATCTTGACGGAATATATTGTTGCTGTTAGCCATGTAGTACTTGTGTAAAGATTATCCATTGCCTATGTACTGTCATACATTTTAAAGTATTTTCCCAATCCAAATCAGCCTCATGCTGTAATAATTTCCCTTAATCAAATGTAACACCCTTGCTTCAGATTGAACTATGACAAGTTCAAACGTAATTTAAAATTCTATCACTTTGTAGCCATTCATCCCTAACAAGATTGTAAATCAGCCCTTTTTCATAACACAATACTTGAGCTAACTAGCACGTACTCTCATTATCCCCTCAATGTACTGTTCTAGAAAACCATCCCAAACACACTCCACAAACCTATCCTCTGCAGTTTTGGTGCTCAGTTTTTTTACCCAGTCTGAATGCAGATTGAAGTTGCCCATGATAACCTATTCGACATGCTTCTGTCATCTCCCGATTAATATCAGGCCCCACACAATCAGTAATATTTGGTGACTGATAAATAACCATTGTCTGCTGTGCTTTCCTGTTTCTTAGTTCCAACCAAACAGATTCCACACACAGTATGCTTCCCATCTGAGACCCTGTCGTACTGATCCTATTTTGATTATCAGTCAAACCCCACCTTCGTTTTCCGACCTTCTCACCATGACGCCTAGCGATATTTCTCACTGGATCTTACCAAATCCTATTTAACTATCTAGACTACCCTTATGGCATTTCCTTCATCCAATCCCTATCCTCCTATCCAAATTCCTTCTATCTTACCACTTGCTGTTCCCAAAATAACTTGCCATTCAAAGGATATCTGCTGTAAGACCAGTATCCCTAGCCTCTGTGCGCCACTGTCCACCTGGACGGCATTCCCAAACCTGCCCTGCTCGTTGAAGAAGAGGTTCGGAATGTGCTGAAGAAGGAGAAGGGGGAACTGCGATTCTCTGGTAGAGACCTGGAAGAGCTGGTGGAGGTTGGGGTGCAAATGAGGGGCACCCTCATCCTGGCAGACTAAAAAAGAAGGCCATGCCAACAGGCACTGGCAGAGGTCGCGAGCAAGGACTGTGCCATCTGAAACAGTCAACAGTACTGTAAGAAGGCCAATGACCTTCACCCCTCAATCAGGATAACTGTGATGCTCTTCTGCCTGCTATCTCACGCTCTCTCTATCTCTGCTACTGCGGTCACTGCTCACCAAAGCTCATGTCTGCTCATCTCACTATTGCCGTAAGATTTCCACTTGCCTGCTCTCACTCTCTCTAATCTCCTACACTGCAAACTCTGCATAGACCCTGAGCTGTGTGCTCACTCCTTCTGATCATTTTCACTACTTTTGTCCACCTATACCAGCACTAACAGCCATGGCATCCACTTTCATCTCCCTCAATCCCTTCCTTTCTCTCATTCCAAGAGACGTCAGTGCAAAATAGGCAGGACAGTCCATCGTCTGGTCATTTATTTTGATGCTGTCTGTGGGAACATGAGAAGTAGTTGTTGAGTTTCCTATGTTTACAATGGTAGCTATAATTCTAAAGTACTTCATTGTCAGTAGGCATGGTGACATAGTGTTCTGGGTTAGTTTACAAATTCAAATCCCCTCACCAAAGCTTACCATCTGTGGTAGGTAAGTTACTTGAGAAGATTCTGAGGGATAAGATATACATGCATTTGGAAAGACAGGGTTTGATTAGGAATGGTCAGCATGGCTTTGTGCATGGGAGATCATACCTCACAAATTTTTTAGAGTTCTTTGATGAAGTGACCGAGAAGGTTCATGAGGATATGGAGGTAGACATAGTCTATATGGATTTTAGTAAGGCTTTTGATTAGGTTCCACATCGTAGGCAGCTCTGCAAGGTTATATTGCATGGAATCCAAGGAGAGTTGGCAGATTGGATACAGAATTGGCTAGATGGTAGAAAGCAGAGAGTAATAGTGGAAGGATGCTTGTCGGACTGGCCTGTGACTAGCGGTGTGCCTCAGGGGTCGGTGCTGGGCCCATTGCTGTTTGTTATCGATATTGATATCAGAAATTGCAGCAGGATCTTGATCAGCTGAGGAAATGGGCCGAGAAATGGCAAATGGAGTTTAATATAGATAAGTGTGTGGTGTTGCCATTTGGAAAGTCAAATCAAGGTAGGAGTTTCATAGTGAATGGTAAGGCCTTAAGGAGTGTAGTGGAACAGAGGGACCTTGGAGTGCGGCTGCACAGTTCTCTGAAAGTGGAGTCACAAGTAGACAGGGCAGCGAAGAAGGCGTTTGGCACACTGGTCTTTATCTGTCAGGGCAGTGAGTACAGGAGTTGGGAAGTTATGTCGCAGTTGTACAGGATATTGGTGAGGCCGCACTTGGAGTATTGTGTTCAGTTTTGGTCACCTTGCTATAAGAAGGATGTTATTAAATTGGAAAGAGTGCAGAGGAGATTTACGAGGATGTTGCCAGGACTCAAGGACTGAGTTATAGGGAGAGGTTGCACAACCTAGGACTATTTTCTTTAGAGCATAGGAGACTAAGGGGGGATCTTATAGAAGTGTATAAGGTCATGAGAGGCATGGAAAGAGTGAATGCACCCAGTCTTTTTCCCAGGGTTGGGAATAGAGGACTGGAGGACATCGGTTTAAGGTAAGAGGGAAAGAATACATGGGAACCTGAGGAGCAACTTTTTTACACAGACGGTAGTAAGCAAATGGTTGTGGAAGTGGTTGAGGAAGGCACATTAACAACATTTAAAAGGCATTTGGACAAATACATGGATGGGAAAGGTTTAGAAGGATATGGCCCAAGTGCAGGGAAATGGGGTTAGCGTGGATCAACATTTTGGTCAGCATGGACCAGTTGGAGCTGAAGGGCCTGACGCGTGCTGTAGGGCTCAATGACTCTAAAGTTTGAGAATTTAAACAAATTGGGAATTTAAAATAACTTGTTCAGGCTGTGCCCTGCGGTCCTAAGCAGGTTCCAGTTTTTATTTCTCCCGTTAAGTGTCTTATAGATCTCCTCTAAATTATCAGCCCAAGTCATTTTTTACATCTCACTGTTTCACCATCTGAGCTTGTCACTGGATGGGTCTGTTATCATCACTGTGACCAGTTCTCCGCACAGTACCATAAGTGTGGCATGTTGAGGGCTTTGGACATTGAACATTGAACATTGAACATTAAACTGCTGTCTGCCTTTGAAGGATCTTCGACCTATTGATCAGTGTCATGCCTTGTTGTGCTGAACATTGATTTACGTTCAACGGAAGAAGGCTCCCCTATATTCTGGGGATGACAGCCTCATTGTGACAAGCTCTGCTAGATTGCAAATGGCTAAATTTTCTTTCCATTTAAATACAAAAACTCCACTTGCGTTACAATGTAGCTTTCTGTACCAGGTGCCATCCTTTCCATGAGCTCCTATACCTACATCCTCTCTGACTGTTACAGATTCAAATACAGCACCATTTAGCAAAGACTAACAAAGTTTTCTCCAGGATCACCTTCCTCCGTCACTGTCTCTGGTCAAGACTGATTGTGTGGTTGACCATCTTATTCCTGCAATTGGGATCTCACAGAGTAAAAACAAATTGACCACTTCCCGAACAATGGTCTCAAAGCAGTTAGCATATGGAGTGGGCTTTGGGACATTGAAATGTCTGCTTCGAAATTTTTGAGTTTGGTTTAATTTGTTCTCTAAGTGACCTTGAATGTGTTAATAATTCACCCGAATGAGGAGATTTTGAATAACCCATCTCCTTGTTAACGTCACTGCTGGTTTCTGCAGCTCCAGCAATGACTGTTTATGTAATGCCGTTTACACAACACAGACCTGCCCCACGTCATCTTATTTTACCGTTCCTCCAAGAGGGGTCAGGCAGTCTGCCTGTTGGAAAAGGGTACAGAAATCTTTTTTTTATATTGAAAAAAAAAGTCAAGAAATGAATAAATCGTATAAATGCTGAAATAGAAACAAGGTGCCATAAAAATCCAGGCACCATCTGCGAAGAAAGTTTTGAGTCACAAACTACTCCTCCTCAGGAACCTGAATTATTTCCTACCTCCCTTGTTTTCCGCAGTTACTAAAATACCAAGACATGGATTTATATAGTATAGACCAAACAGCCCCATGTCAATGTAATTCCTGTGCTCATTGAATCCCTACAGTGTGCAAGCAGGCCATTCAGCCCATTGAGTCCACACCAACCCTCCAAAGAGCATCCCATCCTATCCTTGTAATCCTGCATTCCCATGACTGACCCACCTAGCCTGCACATCCTTGGACACTACGGGGAAATTTCCTATGGCCAATGCACCTAACCTGCACATCTTTGGACTGTGGGAGGAAAGCGGAGCACCCAGAGGAAACCCACGCAGCCACGAGAGAATGTGCAAACTCCACACAGACAGTCACCCAAGGCTGGAATCGAACCCGGCTAATCACTGAGCCAATGTGCCACCCCAAAATAGTCAGCACATCTCTAACAATGGCTTCTTCCCTAGCACATGGTCATGCAACAAGTATCTGAAAGTTTCATCCTTGGACATCTCCTTCGCTTTACAGTGGTTGTGGTAAGTTACATTCTGTGGACAATCTCCCTTTCTTCCAGCACCTCAAGTCTTGGATCATTATCATGCGACTGGATTGCTTGACTGACATCGAATCATGGATTTGTCAGGGTATTTTCCTATCGACATTGAGAAGCACTGAATCCATTCAGTTTCATGTATGCAAAAAAAATGACTGTGTGCTGAATATTACCTTTTATTTTGGCTAAGAGCTTTGTGTCAAGTTTTTTTTGGAGGGTTTTCCACATCAAAATCTAACGAGATTTTTCATCACATCTCACTAAACTCGGCTTAGTAGCTACCTACCCTATCCCTATGGCATCCCTATCTTCCAATTCTAGCTCCCATTTTAACCACGCGCCATTCCTGGAGCAGCTTGTGATTTGTCAGATATCTCAGAATTGATAGGCATCTCTGGCTCTGGTGCCATCTTTAAATGGTTGTTGTGCACCTAGGCAGGCAGTCTAGCGCTGCTCTGCACAACTCCTGACATTTGTACTGGATGTGGCAAGCAGGGGGAAGTCGGTGCCCTGCTCTGTGGGCAAGAACCTGGAGGTCCTAGTGAACTGAACACTGCAAAGGCACAGTGGCTCAGTGGTTAGCACTGCTGCCTCACAGCACCAGGGACCCAGGTTCGATTCCAGCCTCTGGTGACTGTCTGTGTGGAGTTTGCACATTCTCCCTGTGTCTGCGTGGGTTTCCTCTGGGCGCTCTGGTTTCCTCCCACAATCCAAAGATGTGCAGGTTAGGTGGATTGGCCATGTTAAATTGCCCGTAGTGTTCAGGGATGTGTAGATTAGGTGGGTTACAAGGGGACAGGTGTGGTTGGGATGCTCCGAGGTTCAGTGTGGACTTATTGGGCTGAAGGGCCTGTTTCCACACTGTAGGGATTCTAATTCTAAAGGCGAGCTATTGTCTTTCCCCATGCCAGCAGAGGAGGCTATGCCAGCCCAGCTAGAGCAGTCTCAGTCACCCAGAAGAATGCTCAATGCTGTAAGAAAGACATTAATAACCTTCTTTGCTCTGCCAGTGAAAATAGCACCATCTTCACTTCAACACCTTATACACTCTATCTCTGCTACTGTTGTACTTAGCTCCCAGCAAGAACTCATGCTCTGTCACTCTTGCAGTTGCCTGCAATATCTTCCCTCACTTGCTATCACCCAGCCCAGTGCCTGACAACATTAACCCTGTATGTCATCTGTGCTGCCTACTCACTTGCTTGGGACACCTTCCCACCAAAGATTACTGCTGTGCCACCCAGTTTCAGATCCATTCTCTCTCAATCCAGGAGGAACATAGTCTCTAATAGAGCTGAAAGAGTCATGATGGGTGCTGGGCTGTCCAACATTCAGCTCTTCGCTCCTTAAGTGGAGAACATCCTGACTCTGACCACCACAAGTGACTGATTGACTAAGTTCAAACCCCTGGACTGGTACCAAAGGCTGCCCTTGATTCACTGCGCTGGGATCCCCAATCGAAGGCTATGCCCTTTGACTTGTCTGAGGACTGCTAGCAACCAAGACCGGCTTCCTGGATTTGTGTTGGCGCTAAACAGCAAGGCATGACAGCAGAATGTGTCCTGAGACGTTGGTGCCAACTGCCCAGCATGGAGGTCCCTTGGAGCTGAAAACACTAAATACCTGCCATGTCAAGAATTCTCAATGCCTAGCTAGTTTGGTGGGATTGATCAGATAGGAAGCTGCATAATAATGAGCCAAGACATGTCATTAACAAGCAATAATCCCCTTTAACAGGGAACTTGCTGCTACTTGGCAAGGAACTCACCTTGACACCTGGAACTTGCATAAAAAATGGAGCGAGTTGGACCTATTGTCTGATTCTGACCATAACCCACTTCATTCAGGCCCCTTGAAGATTCTCTCTACATTATTGCTTCATCTAGGGCTGAACCAGATAGTCTCTTTTACTCTTCCACCCTCCAAATTCACCTGATACCGACTTGAAATCTTTTGCACTCAAATGTCCTCGTGAGTGCTTTTTTGTCCTTCAACTTCGATTTGTTGTAGAGTTCTCACATCTCTAATGTACTATCAATAAGTCACCTTGTTCCCAGAGGACATTGGGCTGCTCTCTCTCATTAGTTTAACCTGAGGGTCACCACATCTCAGACAGAGGGAGAAGATGAGGAGGACAGTCCTTCAAGGTAACCTCAGCTGGTGTGGAAATTGAACCCATGCTGTTGGCATCTCTCTGCATCACAAACCAGCCATGCAGCTAACAGAGTAGCACAGCCTAATATTCAGTAATGCTTTACAACTTGTTAACTTTCTCACCCTTTTAATAACAAAACCTTCACAAAATTTCCCTTTTGCCAATGCCCTTCTGGTTTTGCAATATCTGAAACTTCTGCTCTATGAAGTTATGTTTAATAAGGCAAAGGCTCTATCTAAATGCAAGATATTTTCATGTAAAACTTCCCTCATCTTGTTGCATGTGAGAGAAAGACATGTCGTGCACCAGTTCCTACACTGGTGGGACTTTGGACCTCATTCTCATAGGAACAAAAAATGTCGTTAGCCCACTTTCTAAGGCCACAAACTTCAAAAATGATACATGAGGATTTACTTTGCTTTTGGTTCCGCCAGGGAGTTCAATTAAACCGATTTTGAGACTCCTCTCACAACTTAAAATCCAGATCCCCTCACAATGAAAAAAGAGGACGCCTATTATTTTTTAAACCAAACAAAATACTGCATATGCGGAAGGCCTGGATTAAAAACAGACAATGCCAGAAAACACTCAGCAGCTTAGACAGCATTTGTAGAGAAAGGAACAAGTCGTGATTCAGTCTTTCAATAGAATGGGGAGATGCTACAAACAGGCAACTTTTAAGTGTTTGTAAAGTTTGGGAAATGGGAGCAGGGAAAGGACAACGCTTATGAGTGAACGCTGGAAGTCAATAACTTCCAACAATGACAATGGTGAATGACAAAGGGAGATAATGAGACAACTGAAATAACTCTGTCAATGCCAGTGGCCCATCACCAAGTCACTCTTTATTTACATGTAGAGAGTCCTTGACACTGATCCAGCTCCCTCAGAGCCAGCTCTCAGAGAGAACAGAACCTCTGACACTCCTGTTTAAATCTGTCAGCCAGGGCTCCCTGAAGTCCAATCAGGGAACTCATATTCTGCAATGTTGTAATAATCTCTACAACAACTGTAGGGAATAAAGAGGGTAAAGGGTTAGATGAGCAGAGGTGCAGTGAAGAATGGAAATGTTGGCAAAGTAAAGAAGGCTTCCATGCCATAGGAATGTGGTAGAGAACGGTAGATAGAAACCCCCCCCCTGTGCACACACCAGTATTTATTGATGGGTAACCTCCACCCAAACAGCAGCCCATATCACCACCAGCCATCCTTGTGGTTCTGACGCAGTCATTCTTCATGACCAGTACCTGCTGGCAAGTGGAGCACAATAGTTCCTGGAAATGAGAAGAGTTTCCTGGGATGGGGGAAGAGACTTGGTACAGTGGACCAATATTCACTGGAGTCTAGAGAAATGAGGGGCTATCTCACTGAAATGTGTCACAATCATGAGAGGATTGAGCTGCAGGTCACTGGGTATACTAAAAGGGTGGCACTTGTGCACCTAATGTCTTCTAGAACAGGCAGATCAGATGATCAACTGACCTGATGCCAACACTGCCAGTTTAAAGACCCACCCTCCAGTGTACGTTGTCTCTTTAACCTCACAAATCTGAACATGTCATCAAAGGTATGAAGGGGCCCTCAGCAAACACATCTTTCAAAAGCCCATTAACAACCCTCCCTCGCATGGTAGGTGGTGGATTATTCATAGAGCCATAGAGTTGTACAGCATGGAAACACACCTTTTGGTCCAACTCATCCATGCCAACCAGATATCCCAATCTGACCTGGTCCCATTTGCCAGCATTTGGCCCATATCCGTCTCAACCCCACCTTTTCATATACCCAAACAGATGTCTTTTAAATGTTGTAATTGTACCAGCCTCCACCACTTCTTCTGGCAGCTCAGTCCATAGATGCACCACCCTTTGAGTGAAAATATTGCCCTTAGGTCCCTTTTAAATCTTTCCCCCTCTCACCTTAAACCTATGCCCTCTAGTTTTAGACTCCCCTATGCCGGGAAAAAGACCTTGGCTATTCACCCAATACGTGTCCCTCATGACTTTATAATCCTCCATAAGGTCACCCCTTAGCCTCCAATACTCCAGAGAAAAATGCCCCAGTCTATTCAGTCCCTCCCTCTCATGTAAACACTCCATCCCGGCAACATCCTCGTAAATCTTTTCTACACCCGCTTAAGATTAGCAACATCTTTCCTATAGAAGGGTGACCAGAATAGTATACAGTATTCTAAAAGTAGCCTCAGCAATGTTCTGCTCATCAGCAACATGATGTCCCAACTTCTATACTCAATGCTCTGACTGATGAAGGCAAGCGTGCCAAATTCCTTCTTCACCACCCTGTCTACCTGGGACTCCACTTTCAAGAAAATCTGTACCTGCACCTCTAGATCTCTTTGCTCAGCTACACTCCCCAGGGCTCTACCATTAACTGTTTAAGTCCTACCTGGTTTGCCAAAATGCAACACCTCACATTTATCTAAATTAAACTCCACATCTATGATTCCTCAGGCTATTGGCCATCTGATTAAAGTCCCATTGTTCTCTGAGATAATCTTCTTCACCATCCACCACACCACTTATTTTGGTGTCATCTGCAAACTTACTAACCGTGCCTATATTTGCATCTTGGTTTATTATCTCATCTGAAACACAATACTTCTGGCAGTGCAGTGCTAAAGTGTCAGCTTAGAATATGCCCTCAAATCCCCTTCTAACTGTTCCTGTACTTTTCATCATTTTGGGTACTTTTCCATACTTTTTAGAAATTTCAGTAGCCTGTAGGGGTTGGTCTCACTGATGCTGAAGTAGTTTAATTTGTGATTATTAAAGGCTTCTGCAAAATCCAGTTCCTTCCAGCCATTGATAACTTAGTAACCATTCTCTTGACATTGAGCACAAACTGAGAGAATGAACAGAGGAGCTTATGGGACAAGTTACTAGGAGATGGAGAAGGGGGTTGATTTGGGGGAGGTAAGGGAGAGTGGGCAGAAGCTCTCCCAGCAGGAGGCCATATCTGGGAAAAGACTTAAGGATGCAGATCTGCTGGAAGACAGATTGAATGAGTGCTATGATACTTGGAAGCCGTTTTGAACACTAGAGTTCGAAGCCATAACAGTGAGCCAAGTGTGCAAGACGGCTGATTTTTCAAATAAAAAATCATTCATTCATTCATTCAGGGGGTGTGGATGTAACTGTCTAGACCTGCATTTATTGTCCACCAAGGGGCAGTGAAGAGTCAACCACAATCCTGTGGGTCTGGAGTCACATAGAGGCCAGATCGGGTAAGGACAGCAGCTTCCTTGCCTAAAGGGGTGTAATGAACCAGATGGGTTTTTCTGACAATCGACAACTATTTCAACATCATCAATGGAGTCTTAATTCCAGGTACAGATTCCAGGTGGGCTGAATGGCCTCCTTCTACACTGCAACGCTTCATTGAATTCCATTTCTGAAGAAGGGTCTAGGCCCAAAACGTTAGCCTTCCTGCTGCTCTGATGCTGCTTGGCCTGCTGTGTTCATCCCGCTCTACACCTTGTTATCTCAGATTCTCCAGCATCTGCAGTTCCTACTATCTCTGAGTTGATTTCCAGTGACAGTTTTGTATTTATTTCCAATTTCCAGCATCTGCAGTCTCTTCCTGCACTATACTTTGGCCTGCACTGGTTTAAGCACCTCAATGCGCAACTTATCACAGTTTGTTGTTTATCACATGGTCAGTATCTGAGTTGGTGGCTATGACTGTGAAATCAAATGATAGATTGTCTTCATTTTCACCTTTATTCTCCCTTTTGCTGCACTGCCAGAGTGAGTCCCATTTTTTAGGCATCTGACTAGGTGATGGCACCATATAATGTGACTTGGCTAGTCTTTCGGAACCCTGGTCTAATGTTCTGGGTAACAGAAACAAAAATTGCAGGAGAAACTTGGTGGGTCTGGCAGCATCCGTGGAGAGAAGGCAGAGTTAATGTTTCGAGTCCAGTGACCCTTCTTCAGAAGCTGCCAGACCTGCCGAGCTCCTCCAGCAATTTCTGTTATTGCTTCAGATCTTCAGCATCCACGGTTCTTTGCTTTATTTTGAGGTTCTGGGTATGTGGGTTTGATACCCAGTGGCAGACAGTAAAATTTACATTCGTTAAAGGTCTGGAATAAAAGCTGGCCCTGAAGGCATCCATGTCAATTGTCATAAAGCCCCATACGGATCATTGATGTCCTTCAGAGAAGGAAAGCTGCCTTTTTAAAAATCTGGTCTGATTCCACGCCATATCAATGTGATTGATTCTTAAGTTCCCTCTGGGCAATCAGGGGTGAACAATAAATGCTGACCTGGCCAGCGACACACATGTCCCATAGATGAATAAGAAAACATAGGTGACTATGTTAGACCTAGATGCCTAGACCCAATTTAACCTTTTATTCAGAAGAGATTGCTCAGTCATACACCATCCTGATTTGGAACTACCTCACTGTTCTTTCATTGCCAATGGGTCAAGATCCTGGAGTTCCTTCCCTGTAGCATTGAGAATGCATCTACACTAGACAAACAGAACATAGCTCACTTCTGAAATGCAACTATAAATAGGCAATAAATCTGGGCCTTCTCAGCAATGCCCACATCCCAAAAATAAAGGATAAAACAAGAAAAGTTAGGTATGTAGACTTTTTTAGACACATTCCAGAACTGTGAGGGCAATAGCAAAGCCAGAATTTATTTTTTCACCATTTAGAGCTATACACTTATATCCTTTTCACATCCAAAGTTGACGACTTCATAAATTTCCACATTGGAATCCATTTATCACAGTTTTACTGACTTGTTAATATCTCTTTGTAACTCTTGAGTATTAATTTACATTGCCTACAGCGCTATTCATTTTATTTTTCTAACAAGATACAAGTGACAATAAATAAATCAAATACAGTGCTGCCCAACTTTGTACCATCAACAAATCTGGATATATATTTGATATTCTATCCCATCATTTAAATGATTAATCAATATGTTGAATGTTTAAGGGCTTGACTCAGATCCTTTTGAAACAGCACCGGTCTCATCCTGCCAACTGCCTACATTACATCAGTGGCTATACTTTGCAAAGTACCATATTGATTCTAAAGTTCTTTGAGACATCTGCTGGTCATTAATAGTGCTGTATAAATGTAAGTTTTTCTTTATAACAGTGTATATTTTGTCTTCTGCCACACCTCCAACCTCTGAGCCAGGCAAACAAATTGCCTTCAAATGAACAAACTACAACTTTAGTCAATAGGCTTTTTGGAAGACTTTGGAAGACTTTATCAAATACCATTTACATAAATAATGTCTCCCTCTCCAGCACATTAGTCACCTCTAATTCATTTTGGCCAATAAGGTGTGGTCTGTCTATTGCAAAAAAAATGCTGCCTCAGATGAAAATTTTCACTCTTCAGTTGTTATTCTTAACTATAAATTATCGCAATAATTCTTAATAATGAGCCCTTGTGGGGAATTCTCATTGGTAAGGGAATATGGGTGCATTTAGAGAGTTAAATACCAGTGGAAAAGGTTCTTCGACATATCCCATGCATCACGTGGGCAGGTTTGAAATCAAAACACAACTATCAGTATGACTTAAGTACTCAAATAGGTGATTGTCTGCTGCTTTCACTAGGGATTTTACACTGAACAGGCAGAGGAGCCCATTTCTCAAAGCTGTCAGTGATTGACCAGGGTCATCATAATGAGTCAGGAATGTTTTAATGAAACTGACTCGCTGAGAAGCCTTTGAACA
The DNA here is from genome assembly GCA_024137785.1 of Ginglymostoma cirratum. Taxonomy (NCBI): domain Eukaryota; kingdom Metazoa; phylum Chordata; class Chondrichthyes; order Orectolobiformes; family Ginglymostomatidae; genus Ginglymostoma; species Ginglymostoma cirratum. The sequence goes on along the minus strand of JAHRHZ010000020.1, from coordinate 54,872,331 downwards.
GTGAAAGAGCTGCAGCTATGGCCAGTTCAGAGCCTGTCAAACCCTTATCTTTACTTCCAGCACAGTGTCTACAGGCTCCAAACTTGACTGAGGCCGGCCTTGCTAGCCATGGCTATTGATATCTGCAGACTCCTGGAATGAACCTGCTTCCCAATGGTGCAGTTCAGCACGTGTTGCTATTGGCTGATAAGGTGCCTGTCACTAGAGGACTGCCTCCAGACCTTTGTCTTACCCTGAAGTTGTGTGCTCTCTCCTGCAAGGAGAGAAAGCTGAGATTTGTGTATCGCTGCACTGTGGACAGAAGGGTAGGACAACGTTGATGCAGGGTAGCTGTGAGGCAGGGGTATAAGGCATCAATAAGCTGAGGTTGTTTAAATGTCATTTGTTCCTGCAGGCATGTGAGGAGGTGAAAGAGGTCCGATTGGAGCTGTAAGATGTATTGCCTTCAGGGGGACCATGTAGGGGATGTTCAGGAGATTAGAATTGAAAGTGTTATTAGAATCATAGGATCCCTATAGTGTGGAAACAGGACCCTTGGCCCAACAAGTCCACACCGACCCACCCAAACCCATCCCCCAATCTAAACATCCCTGAACACTATGGGCAATTTAACACGGCCAATCCATCTAGCCTGCACATCTTTGGACTGTGGGAGGAAACCGGAGCACCCGGAGGAAACCCGCATAGATATGGGGAGAATGCGCAAACTCCACACAGTCACCCGAGGGTGGAATTGAACCGAGGTGTCTGGTGCTGTGAGGCAGCAGTGCTAACCACTGAGCCACCATGCCATGGTGTTATTGCCCTGACCTTTCCCACCCTCCTGAATTCCTCAATCCTCTTGGTGCACTGCCTCCAGTTTGGGTAGAGCACAGTCCTGCTGCTGAATTCCTTGGCCATTTCCATTTGCACCTCCTTGATTGGAGATGTTGTCTTCTTTCTCTCATCGAGGGAGAGCTCATCACAATGCATCCACTCTGTTTCCCCAGCAGGAGCTGCAGGTAAGAGTCCAAGAAGGGGGAACCTCTAATGTTCCTTTCTGTCCTCTCTGTTCCTCCTGTAGATGCAGCCTCAAAAAAATTAGGTCCAAGACCAATTGAGCCTTTGTTACACATGCCATGTCTTGGTGGCTCTCTGAGAACCCACAGGTTGTATTTTAATCCAAGTTAGAAACGGGGCAAAATCCATTAGAGATCCCACTGGATTCTGATCCATTGATGGTCCTATTATTTCTGCAGAGAGACCATCAATGTGAAGTTCCATCACGGCAATTTTCTGATAACTGATGTCAACCTATTGGTCTGTAGACTCATAGAGTCACACAGCACGGAAACAAGCCCTTCGGTCCAACCAGTCCATGCCGACCATGTTCCTAAACTAAACTAGTTCCACCTGCTTGTGCTTGGCCCGTATCCCTCTTTTCTTAACCATTTCTTAATCATGTACTCATCCAAATGTATTTTAAACGTTGTAACTGAACCTGCATCCATCACTTCCTCTGGCAGTTCATTCCACAATGAACCACTCTCTGTGTAAAAAAGTTGCCCTCATGCCTTTTTTAAATCTTTTCTCCTCTCACCTTAAAAATATGCCCTCTAGTCTTGAAATCCTCCACCCTAGGGAAAAGACACCTCCCATTCACCTTATCTATACCCCTCTTGATTTTATAAACCTCTAAAAGGTCACCTCTTAATTTCCTATGCTTTGGTGAAGAAAGTCCCAGCCTTTTCAGCTTCTCGTATTAACTCAAGCACTTCATTCCCGGTAACATCCTGGAAAATCTTTTCTGAGCTGTCTCCAGCTTAACAATATCCTTCCTATAACAGGGAGATCAGAACTGGACATAGTACTCCAGAAGAGGTCTCACCAATGCCTTGTACAACCTCAACATGACATCCCAATCCCTATACTCAATGGTCTGAGCAATGAAGGTAAGTATGCCAAACACCTTCTTAACCCCCTATCTACACGTGACTCAAACTTCAATTGTAATGACCCTCTCAACTTGGAGAGCAATCTTCTAACCCGAAGGAACAGTTTCTGAATCAAGAGAGACCTTGGGGAGATTACAGTTAAGGTGCCTCAATGTTCTCATTTAAAAGTCTCAGATATGGACTAGGTTTAAGTACTGTTGGAGATATAGAGCACCCTGCTGGAGGCTGCAACCAATGTAAAGTGTGGGTGCTACCGAGCGTGTGCTGAAACCATTATAGTGAGTAGATTGCAGGGAGGTGTGCACTACCTGCATTCTACTCACAGGGTGTAAGTTAATCCTGTATCACAATCCCACATCCATTTTCAGGGGCTGAGCAATTTAACAAAACCCTCCCCGCTAAGACTCGGGATTAAAAGGATTAGCCAATTAGGATATGGCTAAGGAGAAACTTCTCCTCTGAGAGCCTTGTGGCTCTTTGGAATTCTCTACTCCAGAGAGTTGTGGATGTTCAGATGATGAACACATTCAAGATGGGGAGGAGGAGATGATCAATAGATTTTTGGACCCTGAGGAAATCAAAGCATATGGGAACCAGAAAGGAAGATGAGGTTGAGATCAAAGATCGACCAGGATCTCATTGAACGGCTGACGAGGCTTAAGGGACTTGGAGTATGGTCTACACCTGCTCTCCTTTCTTATGTCTCCTTCCTTATATCAGGGTATGCCATTCATCCCCTCAAGCCCTTCTCAGCTGTTGCTCGATTTGTAGTGCAGTCACCTCTGTGCTTAAAGAATGATGTTCAAATCCCAACCTCAAGCACCAGCAAAACCTTTGAGGCTGGAACACAATGTAGTAGTGAGGGAATGCCGTTCTGTTGGAGGTTTTGTCTCCTTGATGAGATGATAAATCAAGGCTCTGTCTGCCTTCTTGACTGGATGTAGAAGAGCAGAAACACATCATGGCTAATATTCTTCCTCAGCCTGTATCAATAACATAGATTCATCATAGAATCCCTACAGTGTGGAAACAGGCCCTTCAGCCTAATAAACCCATGCTGGCCATCCCAATCCCACATAACCTACACATCTTTGGATAGTGGGAGGAAACCCACACAGACACAGGGAGAATATATAAACTGCACACAGACGGTCACCCAAGGGTGGAATTGAACCCAGGTTCCTGGCACTGTGAGGCAGCAGTGCTAACCACTGAGCCACCGTGCCATCCTTATCTGGTCATTAACAAATTGTGATTTCTGAGACTGTGCTGTATGCAAATTAGCCGCAATGTTTCTTCACATTGGTGACTACGCTTCAAAATTACTTCATTCAAGCTCACCAGGGCTAGACCTCACTGCAGTGATAATGCCACTGGACTAGTACTCTACAGATTCGGGATAACGCTATGTGGACATGGGTTCAATTCCCACCATGGTAGCTACTGGAATATAGACTCTTGTAGGATGTCGCTATTTATTGCCCTTCCCTCGTTGGCCTTGAGAAAGTGGTGGTGAGCTGATTTCTTAAACCGCTGCAATCCATGTGCTGTAGGTAAACCCACAATGCCCTTAGGCAGGGAATTCCAGGATTTTGACACAGGGCCAGTGAAGGAAGGTGATATATTTCCAAGTCAGGATGGTGAGTGGTTTGGTCAGTTCCCATGTACCTGCCGCCCTTTCCCTTCTAGATGGAAGCGGTTGTACATTTGGAAGGTGCTGGCCAAGGAGTCTTGGTGAATTTCTGCAGTGCACCCTGCAGATAATACACTGAGTGTCAGTGGTGGTGGGGAGTGGATGAGGTAGAAGCCAATTGGGTGGCTTTGTCCCAGATAGTGTCAAGCTTCTTGAATGTTGTTTGAGCTGCACCATCCGTGCTAGCGGGAATTATTCCATCACATTCCTGACTTGTGCCTTGTAGGTGGTCATCAGGCTTTGAGGATTCAGGAGGTGAGTTACTTGCTGCACTATTCCTAGCCTCTGACCTGCTCTTGTAGCCACTGTGTTTATGATGCGAGTCCAGTTCAGTTTCTAGTCAATGGTAATCCCCAAGATGTCAATAGTGGGGGATTCAGTGATGGTAATACAATTGAATGTCAGGGGGTGATGGTTAGGTATGGGCTTGGGATAGGCAAGAAATGACACCCACATCCCACAAATGAATAGAAAAACAGAAGGTTGTCCCTTATGGGAGATGGTCATTGCCTGACATTTGTGTGGTCTGAATGTTACTTGCCACTTGTCAGTTCAAACCTGGATATTGTCCAGGTCTTGTTGCATTTGAAGATGGACTGCTTCAGTCATAGATGGTGCTGGACATTGTGTAATTGTCAGTGAACCTCCCCACTCTGACCTTATGATGGGCAAAAGGTCATTAATAAAAGAGTTGAAGATGGTTGGATCTAGGACACAACCCTGAGAAACTCCTGCAGAGATGTTCTGGAGCTAAAATAACTGACCTCCAACTACCAGAACCATTATCTTATGTATCAGGTCTGACTCCAACCAGTGGACAGTCTGCCCCATGGTTCCCATTGATTCTAGTTTTGCCGGGGCTCCTTGATGCCACATTCGGTTGAATGCAGCCTTGATGTCAAAGGCTGTCACTCTCACCTCACCTCTGTTGTTTAAGGCATGAAATCTCTTGTTCTCACCTGGTCTAACCTCAACGTGACTCCAGACACACAGCAATGTTGGTTGACTCTTAATTGCCCTCCGAAATGGCTGAACAAGCCCCTCAGTTCAAGGAAAATTAGGGATGGGCAACAAATGTTGGTCTGACTGGTGACATCTAAATTGAATGGAAGTATAAATGAATCGGCTGGAAAATTCTAAAGTTAGAAAAAGCAGACTTTTTTTTCTCCCTTTCTTCAAGAATCCTCCTCCCCAGGGGTGGGTAACTGTGTATAGCTACAAGTTCATTGCTGCTAGGGTAGGTGTGGTTGTTGATGTGAAAGCAAACTGAAATGAGCTGAAAAGTGACTGCTCAATGGTATTGCGAATGATTCAGCACCAGGAAGCTCCAGCTCGAGCTGCAACTCCCACTCACTGCCCTTTGCCCACACACTCGGCATTCCATATATGCTTGAGCTGTTCTTGAAAGCATTCACTTCCACAGCTGCTTTACCTGCACATTGCGCATTGGCGATTGGCTAAGGACCAGAGAAGATAGTTTGCACGTGTAAGTTTTCAATTTAATGTTTTTAACTTGAGTAAACTGAGACTTTATTTGTATTTTTTTAAGTAGTTTGTATTACTTCTTTGGAACAAGATGGAAAGGCATGTTTTCATAACAGTGCATTATTTTCTTAGTGGCTTCCAGCTTGTTTCAAAAGTTTTGTGAGTTGTGAGGCACTGTATTTCAGTGCAGGCAAATGCTTTGAACTAGTCTTAAATTACCAAGTTCTTTTAAGTCTGAGCATGGTTTGACAGGCTATATGAAGAGGACCACAAGAGTGTGCCATGAAATGTAAGTATGGGATTTGTGAACTGTGAGGAGTGCAGCAGGAGTGCCAGTGGTCCTGTAAATATGTTGGTGCCAGGATTTTGAGTACTGACAGTGCACTGAACATTGCAGCACGCTACATTAATGTAGTGGGTTTGCCTTGAAAGCCAAGGGATTTCTCAATGGAGCTGTGGTTCTACACTAACTGCTCATGTACAGCTCCTTAAGAATCACAACGTGTTCCTCTATTGCTGTCAAATTCAGCAACATCAACATTGCATTATGTTTTTTATTCATTCGGGGATGTGGGTGTCACTGGCTGGGCCAGCATTTAATTGCCCATCCCAGAGGGCAGTTAAGAGTCAACCACATTGCTGTGAGTACAGAGCCATATTTAGGCTAGACCAGTTAAGGAAGACAGCTTCCTTTCCTAAAGGACACTAGTGAACCACATGGCTTTTTCCCGACAATTGGCAATGGTTTCATGGTCATCACTAGACTCTTAATTCTTTTTTCCTTATTGAATTCAAATTCCATCATCTGCCATGGCGAGATTTTAACCCCAGTACCCAGAACATTTTATGGGTCTCTAGATTAATAGTGATGATACCACTAGGCCATTGCCTCCTCTAAACCACACCCATTGGAAGATGAGCTGGCAATGATGGAGACTGAAGAACTGTAAGAATTTGAGTAAAAGCATTGATTGTTTAGTTAGCTGCTCCTGTCCATGGTGCATATGCATAGTCATCACAGATATTGTTAACACTGAAGTATTGAGAAATTGCTGAATGATGGGCAGCCACCCAGAATTGTAGAAAATAACTTACAAGGAGACTGTTATAACTCCTCGAAAGTGATATCTGTTTAGTTCAGTTCCCTCTGCTCTTTCCTCACAACATTGCAATTTTCTTCCATTACCTATTTATCCAATTTGACAGTCGCTGTTTAATTTGTTTCCAAACTTTCAGGTCATATTTCCCAGGTCTTAAAAGTGCCACAGAAAATAATGCTCTGTCTTTTTTTTTAACTTTAAGTGCATGTTCTCTGGACCTGCTAATGGAAAGAGTTTCTCCACATTTAACATTTTCAAAACCACTCATCCCATTCCAGTGAAATCTCCTCTGCATCCTCTCTGAGGTCTTGACATCCTTCCAAAAACTTGGAGCTTTTAATCCCCTACCACCTTTCATTACTAAATCACCACTTCTGCAGAACGGTCAAGTGTCAAGTCCCGAAATAAAGTTTCTGTTTTCCAAATAGTGCAGGCTAAGTTTTTGTACAGCAGTGTAAAGTGACTCAGTCACAAGAAGAAATGTAATCGTCAGGAACTACGACTGGACAGCAACTCATTGCCCAATGAATCTTAGGAGGGAGGGCTGATGCTGTAAAAGGTCCTGAAGAAGGGTAAAACCTGAAACGTTGACTTCTCCTTTCCTCCTGATGCTACCTGGCCTGCTATGTTCTTCCAGCCTCCTGTCTGACTACAGTAGGTATCTTCTAGTTTATCCTCAGTTCAACAAGTATAGCCGATCACATAACATTCCTACCTTGCCACTGAAAGTGTGAAAAACTTCATGAAATTTAGAGGCTGTTAACTTGAGGAACAGTGAACCCATTACAATTTGTGTGCGAGCTTGTGTGCAGAACTATTCTAATTATTTTCCCTGAAAGATTCAACCACTTCACCAAGCACCTCCAAAGTGGCTACCTAGCGCTAGGTGGAATCCCTAACTTGAATTGGATTGTTTGATTTGACTTATTTCTTTTTTGAAATGTATTTTGTTACAAAATACAGTGGAAACTGTTGCATAGTGTTGCCACTCACAGGTGCTATCTTCAAACATAGAAAAATAAAACCAAAACATAGAACATAAAGGGAGAAAAATGAAGGAATAAAGAAGAAATGCCCAACATTACTGTCCTTCTTGTTAAGTACTCCGTCAATGTCCATGGGGCTTATGGCCAGGCATGAGTTCCCCTTAACCATGCTGCTGCCACTGGTATAGAATTCGCCATTCTTCAGTGCCATCTCGCCTCCACCGATGCCCTTGCCACTATGAGAGTCCTCAATGGACCTTGCCAATGCAGGCGTCACCAATGCCACCGGGTAACGCACCAGTTATTGATGAAACTAAGAGTTTCCCGTTGTCAATTGGTTTTGGATACCTGACCGTGTCTGCATTATTTCATGAAGTACTAAGCAGTACAAACCTGAGAGCATTGAACACGTCCAAAATCCGTGTCAACGCTTCCTATTAGGTCCTGCCCATGGAGCTAATACATTGTCAGGGATCCCACCTGACACCTGTGGAGAGCCCACTCCTTCACTGAGAGGTGACCCCGCGGCCATTTATCATTAAGTGGTTTTGAGGCAAGACTTTCATCTCCATCTGAGAGGAAGCTCACTCCTAAGAGCTACCAGCCTATCAAATGGTTTCAGTAGTGCCACAGGGATTGGTGGCTGTCTGTGGGACTGGATTTGGGCCCCCCTCAGAAGACCATTGCTGGATCTGGATGGAGAGAAGAGGAAGGAGGACACGGCAGGGCCACAGTGAGAGGCCCCAGTGAGGGCCTTAGGGCTAGGGTGTGCATGATTGGTGCAACCCTTTGGAGGGAGCTTCGACATGTTCAGGTAGTCAATAAAGAAGCACCATTCCTTTTCCTGCCTCAGGACGGACTTGGCAGGCTTCAAACTGGCACCCTACTCAGCCAACCATGGGAGAAACTGAAGTGGCTGGAGGATACTCTTCTGAGGGCCCAATGTCTTCCTTGCTGTATATTGAATTGCAATGGACTTGGGGGCAAGTTGCTACGCATCAGGAAAGAAGTCCATGACATCACATTTAATCTTAGTATTTCCCCACTCCACCCACTACCGGCCAGCCAACACAGAGAAGAGTAGAATTTTGCCACTTATTTGTCTCCTGTCCCAGTCATAACCCTATCAGTGCCACATACCTGAACAGCTCTGATCAAAGTTACAAATGACATTCTGTTTAACTGTCACCATCCTTCCTGTTGACCAACAGTAGTCTGTCACATGACTGATAACTCAATCTTTCCTCCAAAACCTCCGCTCTGAGGTACAATGGATGGGATGGTTCACAGCTCATTCCAATTCTCTGCAAGTTTTTAATGCTGGCCTCTTGTGGTAGTGTCCTTACCTCTGAGCCAGGAGTCCCAGGTACAATTCCAACCTGCTCCAGCAGTATTGTAATAACTCAGGAAGCCTGACTGGAAAGGAACATCATTTAGTGTTGAATACCAAAATAGAACGAACTGACGAACCAGCTCAGCGAGCGAACAAACCACAGCATCTACGACCCTAGCTACAAATCGACTCAAGAACCTTAGATAGAACCACTATTCATGACATACATAGTCTAGTGCCAGATGGGAACAATCAGTTCATACCTGGGTCCGCTTTATCTTTTTCATTTTCACATCCAGAGTAGCTTTTACACACAACTGATTTTCTTTTTCCATCACCAAATCACCATGACATTTCATTTCATCTATTCATCTGCCATCAAAAAACACCCATGTAGCCAATTAATATTTACTTGCAAAGCTCATTAAGAACAATGCAAACCATCAGAAGGTGAGGGAGAGATAGAGAGAGCTAGAAGGGTCTAATTCAAACTGGAGTTTTAAGAGGAGACTGGGTCTGCTTTCTAAAGGGCTCAGGTGATGAGTTCCAACAGGGCAGGCCATTGCCTGTTACCAAGGGAACTCAGTGTCAATGAATTCCATAGGAAGATTAATTAATAATTCTCCATGGGCCTTGTAGGGATTATCATAGGTGTGTCATAACATCTCTGAACAGGTTGATTAAAAATATTTATTCCCATATCCAGTTATGAGGAACATTAGGATCCAAAAACATTCACACTATTCCTGTCAGAGGAAGGAAGTTCTAGAAAGATGTGACTGGCTCTTGTAGTGTAGTGGTAGTGTCCTACCTTTGAGACAGGAGGCCTGGATTCACATCCATCCTGTTCCAGAGGTGTGTAATAATATTTCTGAATGGTATAGTTAAAAACTGCTTCATTTTGGCCTCCTCCACTCTCCCAATTTCCATTGATTTCCTCAGCACTCCTCTATTATTGATGGGATATAGGGAAATTACTCAGACTCTAACTGGATATCATTGTACCAAGGAATGTAAAACGTTAACATCTTCTTAATCAGCCTGGTCATTGTGGTATTGTGTTGTGGCCTGAATAGAATTTCATTTGGATTGATTCAAATATGGGCCAGAATTTTACATCCATCTGGGAGCGGGTTGCCTGGTAGGCAGGAAGTGGGTAATTTTCGGGTGGGATGTGGTAGGCATTAGTAAGATTAGACACAATGCTATGGGCTCCCTTTCCTGGTGTCTATCCACCTACCCTGCAAACTCATTGCAATTTGATATGTACCAAGGAAGTCATTAGAAAGCCCACCTGCCATTGGCCAAATGAGGCTTTGGATTGACCACATAAGATTCTCTTCATTCATCCAATATCCCCAAAATCTGACAGGGTAGGGAGCTAGGTTTGAAGGTTCCCTGTCCCAGGGTAGGAATGGGGTATTCCTCCTTCACAGGTCACCTGAACATGTCAGAGGTTCTTCCAATGTGTGTTCCCAAACTCTCGACCAACATACCATGGTCCTAACCCTCTTCACTAGGAGCTTCCTACTCCATCCCAGTTGATATCCTAGTGGGTGAGATGAGCTACATTCTTATACATTCCGTTGTGGCCAGAGGGTCACTCGCAATGAATTCTCTTCCAACTTCCACATTGATAAATTTGGAGTCTAGCCAGGATCTATCCTTGGTCCACTCTGCTATTGCTTAACTATATGTGGCCCCCTCGAGCCACCTTCAGCAGCATCACATTGTAAAGGTATGCTGATAACAGCCCATGGTGGTCTGTTGCATCCAGCTGCAAAGGAACTGGGTGTCAGTCGGGTTCTGCCTGCCTTGTCGGGTCTGATGCAGCTGAGCTCTGTCAATGCACGAGGAGACCTTCCTCCAACTCAACATCCTCATCCTTCTCTTCAGATGCTTCGTCCCATTCCCCAGCTCCTCAGCATCTATCACATTGCCTCAATGAACACTCTATGTGGAGCAGAGAACAGCACGCCAACACACTCTGTCCTGTTTGTACTGGACAGGCCTTCCATACTGCTTCAGGCTGTGGAACCATGTCTTCAGCACTGCCATTGTCCACTCCACCACAGCCATGCTCACAGCATGGACAGCAACTTGGAGAAGCTACCAGCTGAGCGACCAACACATTACAACAAAACAGGTGTGTCTGCTCTACTCCAACCCCATCCCAGATCTACCTCAGCCCTGTCATAACACATTCATCACCTACATGACTCTGACACAGTAATGTTCCTCCCTTTGTCACACAGGATATAGCAAGAACTGCAGAGGTTGGAAGTCAGAGTTGATACAGTGTGGAGCTGGAGGAACACAGCAGGATCAGAGGAGCAGGAAAGTCGTTGTTTCAGGTTGGGACCATTTGGGACCCAAAACATTGACTGTCCTGCTCCTCTTATGCTGCCTGACCTGCTCTGTTCCTCCAGCTCCCCTCTGTATCGGTGCCTGTCACACAGCACAGTTTCGCAATTGATAGGATGCTTTTGACCAGCATTCCTTCTTTCTTTGGATGGATGTGGGAAAGTTTCCCGTTTCCCCAGAATTTGCTGCAGCCTGCCCGGTTTGATAAACTTCTTTTTTCATCAGCTTAGAGATCATTTGTATGGAAAATTACCAGAAGTGTGGGCTGATAACAGCATGACAGGGGTTACAGGGCATCAGGAATCTTAGCAAAGAACAGGGCTAGCAATCAATCGCCTTAAATAAGCAGATTAGGTGTTGAGAAAGCAGCACAGCTGGACAGGGAAATGGTATGAATGAGAGTAAGTAATAGGGAGACAAAGCAGAATAAAGAAGGGGTAAGGAAGATTTCATTGTAGAAGAAAGGTGATAGGATAAATAAGAAAACATTTTTAAAATATTAACACTTTGACAACCTCTAGAAACGATTTACTCATCACGAGAATGAGTCTCCTTCTCTGTCTGGGCCAGCCAGGTGAGTGGCATCTCAGGAACAGGAATTCAGGATTCATTACAAGGTTCCTGGAATACAGGCTCCAAATTAAGTCAGCAAACTTAACTGTATAGTCTGTATCTTTTCATTCAGTTCTGTATTTTTGGTTTAGATTGGGATGAGAAAGGAACTGGTTAAAAAGGTAGAAATTTTTGCAATATTGCTGCATTTTTAAGAATCAAATGAGCTGATACCCATTGTAAGTGAAGTTTACACAGTTGTGTGTTTAAACAGGAGGAAAAGGGCTAGTTGGAGCAAGCTCAAGTCAAGGAGTGTGTATAGGGATTGTGGCTGGCAACAAGTAGCTGATTGGTCTGTAGACTAGTGACCAGTTATCAACAGTTATGTAATCGGCTCCCAGGTAGCTGAACAGCTTGCGGGTGTAAATGTTCAGGTCAGAAGCCATTTGGACCTCCAGAGGGGAAAGGAACTGTTTCTGCTCTGCAGTCAGAACCCTAACCCATCTCCTACCTACTAACCTCATCCCACCCCCTTGACCTATCCGTCCTCCCTGGACTGACCTATGTCCTCCCTACCTCCCCACCTACACTCACCTTTACTGGCTCCATCCCCGCCTCTTTGACTTGTCTGTCTCCTCTCCACCTATCCTCTCCTCCATCCATCTTCTTTCCGCCTCCCCCTCACTCCCTATTTATTTCAGAACCCTCTTCCCCTCCCCTATTTCTGATGAAGGGTCTAGGCCCGAAACATCAAGTTTTCCTGCTCCTATGATGCTGCTTGGCCTGCTGTGTTCATCCAGCTCCACACCTTGTTATCTAGGCCTGAAGATTGTCAGTTCGTCTTCCCTCAGCGGTTGCTATAAGCTGTGGCTTCAAATTAAAACATCTGAGACCTTTGTAAGTGTGAACCAGTCACCCTATGCCTCCTGCAAAAGAGTGAAAGCACCTGAAGAGGGAAGACAAAGGAGCAGCATTCTGATCATCGAAATGATGGGAATTGCTGAAAATGCCCTCTTAGTCTTTCCCTCCACACATGACACATTTTTTTTGTGTTTGTCTATATAAGTGTGTAGAGGGAGTTTACAAATGGGGTAAATTGCTGAGTTATATGACTAAATTTCATAATCATTTATCTGTAGCTTCAAACTATTTGTTTGCATCACGTTGTAGTTTTTGTTAAGTTCAGAAATCTGTTTTCTGTCAACCTGGTTCAAAAGGACAAGTAAATTGGGCAATTTTGCAACCTTTTAAAAATCTTTGCTTTTTCTGACAACCCCAGGGAAAGCAGGACTTGATTTCAACCACGTTACCCCCAGAGATGCGTACCATTGACAACACAAATTTCTTGAAGGCTGAGATAAAAGGTACTGCAGATGCTGGAGAATCCGAGATAACAAGCATGGGGCTGGATGAACACAGCAGGTCAAGCAGCATCATAGGAGCAGGAAAACTTGACGTTTTGGGGCCTAGACCCTTCATCAGAAGATTTTCTGTGTTCATCCAGTCCCATGCTTGTTTTCTTGAAGGCTGTGTTTATTGTGAATGCCACCACCAGGGGGAGCAAGGAGCACGCACATGCAGGAAAAACACTGTGGCTGGTCTTGAATGTCAGCCATTTTTGTTGGCATCTGGATGAGGAGGGGGACCTGGGCTGTGGATGTGGGGGATGAGGTAGCGGGAAGGGCGAAGGGTGTGGGAATAGTCCCAGACCCTGCGCACGATGTCATGCTCAGGCAGTAGTGGCTGAGGACGCCTGGTAACATGACACACAGAGGTGCCTCCTGTAGCTCATTGTGTTTGACCGACATCATGGGCCATGTTTGCAAATGCAAGATGCCACGTTGGCATTATGGGCAAATACTCTGTCCCTTGAAATGGTCGGGCAGCTTGATAGCGTGTTTTCACGAAGCTAATAGTGGGGAGACACAAATAATTCAGCAACTCATGGCTTGTGGTGCTTGTGTCTATTTCACAAATTACAGGGCTGTTTACACACCACATTACACCTACTGTTAATTCTTCCAACAGATTCCTCAGAGCTGAGCTTTTGCGAAAATAGCTGGAACTCCTCATGCAAAATTTTGACCTTTCAGATGTGGGTTTACAGGACACCCTTTCTGCAATTCCCAGAGATACAATCTGTTATGGTTAAAAACATATTTGATGTTTCCTGCGTTAAACAATAAATATTGCCAAATGACACGGAAGAGTGTTTGGAGTATAACTATGAGTGACACAGCTTCAGGCTATCTCTGCCTTCAGTCTGTCCTTGTAATTAGCCTAATCTAGCTAAGACTCAAATATGGATAAAGCCAATGGAAATGTGACCACAGCCAGTGTTCCTCTCAAATCCTTCACAACTTAATCAGATGGCATAAAATCATTTATATAAATGATTTGGATGAGAATTTAGGAGGTATGGTTAGTATGTTTGCTGGTAACACGAAAGAGGTAGGAAGAAGGTTTTCTAAGATTACAAATGGATCTTGATCAATTAGGACAATGGGCTGAGAAGTAGCAGATGGTTTAATTTAGATAAATGTGAGGTATTGCATTTTGGTAAGACAAACCAGGGCAGGACTTATATAGTCAATGGTGGGGCTCCAGGGAATATTGTTGAATTGAGAGACCTAGGGATTCAGATACATATTTCTTTGAAAGTTGTGTCACAGATAGGCAGGATGGTTAAGAAGACACTTAGCACACTTGCCTTCATTGCTCAGACCTTTGAGTATAGGAGTTCAGACAGCATGTTGAAGTTGTACAGGATGTTCGTGAGGCCACTTTTGGAGTACAGTGTACAGTTCTGGTCACCCTGCTATAGGAAGAATATCATTAAATTGGAAAGGGTGCACAAAAGATTTACCAGGATGTTGCCAGGACTGGAGGGTGTGAGTTATAAGGAGAGGCTGATAGGCTGGTATTTTCTTACTAGAGTGTAGGAGGTTAAGGGATGACCTTACAGAGGTTTATAAAATCATGAGGGGCATAGATAAGGTGAATAGCCAAGGTCTTTTCCCTAGGGTGGGAGAGTTCAAAACTAGGGTACATATTTTTAACATGAGAGGAGAAAGATTTAAAAGAGAATCTGAGGGGAAACTTTTTTCACTCAGAGGGTGGTTCATATGTGGAATGATCTGCCAGAAGAAGTTGTCGATGCAGGTACAGTTTACAACATTTAAAAGCCATTTGAACAGGTATATGAGTGAGAAAGCTTTAGAGAGAGATGGGCCAAATGCAGTTGTACTAGTTTAATTTAGCAAGCTTGGTCAGCATGGACCGAAGGGTCTGTTTCTATGCTGTATGATTCTATGACTCTATGACATTGAGACATGGCCATTTGGTTGAAACACATGCAGTGTTTTTGTTGAATAAGCTGTTTGTACCTGGTGTAGGAATGAGATTGACGTTTCACAGTTCACGAGAGCAACATGTCCTCTTCCTTGACTGATCACTGTTGACAACCATGACCAGCTGCTTGGTTTTGTGCCTGTGCTAACCTGCAAGGTACAACCGAAGTACTGTGAGTCTTTAAGCTCTGACTGAGGGGCAAAGCACCATAAAGCAAGCCAGAGATGCTGTGACCAACCCAACAGGCATGAAGAGAATGAATGCTGAGAGAAAATGAGTTCTGAGATGCACCCTGGTCCAGTCCAGGAGTTTGTTGCCTATCTCTGTGCACAACTTAACCAAAATACCCTGATAGCAGCATTAGAATGAAAGGTGTTGGTGCCCTCTAGTGTAGAACTGAAGTACAGCTTCGTATTATAAATGGATTGGAAACGTGCCATGAGTGAGTGAAGAGGCTAGTAATTGTCTGACCCCAACCTCCATGGCCAGGGGTTTGGGTGCTTGCTGCCCATGGAGTGTGCCCTGGGATGTTGTGCGCTGCTGTCCAAAGTGGAGGTACAGTGGAGCTAGCAGTGAGCGGGTGTCACAAGGTCTCTGCTCTGTTGTTCACGTCAGCAATTGTCGCCTTCTCGTTTTTGTCTGGCATCTGGGAGAATTGGAAGCTGCGTTTAAATGTACATAGAAACGTGGAAGATAGGAGCAGGATTAGGCTATTCAGCCCCTCAAGCCTGCTCCACCATTCAACATGGTCATGGCTGATCATCGAGCTCAATCTCATAATCCTGCCCTCCCCCCATATCCCTTGATCTCTTTAGTTGCAATAGCTGCAACTACCTCCTTCTTGAAAACACATAAAATTTTATCCTTGACAAGTTATGGCAGTGAATTCCACAGGCTCACCACTCTCTGGATGAAGGAAGTTCTCCTGATCTCAGTCCTAAAATGTTTGCCCGTTATCCTTAAACTATGACTCCTGGTTCTGGACTCCCTCACTATCAGGGACAACGTTTCTGCATCTGAACTCCTCATTCTTCTAAGCTTCAGGTTAGTGCAATTCTAACTGACTCAATATCTTTTCATACATCAGTCCTGCCATCAATTTGGCGAACCTTCGTTGCACTTCCTCTACAACAAGAACATCCTTCCTCAGATAAGAAGACCAACACTGCATACAATATTCCAGGTGTGGCCTTACCAAGGCCCAGTATAATTGCAGCAAGACATCCCTGTTCCGGTACACAAATATAATTTGCAGTAACAAGAGACAACACAGTATGGAGCTGGAGGAACACAGCAGGCCAGGCAGCATCAGAGGAGCAGGAAAGTTGACATTTTGGATCGAGACCTTTCTTTTGAAGAAAGGTCCTGACACAAAACATCAACTCCCCTGCTCCTTTGACGCAGCCTGGCCTGCTGTATTCCTCCAGTTCCATGCTGTGTTGTCTCTGACCCCAGCATCTGCAGTTCTTGCTATCTCTCTATAATTGCAGTAAGTCATCTTGGTTCTTGAAGTGAAAATAAGGTAAGATAAGGGGATAATGAAGTAGAAATGCATGTAAACAGACCTCTCACTGCTCACTAGTTGCTGTGGAAAATTGGACTTTTCTTTCCAATGTCAAGGATCTAATTTTTCACATTATATTCTCAATGGGCTCATCAATGTACACATTGTTCAGGGACTGGGAAATTGTAGCTTGTATGCCAAACTGCATACATAGTTTGTGCTTTTCTCTCAGAAAAATAAACAAGGATAGAGGATAAAAATCCAGTTTCAACTGTACTGGAGTGAACTAGCGGGACTGAACACTCTCATGTGTACCAGCTAGGGTTCAAATGTTAGCATGCTGTAAAAGCCACATTCGAAGGACTATACACTCACGGATTGCAGGTAAAGGTTTATTCTCACTCTGGATGCTGCAAACCAATTGAAAAGGGATCATCACAGTGGAACTTCAACCAGCTGACAAAACCAGGAATCACAAAAACCATCTGTTCAACTGACAATGTCAACTCTACCAATAATTTGCACTGCAAAAGACGCAAAGTTCAATGACCTGCTCTTTATGAATATTTCAAATGTTGATGTGTGTATCTGTTTTTTTTTAATCTTTAAGTTTAAAAAACTTTTTCAGACTTATCTCTTGTTCCTGATATGTTTTTTGCATTAGTGCTTCTTCTTATGTGTACCAGTTAATAAACTCACTCTTTGTTTATGTCTGAAAGTCTGGTTAAAATTGGCTGCATTTAAAACAGAAATTCATTGGGGTCTGGGAGAAGGGTATGAATAAGCAAAGGGATCCTTTCCAAATTAACCTCATTGCAAACATACAATCTGCAGGGCTGGGTGAATAAAGAAGGGAACCCTTTCAGTCTTTCTCACTGCGAGGAGCCTATCATTTGGGCTAGTCTGTCTGGAATGGTAACAAACAATGAAAAATTACTCAGGGTCTGGTCATACCACAGATAGCACAAAACCTGGAAGAATTAAGGAAGATAACAACTGATTGCAAGAGGACAGGCAGAATAAATGACATATAGCAGATGCAATTCAATGCAAAAGGTGTGGTGATACATTTTGAAATGAAGAATAGTGCGACATGATATGTGCTAAATGGCAATATTTTAAAACAGTGAAGAACAGAGGCATTTAGCAATGCTTGTGAACAATATGTGAACCTGACAGGAGTTAAAAATGCAATTAATAGTGCACATGGGATCCTTAAGCTCTTTAAATAGAAGCACAAAGTCAGGAAGTTATGTGAAACTTTTAAAACTTTATGTTAAATTAACTTGACTCCTCTGCCAAATTGTAACAGTAGCAGGTTTTCCATGAGAATATGAGGGTGTCAACTCCACCCTTACAGTGAGATTTCGAAGGCCTCTAAAGAAGACAGCTCCTGCAATTAATTCTCATGTACGTTAAAAAGGACAAACAGTTTCTAAAGAATGTCGAAAAGGTAAAGACAACACACTGTATTGGCACTAGCGCAAATGTTACAAAAGTTTCTGCCCATTTTTTCTTTCCCAGTTTAAACTATCTCAACAAACATCCAATGTATCAGATTTTTAAACTATTTGGCGGATTTTCCTTTTGAAGATCTTAAAGCACTCTATATTATAGCAGTGATTTTAGTTGGAACCATTCTGGTTTTCGGAGGAGGTGCTGATCATGTGACTGTGTCCATGTGACACTTGATCAGATGACACCAGGTCACATGATTTCTCCAGATGTTACTGGATTTGCCTTGTAAAGGTTGTGGTCTTTGCTGTTGAAAACTTGTATTTGTGTTATCATGGAAGTTATGATGAAAAGTTTCAAGAAATAGAATGGCTCAACCAATAGATGAAGAGTGGAAGTAAATTACTGGTAACTCAATTAAAGTGCACTGGTATCTTCTTTTTTATTTGCGGAATATTGCATCAGTGGCTAGGCTAGTGCTTATTGCTGATTCCATAATTATCCTGGAGAAGGTGATGCTGAGCTGCCATCTTGATTTGCTGTAGTCCTGGGATTGAAGGTAGCCCACAAGGTTGATAGGGAGAGAGTTCCATGAATTTCATGAAACAACTATGCAGGAACAGCATTGTACTTGTAACTCTGGATGGTGTGTGGCTTGGTGTTCCTGTGCATCTGTTGCCTTTTGTCCTTTTGAGGTGGTAGGCATTGCTTGTTTAGATGAGGGTTTTGTTGTAAGAGTTGCTGTCAGCCATCTTGTAGATATGACATTGCTGGTAATGTGTGTTAATGGTTCAGGCAGTGAGCGTTGAAGGTGATGGACGGGGTGCTATTCACCAGGATGGTGTTGAGCTTCTTGAGTGTTGTTGAAATTGAACCCATTCAAAGAAGTGGAGTGTATTCTACCAGACTCCTGACTGGCATCTTGTGGACAGTAGTTACTTACCATAGAATTCCCACCCACTGAGCAGCTTTTGTAGCCACCGTATTTACATGGGTATTCCAGTTCATCTTTTCATCAATGGTAACCTCCAGGATTTTGATAGTGTAGGATTCAGTAATAATAATACCATTAAATGTCATGAGGTTTAATTAGATTCTGTCTTGTTAGAGATGGTCATTGCCTGGCACTGGTGAATGTCACTTGCTATTTATCAGCCGTACCTGGATACTGTCCAGTTCTTTGCATTTGAACATTTGGACTGCTTCAGTACCAGAGGAGGAGCGAACGGTGCAGAAGACTCTGCAATCTTTGGTGAACATCCCCGCTTCTGACCTTCATGATAGAGAGAAGGCCATTGATAAAGCATCTGAAGATTCTTCGGCCTAGGACAGTACCCTGAGGAACTCCCCGGAGATGTCCTGAAGCTGAGATGCTTTTGTGCTAGATATGACTCCGATCAGCGGAGTCTGTTGGAGAGAGACCGATAGTCACTCTCGCCTCACTCCTGGAGTTCAGCTCTTTCATTCAAATTATCATAATAATGCTCAGAATCAAATGCATAACCAAAAATAATGCAATTTAAGGGTCACTAGGGCTGAATATTTAAATTGGCTTTTTCCCCCCATGCTCAGTTTTGTTTCACCACAATTTGTTTTAGTTTCAGATCTCCAGCATCTGCAGTTGTTTGTCTTGTTTTAGTAAACCAAAATGGTCATTGTCTTTAAGAAGTAAAAGATCTAATCCTACCAGGTAGTGATAACCTACAATCTTCTGAAACTGTATTGGGAAACACAGACCACTGAGCTGATATTTACAGTTTTTCTATCTCTGCCAATGGTGTGTCTGTGTGTGTGTAGATTTATAAGGGAATTTGAGGGCATGGATACAGTGAATAGCCAAAGTCTTTTTTTCCAGGATAGGGTAGTCCAAAACTAGACAGCGTGGGTTTAAGGCGAGATGGGAAAGATTTAAAAGGGACCGAAGGTGCGTGTGTATGGAACAGGCTGCCAGAGGAAGTAGTGGAGGTGGGTACAATTACAACTTCTAAAAGGCATCTGGATGGGTCCATGAATAGGAAGGGTTGAGAGGAATATGGGCCAAATGCTGGCAAATGGCACTAGATTAATTTAGGACATCAAGTCAGCATGGACAAGTTGGACTGAAGGGACTGTTTCCATGTTGTACATCTCTCTTACTCTGTGTTATATGCCAATGGTTTATGTCTGTAGCTAGAGTTTAATCACTAATAATTGATTCGTGTTTAATACTGGTCTCCACTCTCCATCAATCTTGGTCTGAAAGCCAGATAAATTGGGGTACTTGTGTGTGTCTTAATGAAAACGTTTAATGTTTGGTATGACTCCAGGAATAGTGAGCTCAATGTACAGCATGCTACTTCAGTGACAGTACCACTTACTGTACCCACTAAATCTTCCTCCCCAGTGAAACGACGGAAGGATGGCATCCTTATTTCGAAGTGAGGAAATGTGCCTAACACAGCTCTTTCTGCAAGTTGAGGCTGCGTATTGCTGCATCTCTGAGCTGGGAGAGCTTGGCTTTATGCAGTTTCGAGACGTAAGTAAGCATTTGACAGACTTGTATCTGAATGCAGACAAGGCCAGTATTTAATGACCATCCTAAGTTAGCCTTGAGAAATTGTCAGTTGAATATTTTAGACTACTGCAGGCCATGTGGAGAAGGAGCTTCCACAGAATTGCTCGCTAGTGAGTTCCCAGATACTGACTGAGTGATGATAAAAGCCTAACATGATTTGTCTAGTGGGTAGGTCTAAGAGTGATCCAGAGGCAGCTGCCTTTTTGAAGTAATTTCCTCCCTAGCTCCTTTGTACATGAACTGCAGGTCTTTTACATAATATTCATTCTTGAGATGGGCCATGACTTCTGATCTTACCCATCACCCCTCTGTGATCGACCCTACCTAAAAATCTTAATGCTTCCCCTGTTGCTTAGACAACTTCTCCAGCTTTCTCTAACATTCTTGGTGTTGGAAATAACACTGTAGCATCAATAGAGAGAGAAATTGCACAGGAGTGAATAACTTAGACACCACGTCACTGCAAATCCTCTTCCAATTTCTTCACGTGAAGCTGTAGCCAACTTCTGAAATGAAGGTTGGCCCTATGTTAGGACTGAGTTTAAATTTCACTTATCTCATCTTTACAGACACAACAAGCTTATCTGTGTTTGAGTAAATTTTATTTAATGTTTTTTGTCTGTGCTTTCTCAGTTTTGTTTCTCTCTCATGTGAATGGAGAGTCATTTTGGAAAATAGGCCTTGCTGGGATGTTCACTTTTTAACCATGATGCTATTGTTTTGCCTCATGACCACAACATGGAGTGCAATTTGTGGGACAAGAATCCTTTTTGCATTCGATTGACTTAATTACCCTGAGCATTTTTGCCTTTCCTCCCGTGGGCTTTGACTCTCGCAGGATAAAGTTAAGTTCTCTCCAACATCTTCCAAAGCTTTACATCTGCTTTTTTTTTTTAAGCTGTGAGGCTTGAGAATGTGTAAAGCAAGCTGCAGTTGTGGGGTCTGTGTGAGATGGTGTGAGGGTGTGTGAGAGAGAGAGAGAGAGAGAGTGGGGCGGAAGGACTGTTTGCCCAGCCAGTATTCCCATGTAAAAGTTCTTTCCATATTGTGACGACAAGCTGGAATGTTATCCATTTTACTACATGCACCACTCACCTTCCCAAAATACCCTTGCATCCTGGTCTGATCTTCAGTTTGAAAGAGATTATTCTAGCTAAGGTCAAGAATTATTAATTGAGTCTGGGATCTTCCTTATCTACATAACCAAATGAACCTTTAGTGGAGTTCCCTATCTAATTAGTGTGTGTGCATATATGTTTATATGAATACATAACTATACATTATAAAATAAAATGTGTCTATATAATAAATAAACATTATAGTTATATAATTTTATTTCCACACTTAGTGAGAATTTTGTTTTTAATGTCTATGTCTTCAGATGTTTGTTGCCACTCTCACTTCACAAGTTAGAATTGACCTTGATTTGGAATACTTGTTGCCTGAGCATAGACACACCCAGAGTGGTGAAATTGAGAAGTTTCTACATTTAGAACCAGCAGTGGTGGGGCGCAATACTATATTGTCCGTCTCTTTTACAGCTGAATGCAAGTGTCAACTCATTCCAGCGGAAATTTGTGAATGAAATCCGACGCTGCGAAGTGATGGAGAGAATTCTTCGTAAGTGTGCAAAAGTGCTCTGTTGAAAATAATTTCTTTTTAAAAAGTTAACATGGTTGAATCTGTAAAGAACCTCCTAAATCCTGCATTCCTGATGAAAGCAATAATTCAAGCAAATATTTAATCAGAAATAGGGGCAAATCCAATCCTATATATTAAAGATTTTTCGGGCTGATGTTTTAAATTTTATTCTCTTTCTGCCCTCATTGAACATCCTAATCATATTCAACATCTTTGCTGACTTTGGTATGGCACATATAGGCTATTTGTCCAATAGCATTTTTCTGTTCTGTAAAATCAATTGGATTTTATGGAGTGTGTTTTAAACTTATTTTGCTCTTTGAGCATTGTTGCCAATGTACACTGTCAGATGAGTAAAGCTAGCAATCATTTTCACAAGTTTGATACCAAATCTATTGATCTGCTGCTGTGCCGTTCCTCTTCCAGTCTCACCAAAAGCAGTTGAGAATTGTTCATGAGATAGCAAGAACTGCAGATGCTGGAGTCAGAGATAAAGTGTGGAGCTGGAGAAAATCTTCTGAAGAAGGATCCCGACCCGAAATGTCAGCTCTCCTGTTCCCCTGATGCTGCCTGGTCTGCTGTGTTCCTCCAGCTCCACACTTTGTTATATCTGAGAATTGTTCATACCAGCTGAATAAAGGGATAATTCATGGTACTGAGAGCAAAGTTACATTGGGTTCCATGTTGTCAAGTTGCAAATGCCACTGAGATCAGCGAAAGGTATTTGCTTGGATTTTAGCATCTGAGATGATTTAGCTTCATTTATCTCATTCACTTTGACTCACAGTTGGGAGTGGATGGCGGAATTTGATGCTTCCTCTCGAGGGAGGTTTAGAGATGGGTGCGAGTAGGGGAGGTTACACATGATTCGTTAATTCCTGTCCACTTGAGGGCCTCATTGCACTGGTGTTTGACCAGGCAGGGAGACTAACAAACAAACTATTTTAGTGCCTGATTTGAGGTAATCGGAAAAGGGAAGGGGTTTGACCAGTTGGGAGCTCCCACCCCCAATGCTGTGATATCCTCCTACTTCTTTACATGTGGCATTTGTCCCTTGGTAACTCTAAGCCTCTCTGGGAGCTTGACTAGTGGCAACCATTGCTTCCAGTGACGCTATCAGCTGCAGAGAGTTGAAAACCTCTATTGGCTTTGGGCGGGAGAAGGGGTTCTGATTACTTAGTCCTGAGTAAGGCTGGTTATTGTAAGACCGTCCCCTAAAATGGAGCCACATGGGTCTCGCACTGAGACGATTGTCGCTAGGACTAAATTCCACTGACTCTTACCCAAGGGCACAAAAGCATTTGGTTTACCATGAGTTACTAGAGTTCTGTGTGTCCTTGTCTACCCACATTTATGTTACAGTCAAGAAAGCACACTAATGCCTCTATTTCCTTAGAATGTGAAGGAAATTCGGCAGGTCCACAATCACTCTTGCCAATATTTATAGATGCACCGTAGAAAGCAATCTATCTGGAGGCGTCACAGCTTGGTATGGCAAATGCTCTTCCCAAGACTGTGAGAAATAAGTGAGTTATGAACACAGCCCATTCGATCATGAAAACCAGCCTTCCTTCCATTGCCTCTCTGTACACTTTCTGCTGCCTTGGGAAAGCCGTCAACATGATCAAAGATCCCTGCCATACAGGTTATACGCTTTTCCACCCTCTTCCATTATGCAAAAGTTTGAAAACATGTCCCAGCAGATTCAAGCTCAGCTTCTTCCATGCTGCTATCAAGCTTATGATAGATCTCTCATTTTAGAGTTGATCTTTATCTGCACCTTCTCTGTTGCTGTAATGCTATATTCTGCATTGTGTTTATTACCCTGATGTATTTATGTATGGTATGATTTTGTCCAAATAGCATACAAAACAAAACTTTTCACTGTATCTTAGTACATGTGACAATATTACATAACTATCATGAAGTACTGTCCTTCCAATGAAGTCTTAAACCTGATCTCATTTGGAAAAAAGCGCAGTGTGGTCTCCAGGTGTGTGCCTTTTCTCCCCAGCTTTATTATTCTATCTAGAAGGGAAAATTCAAGAAATACGAAGAACCACGGGTCAACCGGCTTAATCTCAGTGGAAAGAAATCGATTTCTCTACTAAGATAGACTAGAAATCCATCCAGATACCAATGATTTTATGGCGTGGACAACTCTGGCTTCAAAAAGGAAAATCAATCTTGATGAACCTTAGAGTTTTTTGTGGAAGTAACAAACAGTAGATGAGTAATACAGTAAGATTTTAATACAATATATGTGCACGTTCAAGGGGCCTTCAGTAAGGTTCAGTTTAGTACACCCGTGTCGAAGGGCAAATCACGTGGAGTCAGGGAATAAGTAACAAAATCGAATGATGGTTGCAAAAATCGAGAACTGTTTCAGGGTTAATACTGGATGAAAGTGACACAGGAGTTGATTCTGTCACCGTCATTATACACCACTCGTAAGAAACCTAGTCTCTGGAATCGCGATCGCACTTTGAAAATTGGTAATGCCATCAATTTTTGGTGATTTATTTTAATAGAGTGACAAAATACAAGATGATATGAATAAGAATTGGTAAATTAATATCAAGCCTGTAAGTATAGTGGTACAGTTTATTAAAGGCCATGCAAGTTACTGAGGCAATAAAACAACATGTGAACAAAGCAATTCATTCTGTAAGAACACAACTGACAGGGAGAGAGGTTATAAAATCTTTGCTAACCCATACTTGGGAAACCAAGTACAGTATTCCTACATAATACAGAATCAGAGGCTCTGGAGAAAGTCAAAAATTCATTTGCAAGGATGATGCCAAAAGGCACAGTTCCAAACTGTGGAACACGCTGGGACTCCTTAGAGTATGAGATAATGGAGGTGTTCAAAATTACACATGAATGTAGGTGGTACGGTGTCTCGGTGGTTAGCACTGCTGCCTCACAGCGCCAGGGACCCCTGGTTTCAATTCCACCCTCGGGCAGCTGTCGGTGCGGAGTTTGCACATTCTCCCCGTGTCTGTGTGGGTTTCCTCCGGATGCTCCGGTTTCCTCCCACGGTCCAAAGATGTGCAGGCTAGGAGGATTGGCCATGTTAAATTACCCATAGTGTTCAGGGATGTGTAGATTAGGTGGGTTATAGGGGGGATGGGTCTGGGTGAGATGCTCTGGGTTGGTGTGGACTTGTTGGGCCGAAGGGCCCGTTTCCACACTGTAGGGATTCTATGATTATGTGAAGGAATGGACTGTTACGCTTGAGGGAAGTCCAAGGTCAGCTCTCATAATTGTAAGTTATTCACCAATAAACACAATAAGGAATTTAAGGTCTTATTTGCCCAGAAGCTGATTGTAATATGGAGCTTGCACTGCATGGTGTAGTTGAGCTGAACAGCAAAGATACCTTTCTAAGGAGAGGTGAAAGAAGCGCATAAGGGAGAAAGTGGGTATTCAAATAGGTTAACATGAAACATAGAGGCTGTTCCTGGATAGCACAGACATAGCACAAACCAGGATGAGCTGAATCGTTTGTTTTCGCGTTTTATCTTTGAAGCCAGAGTCACTGACTGGATCAATCTCCCTGCTGACAGTGTGCAGCTCTCAAATAACTGCTACATTTGTCAAGCATCACTACACTTCAAAACACATCGGGAGAAATATTTTGTGAAGTTTTGACATTTGACATGAACTTAAGACGACTCTTAATTCCAAAATAAGCTGTTGCAGTATGATTAACTGCAAGAAGCTTATGGGAAATAAACATTGAGCAGATTGAAATGGGAGACGTAAAAATAAATTAACAATCGGGTTTCTTAATGTAAGAAAGAAATGCTTTAATCCTTGGCTGAGAGGAGAAGCTGGTTAAAATTGATAACCAAAGAAATTAATCTTTTAGTAATGAGAATCAGAATAGTTATACAATGGAACAAGGCCATTCAGCCTGCCAGCTCTGTGCCCGAGAAAATTAGTTTCCCATTCCACCCTTTCCTCATAGCTTTGCAATTTCTTTCCTCTTCATGTACTTGTCCAATTCCCTTTTGAGAGCCACAACTGAATCTGCCCTGGAGCAGTGCATTTAAGATTCTAGAATTTGCTGTAGTTTATATATTTTTCTTAAAGCTTCTCCTTTGTGATAGTATTTGGATGTGGATTCAATGCAGAGTCCTTGATTGTGAGAGCAGAGCATTAATGACCAGTTGACTTATTGTTAACTTGAATTTGTAGGATTTTTGGAGACTGAAATGGAAAAGGATCAGATTGTTGTCCAAGATGATGGAGAGAACCCCCAGGCTCCTCTTCCAAAAGATATGATTGACCTGGAGGTAAGGAGGGAAATATTGTACAGTCCAAACTATCATTGCGTGCTATGGAATGCAGCCACTTCTGGATCCAAATGTGAAATCAAATCTCTCCTTAGCTGGCTGGAAGGGTTCTATGTAAAACAAATTGGGTTTGTAACAACCGACGTTCTAGGTACTGACTCCGAATACTTTATTGTAGAGAATAGGATATGGTGGCAGATTGTTCCAGAATGACGCTGGGTAGCTGTCATAGGTTGTGGAAGGTTCACAGAAATGTGGGCACAGCCTGTGGCCTGTATGCTCTCACTGTGCGACAGTGGAGCTCCATTCTTCAGCATCCTTGATGGTGAGCCTGCTGTGATCTTCTGATTTGAATCCTTGCCACTAATGATGATGTGCTGATATTCTAAGTCTTGTGGCTCTTCATTTACAAAATGATCTCCTGGTTTATTTTTAACCTACTAAGGAATTTTCCAGTTTCCACCCTCTATTGACTTGGATTTTTATCGTGTGCATGTCAAGACAGACAGATTTTAAAATATGCATAAACAGGAATTGCTGGAAAAACTTGGCATGTTTGGCAACATCTGTGGAGAGAAAAGATTAATGTATTGAGTCCAGTGTCCCTTTTTCAGAACTGGACTTGAAACGTTAATTCTGCTTTCTCTCCACAGATGCTACCAGACCCTCTGAGTTTCTCTAGCAATTTCTGCCTTTGCATGTTTCAGGTCTCCAGCATCTGTGGCTCTTTTTGTTTTAGACTAAATTTTCTCTTGTCTGGCATTTCTATGCATTCACATTTAATAAGACTGCTACACGTAAGGAACATTGTTAGATGGAGTTTTACTCAAATGAAGGTCTTGTGGGCAGACTTTTTATTTTGGAACCTTTTATTTCAGTTTGCATTTGCTGTGTGCATCACAATGCCATGTTCATTGTACACAAGGGCACACTGTCTCAGGAGGTTGCGACAGGTCCATTGGAAACAGAAGCAAAGTGGGTTAATGTTTGGGTAAAGGCCTGTCTGTTACAGTTTAAATGCCTTATCTGACATTAACCCGTGTTCACAGGAAAGGGGCAGGTTTATAAGCTGACCTTTAGCCCTATGAATGGAAACTTGGCAACCTTATGCATGCCATCACAGAGGTACATTCATAAGACGATGAATGATCTTTCGTCACACACTGCAGTGAAAACTATTCAGATTACTGCTCGTGTTCTATCCATATCATTGAGGATTACTGTTATCCATTTATTTTTGCAAATGTAATCATTTCACAAGTGGAAAACATGTAACAAATAGTTGCACAATACTTGACTAATGCAGTACTTATTATTCCTCATTGACCATTGAACAGCTTATTCATTCGCCCATCCAGATAAGTCCTAACATTCTCTCCATTATAGTTTCTAACTAGTTCCACTTAAGAAACGATGTTTTTGTTATACTATATATTTAATTTATTCTACAAATTGATCAATCCTGATACGAAATGATGTAATTGATTGTAAAATTGCAATCCTCAGTTTATACTCTTAGGTTTATGGTTCCAAGTTAGCTTTTATATCCTTAGTTACCCTAAAAATGACAGCAAGATAACCTCTTGATTCGTTTCCCCGGGTGACAATCCCAAATATATCTGATCTTTTCTCAACATTTAAACTTGTGGCAGAGAATCAGCTTTCTGTCTTTTTCATGAAGTGCCTATAACACGAGCGTATGTCCTTTGGTTCCTAATGACTAGAAATGGACTCCATAATGAGAAGCAAGCTCTAGTGCTTGAACCTTCCTTTGTTTGACTTGTGTTTTGGTTATATGGTTCAACGTCTTTCTTTGTTTATTGCATTATTCCCCCATGTCTCCTCTTAGTCTCTGATTCAGGTGTATCTCAAAGATATTTGTTTCTATCTCTTGACTCTGTTCTCCCTTATCCTCTGTCTTTCCAGGGATCCTGTACCTAATCATCCCTCCCCCAATCTGTTCAGTTCAAATGGTTTCTTCCTCCTGCCTCAATACTTTTCCCAAGACTCTTCTAGCTTACTTTGTTTAAATATAACTTTTTTCCTGCTGCACCAGTTCTATTCTGGAATCATTCCCAACTGTTTGAGGTACCATTGTTTTTCTTGTACCTGCCTATATACTCATTTAATCTTTGATTTCTTTTGGCAAAATTCCCTCCATCAAATACTGGGAATATGTTTGAGAACGTTGTGCATCTGCTGTTTTTTGAATTGTGAGCCAATTCTCATTTATGGCTGTTAAGGCCTCTATATTTGTTTTTGTGGTTATTTATCCTTTGTGGCGAGCAAGTCAAATGAAATGAAAATTGAGGCCCTCTCTAATGTTAGTTGCATGTAAGAGATTCCATGGCACCCTTTTAAAGAGTTGGGAAATTCTCCTTGGTGTTCTTGTCAATTATCCTTCCACCAACACCATTTTGTTACGGACCAGATCAGACCCCCTCAAAAATATTTTAAGAAGGTAGCCTAGACCCTAATTTTTTTTTCTTATTTTAAAGGCAAGTGTAAAGTGTCTGTTCCAAACATAATGTGACTGGTCTAACTAATTTACATTAAGCAAAACACAATTTATTTAAATACTGTAGTTAAAATACAACCAAAGAAAGAGGAATTTAGAATAACTTAACTCTATTGGAAACTTGCCAGAATAATAGATACAGTAACTATTGCTAATTAACTGTTCCAATATAGTAACATCCCGTAAACTTGGCAAAAAAGGCAAATTTGGAACAGATTCTCACATGCAGTTCTCCAATCCAGGAGGGAAAAAAAACATCTAGAGAAAATTGAGAAACACCAGTAGCTAGGAGAAATTCACTGAAGCTTCCAACACTTTAGACCCCAATTGTTTCAGATGTTACTCAGAAATCCTGATGTGCAAGAGCTGACCACACCCATTCAGGCTATTTTTTTTAATTAAAAAGCCCAAGGTCTCCCAAGCAGTTTACAGAAGTAGTCCTCAGTAACCAGCTCATTGCCTTCACCTTACAACCTCTCTTCAAAAAAAGACCAGGATAAAATGATCTTTTAAAAGGACAACATCGTCACAACTAAAACCGATCATTTGTTGTTATTCCATTACTATTGGTGGCAACTGTTTTGGCTATTTGCTTCCTATGCTATAACATTGACTGACTGTGCTTCAAGAAAGTATTTTCTGGGCTTTGGGGTATCCTGGGATCATCCAAGGTTTCTGTCTACTTGTGTCTTTAACATTAAATTATAACTTGTAATATTGACATCTCTTTTGTCCCTTATGTCAGTTTTTACTGCTGTAGTTGCATGCAGGTAGCTATAACAATTTTCAAAAGACAAGAGAACAACTTTCATGGCCTCTGGGGCATCTCAAGTTACTCTGTAGTGAATTAAACGTTGCACTGATGTGTTGTCAAGAAACCGTGTTTTTATGATACACCTGCTTTCCTAAGGAAGGAGTCATCAATGTCTATAGCCTCGCTTGTGATCTTCAATCTGTCCCTGTCCAGCCTGGATTCTTCACTTCTATAACTTTGTACCTTTTGCAACATTTGATAGCACTTAGAATTGGTTGTTAATGTAATCCCTTGGATAACCTAGTTTTCCATATTTCTTGATTTGAAATATTTCCATTACAAATTGTCACTTGGTGGTATTTAACCTGAGGCTTGCTGAGGAAAGACATGCTGTTGAAGCTCTCTGCCTTGCAATCATCAGGACCGATGCAAGATTACCAAAGTAAGTGTCAATTTATCTTGTATGAGAAGAGAATGCTGGTTGGTTGGCAAGTTGACTCTGGTCAAGCTGTTGCCATGGTGACTTCACCAGGGAACCATTGGTCCTCCAATCTTTTGCTTCAAAAAAAACGAACTAAACAAATGGTTGTGATCAAAATCTCCTTGGTGCATACTTCGTGGTAATGCTTTGATCTGAGTTGACCTATCCAAACACACTTTCTTCTCTTGCAGAATCAATGTTGTTCCCTTTGAAATTTTATATTCTTGTTTTTGTCCTGATTCATGACACAAGTAAAG
Source organism: Ginglymostoma cirratum (assembly GCA_024137785.1). Taxonomy (NCBI): domain Eukaryota; kingdom Metazoa; phylum Chordata; class Chondrichthyes; order Orectolobiformes; family Ginglymostomatidae; genus Ginglymostoma; species Ginglymostoma cirratum. The sequence continues at coordinate 54,842,065 of JAHRHZ010000020.1, read as the reverse complement.
CTTCAACAGCATGTCTCTTCTTTTCCAGTGTCTCCAGTACTATAGCTTCTTTAATATTGCTCCCTTGCTGTGCTGCCCTGGATTTTGCCACACTCCACGTCCAATTCCTGAATCTTCCTCCCCAGTCCAATTTTGGGTTCTTATCACTTGGCTCGGGCAACACCCTTGCAAAATTTATTAGAATCATTTGCCTTTGAAACTTTGTCCGCCTCAATGTTCCTTTAGCCTCCATTGTTCCCCAATGTCTTTAAGCTTTTGCTGATTAACCAATTTCCACATCATTTTTCCCTCCTTTGTCCACTTTCTTCATGTTGTCTATGTCTTACAGCAAGGATACAAAAGGGACTCCATCTTACCATCTCTTCTCCCAATATGTTCTTACAGAAAATGAATGGTAACGACATTGTTACCTGTTAATAATGTTAAAGGATCTAGCGAGAAGGGCCGAAGCAATAGCTCCAACATGAGACTTATTGCATTTTGATATCTGTGATGCTATGCCTACAAGATTTTTGTTCTGAGGAAGGGTCACCGGACCCAAAACATTAACTCTGTTTTTTTCTTCACAGATGCTGCCAGACCTGCTGAGATTTTCCAGCAACTTGGTTTTTATTCCTGATTTACAGCATCCGCAATTCTTTTGGTTTTTATTTCCTACAAGATTTTTGTTTGGTCTCCGTTACTGTCCCAGTGCTTTGTTGTACTGGCTGATAGATTTCTCAGTGAGAATTAACTCAAAAGTTGCACTTTTTGTTTAGTATGTTGTTTTGCCTTTCCCAGGTGGCTCTGGAAAAACTCGAGAATGATTTGAGGGAAGTGAATCAGAACCAGCAGACTTTGAAACAGAACTTTCTGGAGCTCACTGAACTCAAACACTTGCTGAAAAAAACACAGGACTTCTTTGAGGTAACCTTAAACAAAAACTGTGCCCTGAAGTGCAAAGAGTATTGGAATTTTGGATTGTAACTGTGAGAGTTTATGATATCGTCACATCTCGTGCTTTGAGGAATTTTTAACCGAGTCTGATTGAAGCAATTAAATAGACAGGGTAGAAAAAAAACATGTAAAACCCTTGTTAAAAGGTCTACCATTTCCAACACCAGCTCACTGACAAATCCGAAGTTGTTCCCACCTCAAGAATTGAAAGCAGATCCCAAGTCTATGCAGTGTGTCCAGTGTTGGCACGTCTGATTTTTTTTTTTAACCTATTCCTAATTGCCCTGTAGGTGGTGTTGGTGAGTCACCTTTCTGGGATCATAAGACCATAACACACAGGAGCAGAAATTAGGCCATTTCAGCCCACCGAGTCTGCTCTGCCATTCAGTCATGGCTGATAAGTTCCTCAGCCCCATTCTCCCGCTTTCTCCCCATAACCCTTGATAATCAAGAACCTATCAATCTCAGTCTTAAATGTATTCAATGACGTGGCCTCCTCCACTTTCCGTGGCAGTGAATTCCATAGGTTCACCAGTCTCTGGCTGAAGAAGTTTCTCCTTATCTCCGTTCTAAAAGGCCTTCCCTTTACTCTAAGGCTGTGCCCACTGGTCCTAGTCTCCCCTGCAGATGAAAACATCTTCCCAACATCCACTCTGTCCAGGCCATTCGGTATTCTGTAGGTTTCAATTAGATCCCACCCTCATCCTTCTAAACTCCAATGAGTATAGTCCCAGAGTCTTCAAACGTTACTCATGTGTTAAGCTTTACATTCCTGGGACCATTCTCGTGAACGTCCTCTGAACCTGCTCCAGGGCCAGTACATCCTTCCTGAGATATGGGGACCAAAACTGCACACAATATCCCAAATGTCATCTGACCAGGGCCTTATAAAGCCTCAGTAGTACATCCCTGCTTTTATATTCAGGTCCTCTCAAAATAAATGCCAACAGTGCATTGATACACTGGTATTGTTAGGAAGGATGTCCCAGGGCTTTTGACCCAAAGATATTGGAGGAACTACAAATTTCTTTTTTTCTAAAGAAAAGTCATTCCTGGGATGAGGGCATTGCTGGCCAGGCTATAATTTATTACTCATCCCTAATTGCCCAGAGGACAGTTAATAGTCAACTGCATTTCTGTGGGTCTGAAGTCACATGTCCCAGGCCAGGTAAAGGTGGCAGATTCCTTCTGGAAAGGGCATTAATGAAGCAGGCAGGAATTCCTGACAAATAAGAGGTTTCTTGGCTGTCATTAATACCAGATTTTTATTTCATTCAAATTTCACCATCTGCCATAGGATTTGAACCTGAGTTCCCAGAAAAAGTACCTGGATCTCTGGATTAATAGTCTAGCGATAATGCCACTAGGCATGTAGCCATTCATGTTACTGTTACGTTGCTAAAAGGGTTTGCAATGGCACAAAAAGAAATGGTTCCCAAAGACAACTAGACAGAAATTTCCACTAGCCGCCCAGTCTGAGGTGGGATGTACTGGCATTCACCAATGCCACAGAGAAAAGTATTAGAGGTTTGCCTTGCATCGATCAGACAGTCTTACTGGCTCAGCAGAAAACCATGCTCACCATCTTGAGCATTGTTTCAAGACTGCATCTAATTGTAAAAGAATGGAATTTCTTCTTTATAGACGGAAGCTAATTTGACAGATGATTTCTTCAGTGAAGATACAATGCACCTATTGGAACTGCAGACGGCATCTGGGGTGATTGCTCCTGGCAGGCTAGGGTAAGTGAAGTGTGGCAGTGACATGGCACAGTTACAGGACATGCAGACAACTTTTGGTCACTCGACACATTTCAATTGGTTACAGGTATCTTGGCCTTTATAATTGGGTAACACATTATTGGAAGTTCTTTAATTACCGCATTGAAAATACATCCTGTTTGTCATTGTGCGTGGGGAAACGCAACGCAATGCTCAGCTCTTCAGACTAAATTAATGTGAAACTCCTAAGCATGAAGGACACACACAGAATCTCTTCATAGGGGCCTATCTCCTTAGTTAAACTTGCAATGTAGGTTGGTAAGAATTGAAACCGCTGAACCTCCGAGTGAGCACTGGGGCACCTAGTGTTCATGTAGTGACGAAGTCTGGCATACAGATGCCAACATGCAGAGTTCTGGCACAGTTGCCACCTCTGAATTGTCCCCGCTGCCAAATGCCTACCTTCATACTTCTGCCATTGGTTGCCTGGCACTACTCAACCTACCACTTGAATTGAAAGTGCTGTTTCTTACCTGATTATCTGGCAAGAATTATTCAATTAAGCAGCCCTTTATCCCATTCAGTACTTTCACAGCTAAATAAAAAAAAAATTCATGCCCCTGGTAACCTTCTGCTGACAGGCTAGCGACTGACTCAAGGAAAAATTAACTATGGAAATAGACATAAGAGCACACTTTGCCTGTGTGCTGCCAAGTGAGAGAAAGGGGTGGGGAGGCTGAAAGGAATATGAATGTTTCCTGGCCTCCTAGTGGCAGTGTAAAAGAAATTAATCTTTAATTTCTGGAGACTCCAGGCTAAACTTGGCAGGTTGCCAATTCTAGGTACAGGTTGGCTTTCTGTAACTTATTTAGCCTTTGGCTTCCTGCCTCTGCTCTAACGTCTCTACCCGTCAGGACCATAGAACAAGGGCTTGCTGAGGATTGACAAATCAGCCCTCTTCATTCACCTGATGTGGAGCGACCAACTCCAGAGAAACTGCCCGTTATAACATCATTCAGAATAACAAAGACTCACTGACACAGCAGTTGATTAAAATAGGTCCATTGCCCAGTACAAATTTAGCGGCCGAGGAGCCTTGGCATTGTCATCCTTAACCTAAGCTGTACTTTGCTGAGTGAGGAGAGCCCCCTACAGGCAGAGGACATGCTCTCCTTGTTCAACAGCAGGAACACTATCAGGGTCAATCTCCTGAGGCTTGGCGAGTAGGTTTTCATGTCTGTTTTCTAGCCAATTGGCCATAGTAAGTGTAATGATATTTAAAATTAATGGTGTAACCTCAACAAAATTTGTTGTAGTTCTCTATAGTGTCTGAACAAAAATTTCACCAGGCATAACATCCAGAAAAATTGAGTATGGTTTGTGTTTATCTCAATCGGAAACCTAACCGGTGTTGCCGTCGATGAAAATTGGCCTCTTTTCCACTTTTGATATTTGCTTCAAAGTGGCTTGGAGGAGATGGGGTGACCTGCTTCTCTGCAAATTACATTGGGAAGTCCCTTTTTTTGAGACTTGCTTTCACCACCACCATTCCCCTCCCAAACCACCTCCACCCCCACACCCCGCGACATCCCTCACACCACCTGACCTCAGCGCAGAGGAAACCATTCTCAACAGCTTCACTTTCTGTTTGTTGCATTTGTCCCTGTGAGATCTGAGAGCCGTAGGTTAGAACAGGATTGTTCTTTACAACTGTGGGATTTGTGTTTTGAATGCAACCAGACTGTTGGGATGACTGTCTCCTCACTGGCCACAAAAGCTTCAGGTTCAACACATGATACTCATCATAAAATTGTGCGCAAATCAAGCATGTTGGTTTTCAATGAAAAGTTTTGTTGAAAGCAATTATTTGACATCGGTATTAAAAAATGTGACCAAGGATTTTATTAAGGTCCCTTTAGTTAATAGTGCTGTGTGTTCCTTTTAAAGACTACAGACATGTAGGTGTACTTTGAAGTAACACTAAGTTGAAGGACATTACAATGTGATAGTGCTGCTCAGCACTATTACATCTCATTGGGGTAATGTGTTGGGAATGGATCCCTGTTTTTCCTGGAGTTGTCAGTACCGTAGAAGATTGTTTTAAAGAATGCAGAATTACTCAATTTAGTCGCCAGGTTGACACCAGGCATGGACCAGGTTTCTATGCTGAACAAATATTGCCATTCATTAAAAATTAATTTATCATATCTGTAGAAATCACAATGAACAGTTGACATAATTCCACTCGAGTTCTAACTCACTTATAAACTCACTACATACAGGCATACACAGACACAAAATTGCGTGAGTGTTATGGGCAAGCAGACAGACAGATTGGATAACTTGTTCGCAGGAGGCACAGGACAACTGGTTCACGCTTACAGAAGTCTCTGTCTTATTAATTAAAAGTCACAGCTTACAGCAACTGATGAGGGAAAATAAATTGGCTTTCTTCAGACCAGTGATGTTTTCTATTGCTTAGCAGCAGCAGTTCCTTTCCTTCCAAAGGTCCAATGGCTTCTGACTCAAATATTTACACCACCCCCATGTCCATTACCAAGCTGTTCAGCTACTTGGGAGCCAGCCATAGCTATTAGCAGGCAGGAAGGTTTTATTCCATTGGTTTGTGAAACGATATCCACTTATCCATCATCTACTTGTTGCTAGCCAGGTCTCTAGTCGTACACAATCCCCCTGGTTCCAGCTCCGCTGTAACTAGATTTTCCCCCCAGTGCTTGAACCAGCAGCTGTGGAAACAGCACTTTACCATGAGTGTAAGGTCACTTGCTTTTGAAAAGTGCAACTGTCCTTGGCTTTTCATACTTTTTCCGATATCGGTCCACAATCAAAAATGCAGAACAATAAAAAGATAGTCTTTACAGTTTCTGCATGTTTGTTACCTGGTCATTGTTACATGTTGTGGCATCTGCAGTGCACAAATTGGGCTCAGCATGTCCTGTCACTATCACATTTTGAAGTACAGAACCGTATACCACTCTGAGGTATCTGAGAACAAGAAAGCATTATTCTTTTCTGACTGCCTGATTTTTAAATTTTTGTCTCCACTCCTGACCATCTTCCCAGGCTGCCTATCTGGGGAATTAAGAGCAGCTAGAAAGGAAAGTGTTATATCAGAACATACGCCATGCCACTGTGTCAGGATCCTAATATGAGGATCATATGCAGGTGCCAAGCTGTCACGTCAGGAGCGGTCCTCTGCTCCATGAACTGGCCAATTGGTGGCTAGATTTCATGCTCTTGTCACCCAGTTTGTGGTGTTCAGTGGAATTTGGAAGCTGAAGATCAAACAGGCGTCAGAGCTACAGCCTACTGCTGTACGCACGCATCAGAAGCAGATCGGAGGGGATTATCTAGAATGAAAGGATTGGTTTATAAGGTATTTTTCTACAGGCTGGTCTTGTTTCCACTGGGCTTTACAGTGCAGACTGACTTGGTAGAAGTGTGTAAAATGCTGAATGGCCTTCACAAAGGCAAATGTGTGAAGGATGTTTCCTCTTGTGGGTGAGTCCAGAGTTAGTAGACACTGGTTTAAAATTAGGAATTGCCCTTTTAGGTCAGAGGTGAGAAGAATATTTTTCAGAGGGTTGTGCAACTTTGGAACACTCTTCCCTCAGCAGGCACTGGAGGTGGGGTCATCGACTACTTCAAAGGCAGAAATAGATTTCTGTTCAGCAAAGGGAATCCAAGATTATTGGGTGTCATTGGGAATTTGGAACCCCCAAATCGGCAATGACCTGATTGAATAGCAGAGCAGGCTAGGGGGCCGAATGGTCGTCTCCTATTTCTATTTTGTATGTATGTATTTTTGAGAGAGGGGGTGCCCAACAATAACATTGAAACAAATGCCCACAGCTATTGGATCCCCAGTGTGAACCTTCAAGACAACCTGGGTCTTTGTCTGTACAGCCCACCACCAGTATTTATCCTGCTCAATGCTTTGGGGAGCCCAGAAACTGGCTGAGAAAGTCCGCTCACTCTCTGAGAAATGGTTTTAAACTTTCGTAAGCCATCTGCTGCTTGTGAGCGGGTAGCCATTACGCCCCATTTCCCATCTGTGACAAAATAGTCCAGGAGAGCGATGGTGTTGACAAACAAACATGCCCGCTAGCTACGCAAAATTACATACACACCCACTCCAGCAGTTGTCTTTATTTCGGGGCAAAAACCCTGTCCTACCTATCTCGATACTCTTCTTCCTTGAGTAACTGAGCAGGACTACAGTTAATATGTTCTTTTCTTTCTTTCTTTCTTTCTTGTTTCATGGGATATGGGCATCGTTAGAAAGCTCAGTATTTGTTGCCCGAACCAAATTGCACTTTCCAGGCAATTCCATAAGTCACCAGGTAGTCAATGGCATATTTTATGAATATTCTTTATTATTTTATCCACCAGATAGAGGGTGGGACTTGAACTCAAGTCCCCCAGGTATCAGCCTGGCTCTCGGGATTAATTGTCCAGTGGTGTTGCCACCACACTACTGCCTTCCCCAATTCCTGTGACCCTACACTGTAGTTTAATGACTCTCTGAGATGCCTGTACGTCATTTTTTTGTTGTTTTTGGTGACTGATTATTTCAGGTTTATAACTGGCGTGATCCGGAGGGAGCGGATGGCTGCCTTTGAGCGTTTGCTCTGGAGAGCTTGCAGAGGAAATGTCTACATGAAGCAGTCTGAGATGGAGGTCCCCTTGGAGGATCCAAACACCGTAAGGCATTCATAAAACAACTCAAGAATGATACTGAGGACCATTTCTTAGTCATTCTAATGTCGAGGTCCGATAAGAAAAGTGAATGTTAGGAATCGTAAATGAGAGAATATTCAGCAGGTCCCTGAAACTGAAATTGATATCTTGTTTGCTGATACTTCATCAATTTACTCCACTCTTCATTGTAAATTTCTTTACCCAAAACTGTTTAGCAATTGTAGGCAATGTGCTTGCCACTATCTATCAATGGACAGAGATTGCGAGATTATCTACTCAAGGCTTCTGTTCCTACCAGGGAGGTTGAAAATGCATGGACCACCACCAATTACTTCACCCTTTTGTTTCCCCCCACCCCGTCCCCAAAATGACCAGCCTCTCCTGAACACTTATGGGATTTTTCAGCCCCTCAAGATCAGCAAATATGGCTGGCTGTTCAACTAATGGGGCCAGCAGACTACTTTGCCATTGGATTTGTAGCCATATTGGCCTGCACTGAGATTGTACCTGAACTAGGGCTCACAGTCTTTATCCCAAATGCTAAGTTAATGGCTTGGTTGGAGAACGTTGCCATGACCAGAACGGCAAAGTGACCAAAACAGAGTGTTGATGGAGGTTAGGAGGAGCTGATACAAGTCAGACGTGCAGACAACCCGTCAGAAAGAGGACAAGTCCTCCTTGGAAACACCAATATGCCTTCAATCTTTCAGGTGCCTAGTGACATCCAATGTTTCTTTTCTCCAAAGATTTTAGTATTAAGGATTGTTATGGTTATATGTTTGCGTTGTCAGTGATCTGGTTTGTAATGGAGTTGACCTACAATAAGTGCAGAGAACCCACCCCCACCCTCTCTCTGGAATATGTGTTTCACTCAGCTGTCTGACTTTGGAGCGACTCCAATTGGCTGCCTTGTAAACCAATGTCAGCAGTGATTTGCAATTCAAGCTGATTGCACATGGAGGTCTTACGATGCTACTGAGAGGGGAACTGGAATTATAGAATCATAGAATCCCTATGGTGTAGAAGCAGGCCACTCAGCCCATCGAGTCCACACTGACCTTCCGAAGAGCATCCCACCCACCCCCACCCCCCCCCCCCTACACTATCCCTGTAATCCTGCATTTCCCATGGCTAATTCACCTAACCTATGTATTCCTGGGCACTATGGTCAATTTAGCATGGCCAGTCCATCTAAACTGCACATGTGGAACTGTGGGAGGAAACCAGAGCTCCAGGAGGAAACGCACACAGACATGTGGAGAAGGTGCAAACTCACACGGACAGTCATTGAGGTCTACAGCATGGAAACAGGCCCTTTGGCCCAACATCCCCATGCTGCCCAGTGTTCATAATTAATCTAATCCCATTTGCTTTCATTTGGTCCAGACCCTCCCATACCTATCCTATCCATGTACCTGTCCAATTGTTTCTTAAGTGACAAAGTTGTACTTGCCTCCACCACTATCTCTGGCAGTCCATTCTAGACACTGACCACCCCCTGTGGGGTGGGGGAAAAGAATGCCCCTCTGGACCTTTTTATATCTCCCCCCTCTCACCTTAAACCAATGCCCTCTAGTTTTAGACTCCTACCATGGAGAAAGCTGTTGGCTATCTACCTTATCTATGCCTCTCATGATTTTATACTCCTATATAAGATCACTCAGTCTCCTACGGTCCAAGCGAAAAACGTCCCCATCTATCCACTCTCCTTATAAACTCAAACCTTCCAGTTGCTCAAGTCAAACCCAGGTCTGTGGAGCTGTGAGGCAGCAGTGCCAACCACTGAGCCACCGTGCCATCCTAATGAATGAATTCTAGTCCTTCTTTCTGTCTGTTTGATGAATTGTTATGTTTTACAGCTTGTGGAGGTCCAGAAGAATGTGTTCATCATCTTTTTTCAAGGGGACCAGTTAAGACACAAAGTGCAAAAGATTTGCGATGGGTGAGGTGATCCTTTTTACTGCAGTGGATATGAATCATATGTTAACACTTTGTGGGTGCCTCAGTTTCTTTTTAAAGAGTTGAAAACCCAAGACACATCACTGGGCTTCACAGATGGGCCTTCTAATTTTTTTTTTAGGTATTTTCTTTTCCTAGAAACTGGGTGAATAATGTTGGAGATAGTGAAATATTTACAAATTAGAGGTCATGCTGAAGATGTACAGGAGTTGGGATGTTGTGTTGAGGTTGTACACTGCGTTGGTGAGGCATCTTCTGGAGTACGGTGTCCAGTTCTGGTCGCCCTGTCTTCAGAAGGATATTATTAAACTGAAGAGGGTTCAGAAGAGATTTACCAGGATGTTGCCGGGAATGGAGGGCTTGAGTTATAAGGAGAGGTGAGATAAGTTGGGACTTTTTTCACTGGAGTGTAAGAGATTGAGAGGTGACCTTATAGAAGTTTCTAAAATCATGAGAGGTTTTGATAAGGTGAATAGCAAAGGTCTTTTCCCTTGGGTGGGGGATTTTAAAAACTAGAGGGCATATTTTTATGGTAAGAGGATAAAGATTTAAAGACCGAAGGGGGAATATTTTTCTTTAAACACGTGGCTCGTGTGTGGAATGAACTTCCAGAGGAAGTGGTGCATACAGATGCAGTTACAATGTTCAAAAGGCTTTTGGAGAAGTACATGAATAAGAAACATTTGGAGGGATATGGGCCAAGTGTAGGCATGTGGGACTAGTTTAGTTTGGGATTATGGTTGGCATGGGCTGGTTGGATAAAAAAAGGTCTGTTTCTGAGCTCTGTGATTCCGTGTGCACTTGCTTTGAAACCTGACGCACTGAGTTCAATTCAGGTCGATGCAGTGCAGAGGAGAGCAAAGACTGACAGACAGTGGCTATAATCTCAGTCAGTTAACAATCTGTAACCTCACTTCAGGACTGAAGAGCCGGAAATGGAGGTGAATTTAAATGATGATTGCCTTTGTCCTCTTATTTAAGTTTTTTGTTTGCTTTTTACTCCTCCTCTTTTTCACACCTGTCCCTTGCTGAGGGTAGAGGTAGAGGTGACCTATATTGTAATGTGCACTCAAATGAGGACGGTGAAAAGTTTGTAATGTTGCCTCTCTGCGTCATCTTGGATACTGGGTACCTAGGTATATATACTTTCACCAAATTGAAATAGTAAAAGAAAATTAGCGTGGGAATACAAAGCCCAGAATGAAAATAAAAAGTGTCTTTAAAATACTCAAGTCTTTTTCCAACATGAGTCCGTGCCTACTGAACTTCAGAACATGATACCGCGCTGCCTCCCCCATGCACTGACCTTCTTCCAGGATTCGCTCTGCTTCCCACTTCAGGACCTAGCCTGTGACTCGCTCTGCTCCCCGCTCACACTGTTGCTGCTCCAGGCTCTGGCTGCGACTTCTCTCCCTTCACTTCCCCTCCATTCTCTGGGTGGGGTAGTTCAAGGAGCTAAATGTTGGGGTGGTAGGGCAGAGGGATAGAGAAACTGCTACAAAGAGGGAAAAAGAAGAAAGGAACAGGAGCTGGTGAGCAGGGGAGCTCTGACTGGAATGTCTTACTCTGTCACCATCTTGGAGTAAGGTCAAAAGGTGTTCTTGAATCCTGTTTTTTTTTTTAAAATTCCAACTTGTGAAATAAACCCACAGCACAATCCTTTACGACGAAATCAAAGAAAATGTTCAAACTTAGGGGACTGTTTCAGTAGTCCATTCACTTGCACACTTACTCAGGAAATTAAGGAAGACAAGACCGGAGAGAAGAGAGGTTACAAATTACAAGTTTTGGTACAACTGGTATTTTTTTAAAAAATAAATTAGCTCGCATGAGTCACAACATCCCACTGATCAGAGTTCAAAAATAACTCCCGAGTTAAGCTGGGCTGCATGGCTTTTCCTTCTTGCGGGCAAAGTGTTAGCTTCTTCCCAGCCAGCTATGTGGGGACACAGGAGAGTCTGAAGCAGGGTGCCAACTCAGCCCAGAGTCCTGTTGTCCCTGTGGAGGTCAGTCAGCAACTAACCTCGGCTCCCAGATCGGATGCTTGCCTAATTCATCTAACTCCAATTTCGGTCATGTCAAATACAGACATTTCAGATGCTGATGGCCCATCTCAGTGGCTAATTAGAAGGTCAGTAAGCTAGCGGGTGTAGCTTTACCTTCCCCCATTAGAATAACAGTAACATGGATGCGATGGATCCTGAGGTTTTACTTTGTCCAGAACTGGTGGGAAATAGACAATCAACTCCAGGCCCGTTGCATCAAGGTATTTGAGAAGATTTGTAGCTCGGGTTATTGATACAGGTGTTGACTGTCTCGCCGAGATGGTAAGTTGATTTGCATTTTTTTTCTTTCTTTTTGGTCCTGAACATATGGAATGCTATGGCACTGAGTCTCTCTAATCTCGGGGCAAATTTACCAGCTTGGCGAGCAAGTCAATAACCTTTTGTGCCAGTTTTAGCTGGAACGTTTAAGGAATGAAGGGGCTTCAAAAGCTTCCAGAAATATGACCTTGTGACTTTGACCATGCTGAGTTCAGCAAGGTTGGCCATTTTACATTAGGAGCATTTATATCTGAAAATATTGTAGGGAGTATGGCTTTCTGTGGAATTTCTGTGTCCTCTGACCATGGCACTATATTAATGACTCTGAGCTTTAGCTTTTGAGGTCCTTTTCTACAATACCTCTGTGGCTCAGATGTATACCATGTACACTAGTGATCACACGTGGAACCTTAGTGAATTGGAAACCAACATGGTGGCTGGGGAGGGGTGGGTGGGGATCCAAATAGCAGCTTCCTATTTCTTTCAGCAGTCGCACTTGAGACTAAGCAATGTAAACTGCTGACTATGAATACAACTGCTTGCATTGCTGGTGACTTTTTGTTTTTCTTTGCATCCACCAAGTTGGAAACACCTCCCAGAAACACAAAGGAGGTGAATTCTTGAGAAACTGAAGGTTGTGGTCTTCTTAGTATTTGTCTGCATCCCTCACAGGCTACTGAGCATTTACTACCCCAACGTGTTATCGCCATTACAGATGGAAGGTCTTCATCAGTTCAGTGGAGAAGTAAAATAGGCAGTGCCAAGCTGCAAATGCTTGCTTAAGCTCACACATCCTATATGTATTGAAAAGGGTGAATGATCTCAGGTATCCAAAATGCTCTGCTGTGTGGTTGCAATGTTCTTGCTATGTCTGATTGAAAATAAAGGTGTGGCATCTAACTTTATGCAACCATCCTAAACAGAACATGTAGCCACCCTGTCTCATTTATAGAAGACTCAAAACTATTCATTAAAAGACTAAAAACTATGTATGACTGTGATTTCCCAGTATTCAATTGAGTGATAAGAAAATATTGTCATCCTATTTCAAAACACCAGCAGCAAGTTTTAACTGAGCTTGCAAAGCTGCCTGTAAGTGGTTTTATAGGTGTAAAGTTTTCAGCTATTGCATGGTTAGAGAAGAGCAACCAATACTGAGATGAAAATTGACAAAAGGCTGGAGATGAACAATCAGTTTCAACAAACCATTTCAACAGCAGCTTCTAGGAGCGCTTAATTTCATCACTTCTACATCTTAAGTCAGTGGTCACACAAACAGATACTTTAATTGTTTTTTTTTTAAACTAGTTATGGTGAATACCCTATAGATACTGTGGATACCAGTGCCGGTCAGACGTTAGGAATGCTGCAGCAATTAACTCCCCAGAGGCCCCTCACCATCTACAAGGCGCAAGTCAGGAGTGTGATGGCGTATTCCCAACTTGCTTGGATGGGTGCGGCTCAAATAACACTTAGGGAGCTTGACACCGTCCAGAACAAAGTAGTTTGATGGGCACCACGTTTACTGACTTCAACATTCGCCAAAGCATTGTGGCAGGCTATAATCTACAAGGTGCACTGCAGTACTTCAACCCTTTGACGTCAGCTTCTGAAAATTTGGCCTCTACAATTTACATGGACAGCAGATGCATGGGAACACTGCCACCTGCAAGTTTCCCTCCAAATCACTTGGCATCTTGCCTCGAAAATACATTGCCACTCCTTTTAGTGTTGCTGGATCCAAGTTCTGATCTCCCTCCCTAAGAGTGCTGTGGCTGCACTGCACCCCAAACTCTACAAACAGCTCACTGCCACCTCAAGGGCAATTAAGGATAGGACCAATATTTTTTGCCTATCAGAGACACCCACCACCCATGAACAAGTAATTATAAAGGTGTTGTTTAGATGGGAAGAATTTGGGCTTATCAGCATCATTAAGTTGGAGAATATTTTTAACTTCTAACAGTGTTGAGATTAATATTTCCAAGGAATGTGGCTGTAGATCCAGACATTGGTGATTATTCTTCAGTTCCTGATAATAGCTGGCCTGCAGGAGTTCAATAGTCAGTATAGTCACTTGAACAGATAGCCCTTGTGTGGGCTGATTACTCCAGCTACCTCCTTGATTATCATATTCAGACACTCCAATTGATTGTGTCTGTGTCTCTGCATAAATAATCTCATTTCAGCTCCCAGCCTGTTTTAAAAGTTCACTTTAAAGGTTGGTTGATTCCTGGAGACATGAGACCTGGCTGATTTCTGACAATTAGTCTGTTTGAAAAGCCACCTTTTGCAGTGCAGTGCTTTAATTTCAGTTTACTTTTTAAGCTAACTGCTGCAGGATTGATTACCGTACGTGTTTGTGTGAATATTTTGTATTTATGTGCTTTGGGGAAGGTGCATGTTTTCAAGTAGGAGGAGAGCAAGGTCCCTTCGTGACAATGAGATTGTTACTTTCGCATTCTTACAAGGACCAGGCCATGAGGTCATAAGGCCTGTGGCTCAATGGCAACCCTCTTGAATCTGAGTGACAAGGCCTATTTAGGCCCAGCCTCCACAGACACGTTTACGTCACCATTTTATTGATGCGCTGAGGGAGTGCCCCATTGTCAAAGTGTGGTCGTTCAGTTCATGGCTTACGACAAGGTTCTCGCTGTCCACCTGATGGATTCCCCAGTGATCTTTACCAATGTTTGTTTGTGGGACCTGGATGTGTGAAAATTTGCAGCTAAATGCCCTGCACCTTGAAGAAATGCCTCATTTACAATACATTACAGTCAATGCATGTCAGAAAAGTGTTGTACAAATGCAAGCTAACAAGGTGTGGGGCTGGATGAACACAGCAGGCCAAGCAGCATCATAGGAGCAGGAAAACTTGACGTTTCGGGCCTAGACCCTACAAGTTGTTCTTTTTTTCCTTGTTTTATTCTGAATGCCTCTCTTTGTCTTTGTGGATGGGCTTCTATTCAGGCTGGCACTTGGCAATTCAGTTATTTAAAGTGATGCCTGCCTGTTTTTGTAGTTCATTTGCAATTGCTGGTCATGATTTTTTTTTAACCTGCATCTATTTATGTATTTTTTTCTATCTTTCCGGTTATTTATTTACTGCTGCTTTTAGTGTTTGTGTTTGTTTCACTGGCACTCCCTGTATCTCTACTTTTAAACATTTCCTCGCTGTTTTCTATTCACTTATAATTATAAAGTGGTAGGTTGTGCATTTACATAGCACCTTTCACAACCCCATGACATTCCTGAAATGCTACACAGTTAATGAATTACATTTGAAGTGAAGGGACTGCTGCAGTATAGAAATTACAATGGCAAAGCTATTTGCAAAGGAGGATCCCACAAACAGCCGTGTGATGGTAGCTGGGTAATCTGTTTCAATGATGTTAGTTATGGGATAAATGTTGACCAGAACGCTGTGAGTAACCCCACCTACTCTTCAAAATGGTGCCAGAAGAGGACAAATGGGTCCTTCCCGAGCTTTTGTTTCCAGGGATCCTGAAAAGGATAGTGATAGAAGAGCAATGCAATGAGGAACACCAAGTGAGAAACTGGTGCAGCAATAAGAGTTCCTGTAGTTCTCACTGTTACATTGGGTTGCTTGAAAGATGTGACCCATGTTCAAAGAAACAGTTATAGTCCACGTTTATATTGCTGAATTAATAACCTGTGGGGTTTAACTAATAACCTGGAGTATTGTAGGGACACGCCAACTCACCGTTCCATTTGGACTGCTACCTAAGATGAAGGTGTTTACCACCATTCGCTTTACATATACAATCTACAGGCTCTGTTTGGCAGAGGCAAACCACCTCTTGGTTTAACTGGGTGGAGGCAGTGGTGTAGTGGTAATGTTACTGGGCTAGTAATCCATGGAACCCCAAACTAATGTTCTGAAGGCATGTGTTCAAATCCCACTATGACAGATGGTGAGATTTGAATTCAATAGAAGCCTGGGATACAAAACTAGTCTAATAGTGACGATGTGGCAGTTACAAACATTGTTGTGAAAACTCATCTTGCTCATGAATGGACCTTTGGAGAAGAAAATCTGCTGTTGACTGACTCTTAGCTGGGACTAGGGGTGGATAATAAATGCTGGCTAATCAGTTCTTTTAAAAGAAAGCTAGAAGTCTCTTGACTTATTTTGTGTTAGTAGCTAGTTATAGGTTACGTTACCATGATGGTTACAGAGATTGAGGAGAACTGGATATCAGATTCTAAGCTTTCCTGCCCTTCTAGGTGATATTACCATGGTGGGTGGTGCTTACGACACTCCTCAGAATTAACCCTTTCAAACTCATGCACAGCGGCACGGGGAGTTGAGTTCACACCCGATCATGGCCTTTTTGACCATTGCAAATCAGTTAATTCTTGCAATTAAAAATAAAGATTTGAAATCATGTAAAGTGACCATGAAGCTGCTTGTAAAGTTCATGAACTGGTTCACTGAGACCTTTTGTGAAGAAAACCTATTATCAATGCCCGATCTCAGCTATTTGGAGCTCCAGGATGCATCAAAACATTCATTCCTAATTGAATTCTGAAGTGCCCTCAGAAATAGCTCAGCTATAAGCAGCAACTAAGCCCAAGTGGTTAACTAAAGACTGCTACCATTTTTCCAAGTGTGCCAGGAGGTAGATAATAAATGTTATTTTTGCCAGTAATGTTGAATTCTCTTTTTCTTTTATCAGAAAGTGGTAATTTTCCTCTGGTTTGCCTCAGGTTCCGTGCCACCATGTACCCATGTCCTGAATCTGCCAACGAACGTCACGAAATGGCTGCTGGTGTGAAAACGCGCATTGAGGATTTAAATACTGTGAGTGAGGAGATCCCAGCAGCAATGGTCATTATGGGGCTGGAAAACACCTTCCCTGTACAGTTGTCAGCTGAACACCAAATGCCACGTGTCTCCCTCTATTGCCATCAGTCAGGGTCAAACTAACCACTTATTGTGAGAGAGTGAGTCTGCCAAATCAGATGGCAACGTTTCCTCAATTCTAGAAGGGCATAAAGTTTGTAAGAAAACCTCCTCCTCACAGCCTCATCCCCCACATGTGGAGGAACGTTGTTATGACTGTAGTGGCGCAGAGTGAGCATCCTAGAGGTCCCTTCCTCTCAGCAATTTATGGGGACTGTCTTTGCCAAATTGTCTGCAGTAATTCAATGAGAAGCCCAGCACCACCAGCTGGGGACAGTCACTAAATTCCTCCTCCTAAAAATGAGATATAAAAATACCACAACAAGCCTGAGCCATAGACTCATATAGCACGGAAACAGACTCTTCGGTTCAACCAGTCCATGCCAAATGTAATCCCAAACTAAACTAGTCCCACCTGCCTGCTCCTGGCCCATATCCCTCCAAACATTTCTTATTCATGTATTTATCCAAATGTCTTTTCAGTGTTGTAATTGTACCCACATCCACCACTTCTTCCAGAAGTTCATTCCACAAATGAGCACTCTGTGGTGGAGGGAGGTGAGGAATTACCCCTCATGTCTTATTTAAATCCGTCTCCACTGACCTTAAAAATATGCACCGAGTCTTGAAATCTCCCATCCTAAAGAAAAGACATCTACCATTGTCCCTATCTATGCCCATGATTTCATAAATCCCTATAAGGTTACCTCTCAATGTCTTATGGTCTAGTGAAAAAAGCCTCAGCCTATCCAGCCTTTCTTTACAACTGAAACCTTCTAGACCTGGCAACATCCTGGTAAATCTCTTCTGAACCCTCTCCAGCTTAATAATATCCTTCCTATAACAGGGCGACCAGAACTGGACATGGTACTCCAGAAGAGGCCTCACCAATGCCCTGTACAACCGCAAAAGGACATCTCAACTCCTATGTTCGAAGGACTGAGCAATGTTAGACACCTTTTAACCATCCTGTCTATATATGAGTTGAATTTAAGTTACATGTGGAAGTGCTGCTTAAGACCACAAACCCTAAACTGATGAGTCAAACTCATTGCTTAAGTATGGGGACTGGTGTTCTTGCAAATCTAGGACATTAACTGTTTGGACACAATAATCTTCAAAACCCAGAAAATAGCACTAACAATTTCAGCATAGCTTATAACCTACTCCCCACCACCATGCACCCCTCTTAAAGAATGTTTCAGAAAAAATGCAAGACTATGCCACCAAAAGCAAGGGGCTGTTCCCAAGTAACCTTTTACAACACATTTGAGGAATTTTAGTATTTGGGGGAGTTCTGTTCTGTAATTGTAGGTTTGTCTGTGAAGGGTCTAACTTATGGCCTATGAAAAGCAGCAATGTGGCAGTGCATTTAGACAGGATCTTTTAGCTGAACTGCAGCTGTGCTCAGTATCGTATTATCAAGGGGAAAGAAAGCATTTTGTGTTTTGCGGATTTTTGTTATCAAAAGATCGCTTGTGAAAATCTCATTCGTAGGTTTCTGTGTCATTCCTTTATGCCCACAGCCCCCACCCACCCCTAAATAAGTTTAATGGAGCCAAAAGTGTAACAAACTAAAACTTTGCAGCACTTTAGTGTTGAGAAAATTCTATTTCTGAAGCCATTAATGTACAAGATCCCAATGCATGCCTTTCAATATAACAATAACACCTGCTATATGTAACACATTTTAGAAAGGTGCAAAACTAATGGGCTGAAGCTTATTTTAATGATACCATTGGTGAAAACATTGAGTATAATTCTTGCCAACTTCACGTATGGTCCTATTCTGTTTCTAAGAGAAATTTTCATGGAGATTCCATCCTCTCAGATCTTTGAGCTGGCAGATATCTCCAAGGTAAACCCCGAATATGACCATGTTTTCTAATAGCTTCCTGTTTCATTGTGACTGATGACTAGTTTAGTATCCATCCAAAAGTGAAATGACAGCATTGCAACTTGGATCTGAATACTATGTTAAAGTAAAAGGTGCCCCTACTAGTGGCCCTTTTGTGCACCTTGTAGGTTTCAAATGTATCTGTATTAACAACCAGAAGGTATATGAGCTGCTAATGTTCCCTGCATGTGCTCATACAGATTTTGGGCCATTGTAGATGGACTCTCACACCCAAGTGCTGGAGATAGCAATAGTACTGCCGAGACGTGTGTGTGTGTGTGTGTGTGTGTGTGTGTGTGTCTCTCTCTCTCTCTCTCTCTCTCTCTCTCTCTCGCTCTCTCTGCGCCTTGGTGGAAAATGTATCCCCACTTCAACAGAAACCTGCAACTGATTTTAAGACCACTGTCACTGGAGGCTACAGCAAAACTTAAAGTGGCATCCAAGGCAGGCTTGGTGAAGCAATGCTGGCAAAATGGGACCATACTTTGATTCCTGGATCCATATAATGTGGAAATTAACAGTGATTGTGCCTTTGCCCTTTCGCCAACATTGCTGTTTGCTTCAACCAGCCTTTCCATTCTCCTTCATCGCTATCCAGCCCTATTTGCGCATCATATTTCCTCTCCTATAACCAGATACATTCATTACTAACTATTCTACCCTTCCTTTCAGTTCCATCCATTTCAGACACTTACTCCCTTCTGCTCCGTAACAGCGCTGTCCAATGGCTAATGTAACTGTGGATCGATGGCAGGAGACCTCCAATGCAGAATCTGTAGTTCTGGTCAGGGCATGTTGTAATAGCAGAAACAAAATCTTATTCTGGAGCATTGCCTGTGAAATTCTTGGAGAGAGCGATCCAGCTTTTATTAGCAAACACTGACACACTGTCTCAAATCATTGAGCATTAGTTGTGAAATGTCAGCCAAGTGTAGTCAACAAAGCTGATTGTAAAGTATGAAGTGATTTGTACACCTCTGAATCTATGCAAATAGTTAAAATGGAGCAAAGGACATCTTTAGACGCTCTGCAAATCCAGCTATTTTAAAAAGTGAACTAGTCTCTTGAAAGACATTGGAGGTATGATTAGTAAGTTTGCAGGTGACACCAAAATTGGAGGTGTAGTGGATAGTGAAGAAGGTTACCTCCGAGTACAACAAGATCTTGATCAGATGGGTCAATGGACCGAGGAGGGGCAGATGGAGTTTAAATGTGAGGTGCTGCATTTTGGAAAGACAAGTCAAGGGAGGACTTATACACTTAATGGCAAGGTCCTGGGGAGTGTTGTTGAGCAAAAAGACCTTGGAGTGCGGGTTCATAGTTCAGTGAAAGTGGAGTCACAGATAGATACAATAGTGAAGAAGGCGTTTGGTAAGCTTGCTTTTATTGGTCAGTGCATTGAGTATAGGAGTTGAGAAACCATGTTGCGGCTTTACAGGGCATTGATTAGGGCACTTCTGAAGTATTGTGTGCAATTCTGGTCTCCCTGCTATAGTAAGGATGCTGTGAAACTAGAAAAGGGTTCAGAAAAAATGAGGATGTGGCCAGGGTTGGACGGTTTGAGCTGTAGGGAGAGGCTGAATAGTCTGGGGCTATTTTCCCTGGAGTGTCGGAGGTTGAGGGGTGACCTTGTAGAGGTTTAGAAAATCATGAGGAGCATGGATAGGGTTAATAGGCAAGGTCTTTTCCCCAGGCTAGGGAATGGCTAGAGGGCTTAGGTTTAAGGTAAGAGGGGAAAGATTTTAAAAAAAGGACCTGAGGGTCAACTTTGTCATGCAGAGGGTGGTGTGTGTATGGAATGAGCTGGCAGAGGAGTGTTGGAGGTGGGTACAATTACAACATTTTAAAAGGCACCTGGATGGGTATGTGAATAGGAAGGGTTTAGAGGGATATGAGCCAAATGCTGGCTAGAATTGTATGGGGTATGTAGTTGGGATGGATGAGTTGGACTGAAGGGTCTGTTTCTGTGCTATCTCTTTCTCTGTGAAAGGTGACCTGTAACAAGTATTGATGCCAAAAGTTGAGGCATTAAGCGTATGTGCTACCCCAGCCTCAGTGGAAATCAGGTTGGACTCAATTGGCTTTTTTTCCACAAATATAGACCTTATCTTGATAGGGCTTATTTGGTTTCCCTTTGCATTAGAACTTTAGAATGCTAATTGTAGATTATTGATAGCATTTTAATATTGTTGGCCTGTGTTCAGGCCACTGAACACAGTTAACTCAGCCACATTAGCAGCATTTAAACAGTCCTTGGATAAGCATATGGATGATGATGGGATAGTGTAGGGGGATGGGCTTAGATTAGTTCACAGGGCGGCGCAACATCGAGGGCCGAAGGGCCTGTTCTGCGCTGTATTGTTCTATGTTCTATGTTCACTGCTTCTCCTGTAATTGTTTCTATTCAATTGATTAGTTATTTTAGAGTCAGTTTATTAAAATAGTTGTATTCTTTCCCCATCACGATATTCTTTTATAAATAGATCTGAAAATGCGATGATTAAAAAGGTATGAGATCATCCATCGTTGTTTGTTCCTTTTGAAAATGAGCTTGTTTTATTCATTTAAAACACAAACTGGTTGCATTTTCTGAGCGCTTCTGAGAATTCACTTCATTAACTTTTCAGGTACTTAACCAGACTGAAAGCCATCGGCGCCGTGTACTACAAGAAGCAGCGAAAAGCCTACGAACCTGGCAAGTGAAGGTTGTGAAAATGAAGGCGATCTATCACACGCTGAACCTGTGCAACATTGATGTGACCCAACAATGCCTGATTGCAGAAACTTGGTGTCCAGTTGCTGATATGGATAGAATCAAGATGGCACTCAATCAAGGCAAGGTGAGCAGCGAACTGTGAATAATGTTCATAGTGTCTGGAAGCTGTTAGGAAGGGATTTCCAGAGCAAGTTCCTTGGAAATAGGATTAACCCAGTTGCTAGTCAAATAAACCTGTTGCTTGTGGAAGCTACACGTGCCAGTTGTTTTCACTTCACTCAAATGTCCCTAGAGCTAGCAGAAATTCACTCTTTTTTTTTTTATCCTGATGGTCACAATATACTTGCAGGATATTCGATGGAGGAACATGAATTAACAAGAAAGCTGTTGTGTCATAAAAGCATTGTGCTGCAGGTTTTGATTTGCTTTGATTTGATTTATTATTGCCACATGTACCTAGATTTCGTGAAAAGTCTCATTTTGCATGCAGTACAAGCAGATCGTCACGGACAAAGATCACAGGGTGGTTGAACAGAGTGAGGATTAAAAGTTACGGCTGTAAAGAAGGTGCGCAAAAAGCAAAATCAACACTAGGTTTGAAATTTGAGAGGTGCATTCACATGTATAATGACAATTGGAAAGAAGCTGTTCTTAAATCTGTTGGAATGTGTGTCTAAGCTTTTGTATCTTCTGCCTGACGGAAGAGGTTGGAAACAATTATAACCAGGATGGGAAAGGTCTTTGGCTGCCTTTTTTTTGTTTTTTTGAGGCATCCAGAAGTGTAGATGGAGTCAATGGATGGAAGGTTGGCTTGAGTGATGGACTGGACTATGTTTATAACTTGCTGCAGTTTCTTATGTTCCTGGATGGAACAGTTGCGGTGATGCATCCAGATAGAATGAAGAGAGTTGGGTTGGATTTTGTTGTAAAAGAGGGCTTACTTCTTTTTTCCACTTTTATGGTAGTAATTCCAGGTGAGAGCAGACGTGGCATTCAAAGTGAAACTCCAGTTGTTACGTTTCTGTCAGCTGCACAAAATTAGCAGCTCACCATCTGGCTTCCTGCTCGAATGAATTAAACGCAGTCTTGTTCCTGTATTGAGATCATCCTGTACAGAGGAAATTCACCATAGAAACATAGACAAGTGAGAAATAGGAAGACATTACACCAGGTCAGACTCAACAGCAATTCAAGGCGATCAGTGGGAGGTTTACATTGCATTGCTTGTAGCAGTATGAGACATGGTCAATAAACCTGGTGAGTTGCAGATGTAATTAAGCACGCAAGAATGCGATGTTGTGTTAGTGGAGACTTGGCTCAAAAAAAACGGACCTGGTGTACTAAATATTCCTGGGTACATGTTCAGTAGAGATAGGAAAGGAAGAAGTGGGGAGGGGGTGGTGGTATTAATTTGGGAGATTATTATACTAAGTGGGCCAAGCACAGAATGTATTTATTAATTTACGTGTCACTGCACTACTGAGTGCACTCCACCTGACAGCTGCTATAGGAAAGATATGCGATGCAAGTTTGAAGGGAAGTTAGAGAAGTGCATGAAATATTTTAATTATATTTAAATTTATACTTTCATATATTTAAATATGATAGCGAAAATGGAAGAGACAGCAAATCGTTTCCAGGAGTATTCAGTGGAATTTTCTTGGCCACTATGTTTCTGATTCTGAGGGTCTGGTTCTGGGAAGTGAGACTGATGAATTAGTTCATGTGTCAGTATGGGAACATGTAGCAAGCAGTGCTGTTAGTGTCGTAAGGTTTGCATTGGCTGCAGAGAAAGTCAAGGGCAAATTTCAGTTTTTTTTAAAATACTGAATTGGGGGTAACAAATTTCAGTGAGGCGGGAATGAACCTGTCCAAGGTAAATTTAGAATGAAGGATCCAATGAGACTGTAACAGAGCAAGGGCTAACCTTTAAAGAGTAGATGATCTGGATGCAGTTGAGGTACATTCCATAAAGAGCAAAGCCAAAGCCCATGGAGGTACAGAGTCAATGGAAGGATTAATACAATATTTTTTGGAATTTTTTTTTGGTTACTTTGTCGTTTCCCAAATCCTGGCCAGGCGGTCCTGTTTCAAATCCCACCTGCAAGGAAAACACTAACCGTATGATGGAAGAGGGAGAAAACAAGCTGAAGTAGAAAAAGGAGAGATGTCAGATTGGTAGTGCATATGAAAACCAGTCTGAGAGCAGTTTAAAAAAGTGAAATGATGAACGAAACAAAGGAAGTGTATGAGAATAGACTAAGAGCCATCCTAAAAGGAAATCCAAAAGTCTTCTAGATGCATAGAAGTGGTAAAAAAAGTCAATTAGGGTTCAAATGCAGACTTGATCGAATGCATTGAGGCAGCAGGCATGGTTGGGTTACTAAATGAATACCATGCATTTGATTTTACCAAGATTGAAGGTACTACTGGATTTATACTGAATGAGGAGGCAGATATTGGGAAGCCAGAAATGACAGTGGTCTCAGAACACCTGGCTGTAGTTTAAAGTTGGAAAGTCACCGCCTGAAGATGGTGAGGGTAATAAGGGATGAAATTGTGGAAGTCATACTCTCAAATATGCTGCCACCTCACATTGTTAATACAAAAATAATGCCGGAGGATTGCAGAATTCCAAAGTTCATACTTTTTTTTTCTCAAAGGTGCGTAAAGACAAATTCGGCAAGTGCAGGTCTGTAAGCTGAGCTTCTCCACTGGGAAAGCATTTAGATATGAAAATCTAAAGGTGATGATTGTTTTACAACTGGTGTTTCATTAAGAAAGTCAGAACTGGATTAGTTATTGGAATTGTATTTGGAAAAAACTTAATTGAGCTTTTTAAAAAGGCAACCATGACAGATGGTGAATTAATGCAGTTGTTGTGGTGTCCATAACCTCTCCAAAAAAAGCCACTTGATAGAGTAACACAAAGCTGTCCAGCAAAGTTATAACCCAAGGAGACAAAGAGTCAATGGAGGCAACTTGTTTTTCCAGAGAGGTCTTGTGGTGCCAGGAGACTCTAGTTCATGTCCCACCTATTCCAGAGATTTGTGATACCATCTCTGAACAGGATGTTGAGACAATTTTGAGTGAAACAGGGAGTATTGATAAATGTTTGTTTTTCCATACTGAAAGGGGTTATGTAGTGGGAGTCCCCAAACATTGGTATAAGGGCCCCCACTTTCTTTGCATTATGATTGTGCTCTGTACTTCATATTCAAGCCAATTCCAAAATTGACAGATGGCACAAAAACAAAGGTTTTGATTTGATGTGATTATTATCATGTGCCTAGGTACAATGAAAAGTTTTGTCTTGCGTGCAGGACAAGCAGGTCATACCATACAAAGTGCATTAGGGTAATCGAACAGAGTGAGGAATTCAATGTTACAGTTGCAGAGGAAGGTGCACAGACAACAAGATCAATATGATGTTTAAAATATGAGATGTCTGTTCAGAAGTCTAATAACGGTGGGGAAGAAACTGTTCCTGACTCTGTATGTGTATACAAACTTTTATATCTTCTCTGTCTTCTGCCCAGTGAGAGAGAGTATAACCAGGGTGGGGAGGCCTTCAAGAGGACAGACTGGTGGAGTGGCAGTGAGGTGTTGAAATTTTAATTTTGGAGAAATGTGAACAATTTCTTAATGTTAGGACAAAGTCTGGAGAAATGCACTGTTTCCCTAGTCCCACTACTCCTCCAGTCACAACATAAAACAACAATACTGCTTCCAGCTATCAGCGTGACCATTTAAATCCTTTACGTATTATCAGGTTCGAAGCATCAAGAGCTTTCAACAGACTTTCTTAATAAACCAATAATTATATATTTATTATCGAAGGAAACCTTATGAAGATGCAATAATTGGTTATCATACACAGTCAGTCAATTAGAAATATAAATGCTTATTCTTCTATGCATTTTCAAAACTGTCATTGCACCCGCTAGCACACTGTCACTGCGCTTGGTGGCAATGAAATCTTTACTCTTATTGACTGATGAATGAAACGTACTGTTTTCTTATTTTTCAGGAACGCAGTGGTTCCAGTGTTGACCCCATCATGACTGTAGTGCAGACCCAAATGGCTCCACCCACCTTCAATAGGACCAATAAATTCACAGCTGGCTTTCAGAATATTGTGGATGCGTATGGGGTTGGGACATACAGAGAAATGAACCCTGGTAACTAAACTTTAACATTTTTGTTTTGTGTACCCTGAACAGTAAGCAGTAACGTGAGCAAAATTGGCTTACTATTTTTTAGGCAAGTGTGAGCTGCCTGTACTAAATAACAGATATCGACCCAATTCTGAATGCCTTGAAACCGAACATATGATGCATGGGATAACAAGGCGTAGAACTGGATGCACACAGCAGGCCAAGCAGCATCAGAGGAGCAGGAAGGCTGATGTTTCAGGCCTAGACCCTTCAGAAATGGGGGAGGGGAAGCGGGTTCTGAAATAAATAGGGAGAGAGGGGGAGGCGGATAGAAGATGGATAGAGGAGAGGATAGGTGGAGAGGAGGCAGACAGGTCGAAGAGGTGGGGATGGAGCCAGTAAAGGTGAGTGTTGGTGGGGAGTTAGGGAGGGGATAGGTCAGTCCAGGGAGGACGGACAGGTCAAGGGGGCAGGATGAGGCTAGTAGGTAGGAGATGGGGGTGGGGCTTGAGGTGGGAGGAAGGACAGGTTAGGGAGGCGGGGACAAGCTGGGCTGGTTTTGGGATGCAGTTGGGGGACAGGAGATTTTGAAGCTTGTGAAGTCCACATTGATACCGTTGGGCTGCAGGGTTCCCAAGCGGAATATGAGGTGCTGTTCCTGCAACCTTCGGGTGGCACTGCAGGAGGCCTAGGATGGACATGTCATTCTGAGGAATGGGAGGGGGAGTTGAAATGGTTTGCAACTGGGAGGTGCAATTGTTTAGTGCAAACCGAGCATAGGTGTTCCGCAAAGTGGTCCCCAAGCCTCCGCTCAGTTTCCCCAATTTAGAGGAGGCCACAACGGGTACAGCGGATGCAGTATACCACATTAGCAGATGTGCAGGTGAACATCTGCTCGATGTGGAAAGTCTTCTTGGGGCCTGGGATGGGGGTGAGGGGGGAGGTGAAGGGCAGGTGTAGCACTTCCTGCGGTTGCAAGGAAAAGTGCCGGGTGTGGTGGGGCTGGAGGGGAGTGTGGAGCGGACAAGGGAGTCACGGAGAGAGTGGTCCCTCTCTCTCCGATAAGGGTGGGGAGGGAAAAATGTCTTTGGTGGTGGGGTCGGATTGCAGATGGCGGAAGTGTCGGAGGATGATGCGTTGGATCTGGAGGTTGGTGGGATGGTACATGAGGACGAGGGGGATTCTATTTTGGTTGTTATTGCGGGGAGGGTGTGTGAGGGATGAGTTGCAGGAAATGCAGGAGACGCGGTTGAGGGCGTTCTCGACCACCGAGTGGGGGAAGTTGCGGTCCTTGAAAAACGAGGACATCTGAGATGTTCGGGAGTAGGATGCCTCATCCTGGGAGCAGATGTGGTGGAGGCGAAGGAATTGGGAATAGGGGATGGCATTTTTGCAGGAAGGTGGATGGGAGGTGGTGATATCTAGGTAGCTGTGGGAGTCGGTGGGCTTGAAATGGATATCGGTTTCCAGGTGGTTACCAGAGATAGAAATAGAGGTCCAGGAAGGAGAGAGAGGTGTTAGAGATGGTCCAGGTGAACTTAAAGTTGGGGTGGAAGGTGTTGGTGAAGTGGATGAACTGTTCGAGCTCCTCGTGGGAGCACGAGGCGGCGCCGATGCAGTCATCAATGTAACGGAGGAAGAGGTGGGGTTTTGGGCCAGTGTAGGTACGGAAGATGATGCATGTCAGAAATGTCTTTGGTCATTACGTATCGATGCTAACAGAGTGACAGGGCTCAATTGTACCACAGAATATTCATTTTCCTCGTTTCTATTTCTTTTTTCCGTACTGGTGGATGATGATAAGATTTAGGTTTTGATTCTGTATCTATTCATCACTTACGTTTCAACGTTGAAAGCCTTCAGCAATAATAAACTTGATTGTTGCTTTTTTCAATATTTTAAATATATTGTATCATTCTAAATTTGCCAATGTTCTCCTAATACTATCCCATGGTGGGCAATAGTTTGAGAGATGTCCTGCTTTGTTTCTCCAGCTCCGTATACAACCATCACCTTTCCTTTTCTGTTTGCTGTCATGTTTGGTGATTGTGGACATGGAGCAGTTCTGCTGGGCTTTGCACTTATCATGATCATCAATGAGAAAAAATTTGCTGCCCAGAAAGGCGGCAATGAGGTGGGTGAAACCTTTTGACGGGTTTGGCATGCACTTTTAGGAGCAGCATAACTGGTGGCACAGTGGCTCAGTGGTTAGCACTGCTGCCTCACAGTGCCAGGGACTGGGCTCGATTCCAACCTCGGGTGACTGTGCAGACTGTACGCAGACATTCTCACCATGTCAGCATGGGTTTCCTCCCACAGTCCAAAGATGTGTGGCTTAGGTGGATTGGTCATGCTAAATTGTCCCTGTATTGTCCAGGGATTAGGTGGATTAGACATGGGAAATGCAGGGTTACAGGGAAAGGTTAGAGGTATGGGTGTGGGTGGGGATGCTCTTTGGAGGGCCGGCGTGGACCTGTTGGGCCGAATAGCCTGTTTCCACACTGTAGGGATTCTATGTCCTGTGTATGAATTGCACTAGCCATACAAATACAATGGCTGTGTAAGCAGGTCAGAGGTTTGGAATACTGCTGTGAGTAACTCTCCTCCCTCCCTCCTGAAAGCCTGACCACTATCTACACGGGACAAGTCAGGAGTGTGATGGCATACTCCCTGCTTGCCTGGATGGATGCAGCTCCAACAACACTCAAATGTGACACCGTTTAGGGCAAAGCAGCCCACTTGACTGGCACCACATTCACTCCCTCTGCCGTCAACGTTCGGTACACACTGCTGCCACTATCTACAAGATGCACTGCAAAAATTCAATCAAGATCCTCTGATCTGGGTACCTTCCAAAGCCATGACCATTTCCATCTAGAAGGACAAGGGCAGCAAATAATCAAGTAATCTGTTCTATTCCTTTTGAGCTTCTAAATTTTGTTCATTCACAACAATTTTAGATAGGTAGAAGGGTATAATTGGTAGAAAGTTAATTCCCTCCCTACAGCCATGACATACAACTAAAAAAGAAGCCTAAAACTGCTTTTGTTGCTCCAAATTCAGATCTGGAACACCTTCTTCAGTGGACGTTACCTCATTCTGTTGATGAGTATATTTTCCATTTACACGGGATTCATCTACAACGATTGCTTTTCGAAATCCTTCAACATATTTGGATCCTCGTGGCATGTCGGGGCCATGTTTCGCAATGGAAGTTGGAAGTAAGTCTCACAACCAATGCCAGGTGATAAAACATCATTCGGTCACGAATTGCTGGGAACCTCAGCGATGTGAGATCGGGTGATAATTGTTCAAATTTGGTGAAGTGCAGTAAAACAGTGACACTTGATGTTTGAGTTACTTCCGCTGGGATGCGACTCTCCCAATGGTCCACAGTAATTTGAGTGGAAGATTAGTGAACCTGGCATTTTATATCCAAGTCCCTGTCAATGTCCAGCTGAAATGAATGAGTGAAATCCTGTAGAATTACAACTCCTTTTGCTGTTCTTCAACGATATTCAAATACTGACTTGATTTTCTAAAGAGATTAGTAGTTTTGTAGGATTTGAAGCTTTCTTAAAAGCAGCTGATGGTCAGCCACCACCTGCAAACTCCAAGTGTTCTCAACGAGAACCTTTACGTGTCACCGTTTGTACCCCAAGTTAGAACAGAGACTCAGTCCAGCAATCTCCCAATGGATATCAGCTGTATCTTCAGTAAGTCTGACTGCTGGTGTTGTCGTTCTCTTTTACATAACCTGTTCACATCAGACCCTTCAAATAAAGGCAAAATACTGCAGATTCTGGATATCTGAAACATACCATGTTGGAAGAACTCCTGAAGAAGACTCATGATGGACTTGAAATGTTAATTCTGCTTCTCTGTTCACAGATACTGCCCAGACTTGCTGAGTTTCTCCAGTACTCTCCATTTGTTACATCTGACCATCTCTGCATTGAAATTGTGGTCGCTTGTTTTTGTATTTAAGGTTGAGTTTGGACCCAGAAGCCATGTTCCCTGTGAACTTAACAACTGAGGTTCCATCCTCGGCATAAATATTTTCTCCCCTTCCTTCACTTTTGAAGGTGCAGAATGATCCACAGCTGTGAGCTGTCTGATACCTCGGGCAAATGTTTCTGTATCAGGTCAGACAATGAAAGAGATTTTCACTCTGTGCAAGTTCGTTTGGGCTGAGTTATATTTGGGGCCTTGAATAGGCTAGAAGGCTATTTAGCTGCAGGGTTCTATTACAACCCATGCCCGAAATGTTGCCTAATCTCCCCACACTCCGATTTCGAAAAGGAGAGTCATTCAGAGTAGAAACCAGGGCTACATTTATATCCACCCCATTCGAGTTGTTAAAGACCATTGTAACTTTATGCTTCTGCATAGAGCTATCTATCCCAAACAAGCTCTTTTTATTCAGAAGGTGGTATTACGAAGGATGAACTGCACCCATACAATTGTCAATTGTCCTTCCATGATAATAGCAGTTTTTAATTCTGATAACAGACATTTAAAACCTGGGTCACTAATGTCTCTGTTTGAATAGTCCATGTTCTCCTATCCTCTATTACCTCATTGCTCCTGCCCTTTCATCCATTATCCTGCATTTTTACCCTTTGCGCTTTCCCCTGCACTTTGCCCCAACATTTGATGACTGCACCTTCAACCTTTCTGTCTCTTCATCTCTCTCCTCCTCCTTTAAGACCGTACATAAGGCCCAAATCTCTGACGAAGCCTTTGACCCCTTTCACACTATCTCTTTCAACCCTGTGCTCCCTTCAGCTTATGCCAATGTGCAGCATCTTGGCAATTTTCTATTAAAGGTTCCAAGCTAATAGCAATCTTTGCCATAAGTATTAATATGGTGGTCTTCCTCTGGGCTAGTTCCAGGAGTTTGAAATCCCCTGTTATGTTTGACATTTTTTTTTGTCTGCCTTTAACCCAAAAATGTGATAACTCCTTATTTTTTTTTTTTCATTCTTTGTGCAGTAACCATGTTGTTGAAAACAACCTATTGCTCCAGTTAGATCCTGCAGTACCTGGAGTGTTCTCTGGCAATCCATACCCATTTGGTATTGACCCGGTAAGGAATAATATATAATTACTCCATTCTTTCTGATGTTAATTATGAAATGGTTGCTGCATTACTGCAAGTTTCCTCTTTTATCCCCATTTCTCATTGAGTTTCTCTTAAAGGTAAGTTGTTGGTATGACTCAGTTTGCAAAGGGATATAGACAGATTAGATGACTGGGCAAAAATTTTGTGGCTGGAACATCATGGGGCAAAAGAAAAGGTTTGGCAGGAGGAATAAAGGAGTGGAATTTTTTTCTAAATTTGCAGCAGGGCTGCAGAAAGCAGAGGGATTTGAGAGTCCTCATCCGTGAATCACAAAAAGCCAAGATCCAAGTTCAGCAGATAATAGGGAAGACAAAAGGAGGATTGGCCTTGATTTCAAAAGGGAGCAATATAAAAGTAGGGAGGTTTTGCTAAAACTATTGCAAGGTATTAGTAGAACCAGACCTGGGATACTGCGAAAAGGTTTGGGCCCCTTATCCAAGAAAAGATGTACTGGCATTGGGTGCAGACTGAAGAGGATTCATTAGGCTGATACCAGTCATGGAGGAGGGTCTGTCTTATGGAGAGAGGCAGAGTAGTGGGCCTGTACTTCTTGGAATACAGAAGAATGAGACCTTATTGAAGCATAGAAGATTCTTAGAGGACTTGGCAGGGTAGATGCGGAGAGGTTGTTTCCCCTTGGGGGAGAGCCTAGGACCAGAGGACAGAATCTCGGATTCAATGGTTGCGCATTTAGCACAGATATGAGGAGGAATTTCTTCCCTTGGTGGTGATCCTGTGGACTCTTTTACCACAGAGGGCTGTTAAATCTTGGTCATTAAATATATTCAAAGCTGAGAGTTTTTTATTTTAATCAGGAAGGGAATCGAACATTATGTTGGAAAAGCAGGAAAGTGGAGTTGAGGATTATCATATCAGCCAGAGCAGAGCAGGCCTGATGGGCTGAATGGCTACTTCTGCTCTGTCTTATGGTTTTAACCAAATGATCAAATCATTATCATTAAATGAAGTGATGAGCTTGGGGCATTTGGCATGCATTTGACAATCTACTTGAACCAAAACACCAAGTCAATTTAATGTGAGAGATAGTAGGAACTGCAGATGCTGGAGAATCTGAGATAACAAGCTGGATGAACGCAGCAGGCCAAGCAGCATCAGAGGAGCAGGAAGGCTGACGTTTTGGGTCTGGACTGAAGAAGGGTCCGGACCCTAAACATCAGCTTTCCTGCTCCTCTGATGCTGCTTGGCCTGCTGTGCTCATCCTGCTCTACACCTTGTTATCTCAAAATCGTTTTAATAACCAGTTCATAACTGGATAAGGAACGGTAAAGGGGTAAGGTGGGTAGTCACAGTAGATACATTGGTTGAGGACATAGAGAAAGGAATTTAATGCAGGGATGCTTGAGTTTACACACACATCAGTAATGCAAATTATAATCTCCAAATTACTTTTGACTTCACCTCCAACAGCTAGTAATAAATATTCTTTTATTATTTCAAAGATTTGGAATATAGCTTCAAACAAGCTAACCTTCCTCAACTCCTACAAGATGAAGATGTCAGTCATTCTCGGTATCATTCAGATGATCTTCGGTGTGGTCCTCAGTATTTTTAATCACATGTAAGTGCAAGACATTATTCCAGATTTGTTTATGTCGAGAGATATTTATATATCATAAAAACCGAAAGAACTGCACATCTTGTAAATATGAAACAAAAGCAGAAATTGCTGGAAAAGCTCAGCAGGTTTGGCAGCATCTGTGGAGAGAAATCAGAGTTAAATTTTCAGGTCGAGTGACCCTTCCTCAACCCAAAACGTTGACTCTGATTTTTGTCTATAGGTGCTGTCAGACCCGCTGAGCTTTTCCAGCAATTTCTGCATTTATGTATCATGTTCTTTGTGACCACATGTCCCCAAACACATTAGAACTAGGGAAATATTTTGAGATATAATCACTGGTAAACAGATAAACCTCTGTGTCTGACAAAGGTAAAAGCAGGAAAGGGGTCATCTTTCATTGGGTTTATTCATAATACTCAATCCAAGACTACTTCCCCTTCTACGTGCCTAAAGTACTCCTCAAGTAGAAACTACTCCTTATGAATTATTTTTAATCGACATGTCATGTTGCAATTTTGTTGAAGTGGGTTTCCAGGCACAAACTTCTCGCTCAGAGATACGGACGTAGCCACTGAGCTGCAAGCCCCCTAAATTGATTTTTGTATATGCGCCTAACTTTTTCCCCCAAACAGGATCAGTTATCCCTAATCTGATGAGAGCCTGCACATAGATTCAATCCACAGCACCTCTAATATTAACAATCACTTGTAACGTAGTTGCCACTTTCCACACATCATCGTCCTCTGATTAGTCAGCAGTGAGGTAAAGGCCACATCTATCCTGGTTATCCGGTTGAAAAATCATTTTTGCATAGAAATTAGGGTGACTTCCTTTCTCCTGTTTTGATGCAGTCTCATTAGCCCATTAGAAAGACAGGTAGGTTCAAAGGTTAAAGCAGTCTGAAAGTTGGCTCTTTGATTCAGCAATGCTGAGGAGACACTGCACTGAGGTGTCAGCTTGAACTATTTGAATAGGTTTCTGGAACAGGAATTGATCCCATGATCTTCTGACTTGGATGAGTGCAGCTCCAACAATGTGCGGGAAGACTGGTGCTATCCAGGACAGAGCAACTTGATTTGACGTACGCATCTTCCATTGGCCAATTCTCCCTCAAAATCTTCCTAATCCACGATTTGGACCACATAAAGAGCAGGCTTTACACAGGAGCATTCACCATCAAGCCGCGCACAGTCCTGGTTGGAATTACATTGCTATTCCTTTGCTGTCACTGGGTTAAAATCCTAGAACTCCTTCCCTCAACAGCACAGTGTACATGCACTGGATGGACAGTAATGGTTTAAGAAGCCAGCTTATTACCAACTTTTTGAGGATGAATAGGAATGATCAATAAATGCTGGCCCTGCCAGCATACTTCTGAATATATAATCATCTCCAATGTACCATAATCATCATCCCTTTGCTCACTTATAGATAATTTAAGGATATCCTACACTTGTCTTTCATAATCCCTTCTTTTTAACTGATTTTAGCCCATCCAGTATTGCAACTGCCTTCTCGTGACTTTGACAGCGTTATCCTTGGTAAAGAGAGAGACAAATACTCATGTCAAACGTCTTTAACAAAATAGTGACAGTATATTAGTTTAGCATTGAGGCAAACAACATTTTGAATTTTTTTCAGATTTCTTTTCTGTGGTCTGCCTGCACTTTAGACCTGATCTCCCACCCTCAGTCCTGAAGTCCTACAGGCTTCCTCTGATTTCTGTCTCTGTCTACAGTCCCTCTTTACTGCCAAACCCCACCATCCTGCTGTTGGCCTCCTGTTCCTGCCCTCTGTAGTACATTTGAAGTCTCCAGTGTCTGCATCGTTTCTGCTTCATGTTCTGAGCTTGCATTGAAGTCAGCTTAATGACAGATTAGTTAATGTAGATCATTCAGTTACACTGATCAGCTTTTCCCACTAGATGGAGTTTGATCAATTCTAAATTCATCAGCTGTGTATTTTAGCATAAATTTACAGAACTTTTATACTGTATTTCTGTTTTAAATGTATTTCATTTCTCAGATTATTTTATCCATGAATGTGGGCATGCACACCATTTCGATTTAGTGGGTTAACGTTTTTAGCTAAGGTCCTGAAGAAACCAGCTGTACAGTATTTCTCTTCTGTTTTGCAATTAATCTTATTTTAAGTTATTTTTTGCCAGGAAAGCGCAGTATTGTACATGTTAAATAAAGTATTTCAACCTGTACATGACTTTTCCAATGCAAGAAATGTGTAAAGGGACCAAATTCCAGTTCTAACTTCAGAAATCAGTGATTCACTGAGTCACATTTTAGGAATCGCAACTTTGAGAGGACTTATTATATTTGAAGGAAACTAATTATTTGATTTAAGCTTCTCCAATCAATCTGATTCCAGTTTACCCATGATGCTTCCAATCTCCAGACAAAAAGTGGGTTCCCTTTCAATTAGGGTATTCTTGCTCGAGAATACTCATAACCCTTTTCTATAACTTAGCTAAACTTCATGATGATATGATCACTGTTCCCTAAGTTTTTTTTCCCTATTGATGCTTCATCTGTTTGGCCAACTTGACTCCAGAGCCGGAAAAACAGTACAGCTAAAGGCTATTCTTCCGAAGATGTTTCAAATGTGTCCAAATGAGTCAGCATTGAGCAGGATTAGAAATGAGCAATCCCTTTTCGTTGGAGAATGATAAGTGTGAACATCATCTCGGGTGAATGCTTTGAAATTAGGAGTCTTGCTTCTCTTCAAGTAGTGCCTAAGAGGATAGGTGAAATCTCTGTTCAAAATCCTATCTGAAAGATCATACCTCTGAGACATCAGCATTTCCTTTGTGCTCTTCTGCTATGTTGGGTATACACGGAACATCCCATTGCATTATTTTAAGGAAGAAAAGGGGAATTCTCCATGGTGTAGTGTCTAATATTTATTGCCCAACCAATATTTCTAAAGCATATTATCTGGACACTATTGCATTGTTGTTTGAGAGTTCCTGCTATGTACAAATCGGGTGCTGTTTCTGACATTAAAAATGTAAAACTGTATAAAGTTATAGATATTACTTATTTGGAAAGTGCCTCATTGGCTGAAAAGTGCATTGCATGTCTTAGGGTTGAGTGGTGGTCTCTAAATGCGAATATTTATACATTCATTAGTGAGACAAAATGTTCTTTACAAGGCCTTGATCTGACTATAACTTGTTCCCTCCTTTTTTCTGTTTTACAGATACTTTAAAAATAAGGTCAACATCGTCCTTCAGTTTGTTCCTGAGATGATCTTCATTTTGAGTTTATTTGGTTACCTGGTCTTCATGGTTATTTTTAAGTGGTGTTTTTACCACGTTAAGAATTCTCAGATTGCTCCCAGTATTCTAATCCACTTCATCAATATGTTTCTGTTTAGTTACAATGATCCTTCTAACCAGCCCTTATACAGTCATCAGGCAAGTGTTGTGTATTTTATTTGAGCTTCGATTAAAATTCAATTGCTGGTCGAATGACAGATAAAAATCCTCTATTATTCATATCCACACAGTGTGCTGCAAACATGCATTGGCATTTTCAGTGGAGTTATCAAGCTATTTCTGGGCAATGGACCTAATCACATGCCAGATGACATAGATTTAGGATAAAAGCCAGAGGTTTTTGAGAGGATTTGAGGAGGTAATCTTTCACTGTGTGGTAAGGATTGTGCATACACTACTTGAAAGGACAGTAGAAGCAGAGGTGTACAAAGAGTAAAAAGGTGCTTGACAAGGTAATTGAGATATTGTAAGCAAGAGTTGGAATGTGTACGGGATGGTTTTCTGGACCAATCCATTGAGAAACCATCTAGAGATTGACCTGAGGACCAAATAAAAACAATAAAAAAAGAATGTACGTAGCAGAGTATTTAAGGAAGTGGTCCTAGAAATGTAGATCGTGATCATTTCTCAAGATTTTATAGACTCTGTAACAGTTCCTATGGATTGGATAATGTAACCTCACTAATTTAAAACGAGATGGTGTGAAAACAGAATATAGACTTGTCTGCCTGACATTACTAGTGGAGAAAACGTTAGTCTCTTATGAAAGGTTTAATAGTAGAACGCTTGGAGAACAGTGGCAGCATCAAACAGATTCAGCATGGATTTACGAAAGGGAATTCAGGCTTGACAAGTCTGCTGGAGTACTGCTCAACAGACACTGAGTGGAAATTCAATACCTCTCTCTCTAAATTAACTTCCTGTTTTTACAGCAAGAGATTCAAAGTTTTCTGGTGATTATTGCAATCATTGCTGTACCCTGGATGCTTTTTCTGAAGCCCTTCATTTTGCGGTCGAATCATAAAAGAGCTCAACGCGTGGTAAGAATAAAGATCATTGAAGCTGATGGTTTGTATGTCAGGAATTATAATAGGGTGGACAACTCTAGGTACCATTTCTATCCTTCTCTATCCTGATTATCTCTCAAATTGTCCAACTTGGCTAGTTCTATTCCCGTGACTGATCACTTTTCTTTGCCCCTCTGTAAGTACATATCCAATTCCCTTTTGAAAGTCATTATGCTATCTGTCTCCATCACCATCAGGCAGTGCATTTCAGATCCAAACGTTTGGATGCATGAATAGTTTTTGTTTGCAATTACCTTAAACCTGTGTCCTCTAGTTTTCACTCTTGACTAATGAGAACAATTTGTCTCTCTTGCTAGTCTGTCTAGACCTTAAGTAATTGTTCCTTTTTCTTTTCATTCGTGGGGTGTAGGCACCGCTACTGTGTCAGCATTTCTTGCCCATCCCTCGTTGCCCTTGAGAGGGTGGTGGTGAGCTGCAGTCTGTTTGCTGCAGGTAGACCCACAATGCAATTAGGGAGGGAGTTCCTGAGTTTTGACCCAGTAACAGTTAAGGAATGGAGATATTTTCCCAAGTCAGGACAGTGAGTCAGAGATGAACCAGGTAAAGTTGAGAGAAGGAAGATAGATTCTACCTTTTCAATAAATATACTCTGTCTATCTCCATATTACCTTGTAGATGGTATACGTTTCTACCGCTGAGTTTTGGTGGAGGGCATGAATGTTTGGGGATGTGCCAATCAATGGAGGCTCTTCCAGACTGTTGATGGAGATGCACTCATCTAGGCAATTGGGGTGCATTCCATCACTCTCCTGACTTGTGCCTTGTAGATGGTGAACAGGCTTTAGGGAATGATAATGTGAGTTACTCACTGCTAATTCCTGAGGCTCTGACTCCCTCGTGTATCCAGAGCGCTTGTGTTGCTCATCCAGTTAGCAGTAATCCCCAAAATGTTGATAGTAGGGGATTCAGTGATGGTAATATCATGAATGTCAAGGGCGAAGATTAGAATCTCTCTTTTTATGGAGATGATCATTACCTGGCACTTGCAGAGAACTTGTTACTTGTCATTTTTCAGCCCAAGCATGAACATTGTCCAGGTCTTGCTGCACCTATACTCTGACTGCTTCAGTAGGTGAGGAGTCGGGAATGTTGCTAATCATTGTGTAAACATCCTCACTTCTGAGCTTACGAGGCAGGGATGTTCATTAACAAAACTGAAATAGGTGGTTGGACTTGTGATACTACCCTGAGGAACTCCTGCAGAGATGTCCTGGAGTTGAAATGACTGATCTCCACGACCACAAACATCTTTCTATGTGCCAGGTGTGACTTCAGCCAATGCCCAATGATTCCAGTTTTGCTTAATTCCTTGATGCCACACTTGCTTCAACGATATCAAGGGCTGTCACTATCACTTCACCTCTGGAATTCAGCTCTTTTTGTCCATGACTGAGCCAAGGCTGTAATTAGGTCAGGAACCCAAACTGGGCGTCACTGAGCAGGTTATTGCTGAGAAGGTGCTGTTTGATAGCACTGTTGATGACACCTTCATCACTTTACTGACGGTCGGGAGTGGGCAGATGGGGCGGTAATTGGCCTAGTTGGAATTGTCCTGCTTCTTGTGAACAGAACATACCTGGGCAATTTTCCAAATTGTTGGGTAGTGCCAGTATTGTAGCTGTGCTGGAGCAGCTTCTCTCGGGGCTTGTTTTCTTTCAGTATGTTCACTGGATGTGAATGTTGTAGACAAGATCAGCACTTAGTGCTTTTTATCAATTTGTCATCTGAAACTGGACCACCTTCTTGAACAGAGATAGTGGGAACTGCAGATGCTGGAGAATCTGAGATAACAAGGTGTAGAGCTGGATGAACACAGGCCGAGCATGAAGGCTGACGTTTCGGGCCTAGACCCTTCTTCAGAAAATTTTCTGAAGAAGGGTCTAGGCCCAAAACGTCAGCCTTCCTGCTCCTCTGTTGCTGCTTGGCCTGCTGTGTTCATCCAGCTCTACGCTTGTTGTCTCACCTTCTTGAACAGCCAGTTTATAGTTTACCCACAATACTGTTAGCACAGGTATTCCAGAATATTGACATAGTAACAGGAATGGAATAAACTGACCACCTTCTATAAGATATGGAATTGTAGGTGAATGGATATATCGCAACTTGTAAATTCCTTTCAAAACCACGCACCATTCTGACTTTTACTTTAGATGCATTCACATCACAGGCTATCATCTGTATTCCACCAACTGGTGCTGCTCTCAACCATCTGCTGCAATGATCATCCTGAAATATAAAGTTTTTGAATAGAAATAATCTAAAGATTAGTCTTGCAGATTTCAAGTGACGGAACCGTGACTATTTTCCCCTGGCAACTTGTGGCACTGTCTTTGGGGAATAAAGAATGGAAACCCAGTGACTTTAGAACAGTGGGTTTTGTAGATTGTGTGAATGGCTTCCACATGTGTTTTGCCATTTGAAATTGCCAGAGAGCACCAGGTCAATTCTGTCAATTCCTGCTGAACCATTTCATGTTTTATAGAGCATGGATACTGCCGCTCTGGATAGTGAATGTACAGAAAACAATGGCGTCGGCAGCCTGTAGTTTAGCCTGAATAATTTGGGTTCAAGATAATCTAAAACTAATACTATAGATCAATGCAGAGATGTATCTTTGCTATTTACATAGTTTATTATAGAATATTATTGAAGTGTATGGCATTGGGCCTGTCCCCACCGGTACTGTACCCCGGGCTTACACAGGGACGGAGGTGTCCCCACCGGTACTGTACCCCGGGCTTACAGAGGGACGGGGGTGTATCCATCATATAGTTGGCAAAAATCTCTAGGACTGACAGGTGAAACTTGGTTGACTAAACTTTAAGATAACAAGATGTAGAACTGGATGAACACAGCAGGCCAAGCAGCATCAGAGGAGCTGCTCCTTTCTGAAGAAGGGTCTATGCCCGAAACGTCAGCCTTCCTGCTCCTCTGATGCTGCCTGGCCTGCTGTGTTCATCCAGTTCTACACCTTGTTATCTCAGATTCTCCAGCATCTGCAGTACCTATTATCTCTAAACTTTATGTCCTTTTTGTTTTGCCTCTTAGTCGGTGTCTGTGCCAGAGAATGTCTATGATTCACTTGATGTTGAGGCAGATATCCTACAACCCCAGCAAAGGAGCACCAGTGACCATGGTGATGACCACAGTGAAGAGGCAAGTCCAGATATTCAACTCCGGGATTAAAGCCCTGTCTTGACATGTCAAAATAATAACTATTCAGGATATAGTTTTACATTTAAATATATGTACAATGAAGGATGAATGTCTGTAAAGAAGAGTAAGTTTATGATCCGTAGTGATATAGACCCATATACAATACACTCCTGTTCAATCATGTGCAGTCTGCCTGTGCAGTTGTGAATTGTTCAAGAAAAATCAGACAGGTTATCATTTTTAAACTAACAGGTGGGGATACTGTAGCGTTTGGATGTCTTAGTACAATCTATGAAAATGTGAATGCTGCAGTGTTTTAATAGTTTATCCCAGTGACTGTGAACAAGGCTACGTCTGTCTTCATCTCAGTGAAGGTTGAGTATGCAGTCTGAAAATTCTCCAAATGTGAAGCAGATATTAATCTGGTACTTACCAAGATTAAAAACAAAATGACTTGAGTCTTAGATTGTGGAGTCATCAATTATTAAATTTTTAGCAAGTTCTCCAAACTGCATTGTTGTCCCACTTGTGTTCACTTGCGCCGTGATCACTTCCTTGTTGGACCTGGTAAGAGATGTATCTCTTTTTGAATATCCAGGTCGTCATTCCTCCCCCTCTGCCCTGAAGATACCTTCCCCATCTAACATGAGTTCTTTTCACACTTAGGATCCAAATGTGACTCAGTTACTAGCTGTTTTCACCAACTGAGAAGTAGCAAGTTGTGGTGTGAAGGAAGTCCTGGAATTTGAAACTTTGCAAAATGGAAAACCGAGTTTTTTTTTGTAATGGCTGCAAGCAGTATTTCTTTTTCTTGTATTATTCCAGTTCAACTTTGGTGATGTTTTTGTGCACCAAGCCATCCACACAATTGAGTACTGTCTTGGCTGCATCTCTAACACTGCATCCTATCTCCGGCTATGGGCTCTAAGCTTGGCTCATGCAGGTAAGCAAATGGTTTGGCCCCACCTGAGGTGACAGAGTGGTGACACTGCGGGGTATGGATGAAACCCTGAGCTGCTGATGTGGAACGGAATCCTGTGTGCAAAACTCACTTTGTTTCAGATGTCAGCCCAGAATTCTGTAAAATCAGAAACTGTCCTGCTTTTGTGCTTCATAAACTCTCCAGTGAAAATCATCTGCAGTTTATGGAGTCATCAGTTATTGAATTTTTAGCAAGTTCTCCAAACTGCATTGTTATCCCACTTGTGTTCTCTTGAACCATGATCACTTCGTTGTTGGACCTGGTAAGAGATGTATCTCTTTTGAATATCCAGGTTTTCATTCCTCCCCCTCTGCCTCGAAGATACCTTCCCCATCTAATATGAGTTTCTTTCACACTTAGGATCCACATATGACTCAGTTACAAGCTGCACTTTAACTGTGATTCCCCAGTAAGGAGTGGGATAGAAGGCTGGAGATAATGAAATCATAAAGTATGGGGGAGAAATTTTTTTTAAACTTTATGGTAATAATTGCAGATGGTTTATATAAATCATTCCAGATATTCACATTTCCTGTTTAATGAAAATATACTTCCATAATATCTGGAAAATATATTGTGACAAAGAAATTCAAAATTCAACTTCATTTTTAAAAAAAATTGCTCAATCTGTATTTAATTCTTCAGCTGCGTAGTAACAGTGGGAAATGAGGAGAGAGAACAGTACTTGCTTGAAAAACAGATTGCTGATCCCTTGACAATACTACGTCCTTAGCCCACAGGCAGAGCTAACAATTTTATTAGGCTGTGGACTCCTATAACGTGGATAACACTGGTATACTGGTTACTAAGGGTGAACTGTGTATCTGTATTTGAGCATTTAGAAACATGGACTTGGCAAAATAGTAAAATGTTAACCCCTAGAATCCTACAATCCTGTTTGGAAATTGTCAAATCTCTGTATTTTAATAAAACAAATCTCAATGCATGTCCCATTTATCTCTAGAGTTATCAGAAGTCCTCTGGACCATGGTGATGCGCATTGGCTTGAGTAGTGCTTCTTGGGCTGGCCTGATTGGTGTCTTCATCATATTTGCAATTTTTGCCATCTTAACAGTTGCTATTCTGTTGGTAATGGAAGGATTATCTGCTTTCCTGCATGCTCTGCGTCTTCATTGGTAAGTCATTCAATGTATATTAGCTGGCCTGGGGACTAAAACATAGAATAGTTCCTCTCTTGCACTGTGGCCATTCTATCTGCCATGCCAATGCTTACTGTCTGTGAGAACATTTCAGTCACACTTCTGCCACCGTCCCTGTAGCTCCGCTGTTTGTTACCTCTCTGAAGGTGCTCATCAAAATCCCTTTTGAAAGCCATGATTAAATCTGCCTCCATTACATTCCAGTTCCCAATCACTGTGTTTAAAACAAGCCTTCCGTCTGTGTCAGATTTTTAATGACCTTCAAGCCAGTGTCTTGTGATTCTTGCCCTTTCTCCAATGGGAACAGTTCCCCCGCCCCAGTTGACTGTCAATAATATTAAACAGCTCAATCA
This sequence comes from Ginglymostoma cirratum, assembly GCA_024137785.1. Lineage (NCBI taxonomy): Eukaryota > Metazoa > Chordata > Chondrichthyes > Orectolobiformes > Ginglymostomatidae > Ginglymostoma > Ginglymostoma cirratum. Next base: position 54,799,971 of record JAHRHZ010000020.1, on the reverse strand, counting down.
AATCTCCTTATGGTCTTTTCTTCACAGTTTCTCCAATATATGCATGCAGACTCATATCATTGGAAACACACCCATGAATCTTTTCTGCCTCCTCTGCAACACCTTCATATCAATGTTCACTACCCATGGGGTTGGTGGCATGGTGGCACAGTGGTTACCACAGCTGCCTCACAGTGCCAGGGACTCAGGTTCAACTCCAGCCTCGGGTGACTGTCTATGTGGAGTTTGCACATTCTCCACGTGTCTGCGTGGGTTTCATTCAGGTGCTCCGGTTTCCTTGCACAGGAAAAAGATGTGCAGGTTAGGTGGATTGGCCATGTTAAATTGCCCCATAGTGTTCAGGGATGTGTAGGCTAGAAGGATAAGCTATGGGAAATACGGGAATAGGGTGGGTCTGGGTGAGATGCTGTTTGGAGGGTCAGTGTAGACTTGATGGGCCAAATGGCCTCTTTCTGCCTAAGTCCCAAAAGCATACAGGGAAAAGCACACAAGATGGCCAATGAAATGTCACCCTCTTGAATGGAATGGACAGAAATGGTAAGAAGGTACATCCCCGAAAAGCATCAGGCTATGACTGGGGGTTGATAGTAACCTATCCAAACCCTGGAGAGATGTAGTCTATGGAAGAGCTGCAAGGAGTAGGGAAAGTTGCTGCTGGCTACAAAGGAGTTGCTCTGAGAGCTGAGATGCAGGGTCTGAGAGGTAGTAGGGTAGCCTAAGATACAGAACAAGAGGGATGGGTGAATGGTGTGAGGAGGGCCTACAGTTGCAGGAGGTGTGTGCTGAAAGTCACCATCGCTTGGGATGTGTAGGTTTTTGCTGAATCTAAGACTGCTGGGTATTGGTGTCAACCAGGGGAGGGAGGAGGATGTAATTGCAGGAGGGAATGTGGAGGAAATTATAGGTTTCCTGGGTGGTGAAGGCTGACGTTGCAAAGAAGGATGAAGGGTTGAAGGGGCTAACAGGAGGTTGCAAGCAGGTACAAGGAGCTGCAAAGGAGAGGTCACAATTTTGATCTAACAAAGAAATACTCAGTTAACTGAGATCCAAGGAAACTTCATATTACGGAGGTAAAGAATTCCTTGGAAATGACTGTGGAACCTTTAGTTTAGGGCTGTGTAAGTACATATTTACCATACCTGGAGTGAGGTGGGAAATGTAGTGGAATCTAATTTAGTGAATACCTGTCAATTGTTAAGTGTAAATGAGCTTGACATCTTCCTATCAAAATGTATCATTTTAAGCAGTGTTTAACATTGCGCCCATTTCTTTTATTTTTTCCCTCCTAGGGTTGAGTTCCAGAACAAGTTCTATGGTGGAGCTGGCTACAAGTTTAATCCATTTTCATTCAAATCCATTCTGGATGGAAATCCAGATGAATAAAGCTGATTTCAACATTGTTTTCAACAATGAATGTTTCAACTACAGATTGAAAGATAGTGACATTCAAAAACAATTAACGATCTCAATTAAAATGATACAATAGATTGATTTACAGCTAAAACTAAGGTTTTGAACTTTAGCTGTGCAAATTTTAGTATGTAACATTGAGCTGGAGTACTCCTAAGTGCTATCTGGCAAATCTGATAAGATTAAAATCAGTGGAGAAATGGCTGTTATGATCGAGAACTGACTGTTCTATCATGTTAAGTTTATCTGTTAATACACGCACAATTTGAGATGAGGTTTTCAATGAAGATAAAAATTAACTTTAAATGATTTTGCACTTGCTTCAGGCTGGTAGTGAAATTTGGTGAATCACGTGCCCTGTTTTGACTAGGAGTTACAAGACTGACAGTTTCTAGCATTGTTGACACCTTAGAAAAAGGCACTGCTAGAAGTGAGAGCCACTGTATTTAATGGGCAATCTACTACACCTTAGCCTTCAAAATGTCATAAGATGATGCATTGTTTATCTATCACGTGTGAATATGATTGCTGTGCCATGAGAAATCTTAAGTAATGTTAAGAAATTTTACTTGTCAATGTCAGCCGAAGTCACGGTCAACATGATTCGTTAAAAACCCATTTTAGGGTCACAGTAAAGACCTCCTAGGAAATTAGCCCAAACAAGGCTCATGTTACAAAGTCACCATGTCGGCTCAATGTGTAAGTTTTCCTTTACTGCCTGCAGACCTATGTAAATAAAAGTCTCTTCTGAATAGTTGTTTGGAATTGCCTCAAAATAGAACAATGAAAAGAGGTGTTACAGAGATGTCTGTCATTGATTTGGTGTACATTCCAGTCATGTTTAAATCAACAATTATCACCAGAATAAAACCTTTTGTGATTAAAGCAATTTTGAATACAACAAATACTGACTGAGCTGTATATTTGTAAACAAAAACAAGTGTTTATATTTATCTGGGATTGCCCTCTCCCATGGAGGGAATAGGGTAAAAATCCATTGATCAAAGTACCTTTAAAGATAACCTGACATGCAGTCAAAAGAAATTCAGTGAACCCAGTTTGAAACAATTTCTCTCCACCTTCAATCCCACTCCTAGGTCTGATCAGAAGATGTGCCATTACATATACTCCAATTTTGTCCATTTGGCCTAATTGTATTAAATCAACTTTTCCTTCTGATTCTTGGAATTAAACAATGCCCCGAACGAATGGTTGAACTTTCCATCAGATTTTCACCCCTACAACAGCAGCGCAAGAACCTTAAGGGAACTGAGGTCCTCTGTCACTCACCACAGTGCACTATTCCTCCTCATTGTTCTTCACCATATCTGCTGCCTTCACGTGGTTGGCCCAATCATTCCCTACTGATACTTGTTCTCCACTTGTTCTCAGGGAGGTGATGGCCTAATGGTATTATCGCTGGACTGTTAATCCACAGACCCAGATAATGTTCTGGGGACCCAGGTTCGAAGTCCATCATGGCAGCTGGTAGAGTTTGAATTCAGTAAATATCTGGAATTAAGAATCTAATGATGACCATGAATCCATTGTCGATTTGTCGGAAAAAACCCATCTGGTTTACTAATTCCTTTTAGGGAAGGAAACTGCCATCCTTACCTGTTCTGGCTTACATGTGACTCTAGACCCATAGCAATGTGGGTGACTCTTAACTGCCCTCTGGGCAGTTAGAGATGGGTAATAAATGGTGCTAGCCAGTGATGGCCTTGTCTCGTGAAAGAATAAAGGGGGAAAAAAATCCAGTCATGTGGAACTGACCTTGCCTAATTTCAGTTTTAACCTAATCAGTAGCCAGGGAATTGCCCAACAGCATTTACTTTGTTGCCAACATGGACTTTCTAGAGTCACTTGAATCCTCTTATATTCCTGTATTTGAAATGCTGCTTCACCAGAATTATCTTGCCCTTATCTCTCTGCCTGTATATTCTGTGCCTGTTCGCCTCCTTCCACTTCACCTGATGAAGGAGCAGTACGCCAAATGTTTGTGATTTTTGAATAAATCTGTTGGACTCTAACCTAGTGTTGTGTGAATTCTGACTTCCTTCACCAGGAAGTGGGTGTTGTCTTCCACATGGATAAAGATGGGACCCAGTTCTACTTCACCACTATCACCTTGAGTTACTAACCTACTTGCCTGTGACTCTTTCATTGCCATTTTTAAATTTTGAAACATGTCAGCTGTAGCCTTTCCCCAACAAATTCTATTTCACCTCCATTTCTAGCTATTGTCTCAGCTGGAATCAGACACTTGGAAGGAACCGTATTGAAGAATCCATTTATTCAGTAATGCAAATTAACTTGATAAATCACACTTGATATCTGACACAATGGCATTTTGTTTTGGGAAATGCCCAGAGCTCAATTCTGTCCTTATTAATAACATACCCAAATACCAACGATCAATGTAGTGTGTTATGATTGCAGATTAAAATCTGGCTTGATGGAATGTATTTTGTTTCTTTTCAATTTAACAAGATGGTTTTACTCTGAAATACACATGCATATTCTTGCAGGTTTGGTTTTAACAATAAAACATAAGTTTATTACACACAAATTAAGATGGAACAAACTGAACTACTGACATATAATGCAAGTTTAAATATTTGCAAATGCACTGCAAAATACAATCGCATTAATCCCAAATGCACTATTTTACAGTGGTAAGAATTCTCTTCTTTACCGTACTGAGGATTTGAATTAGCTCTGGCTTAAAATTTCTGGTTTAGAGAGTATGATTACCTTTTCCTTGAGACCGCATACAACTGATTGCAGACTTTGAGTTCAAATAACCACTTTGGGTTTCTCACCTCGTACTCCATGTCTGTAGCTTTTAAATAAGGTGCTTACACCGTGGTAACCTTTTCATAATAGTTCTAAACCATTTCCCTTCTTTAGGGAAACTGTGTACAAGTCCCACTTCTGCAAAACTGCCAAACTGAAACTGTGTTTTCTCCAAATCAAAAAAAAATCCAGACACATATATCCACACCTGATGTACAATTATTTACTCTATTCATTCTTAAAACTCATCCAAGGAAAACAAAAGACCAAAGCACTTCAGAGTGTCTCTCTCTAATACTGTTTCATAAAAGAATCCACCATGGCTACAAGTTAATCATTAAACCCTTCATAGACACAGATCGAATGCACATTACACTAATTTACACCCTAAAATAAGTAATATTAAAATGCATATAAATCTTATTCTTTCCATCACATGATTATAGAATCATACAACATAACAGCATAGGAGAATTTAACTTCACCTTGTTGGCTCTATATTGGATCTGTTCATTTCATCCCTCTCTCCTGCTTTTGCTCCAAAGCGCTCTGTTTTTTCTCCTCAATTCTTTATTCAATTGACTTTTAAATTGTATTGTTGAATTTGCTTCAATCACCCTTTTGGGTGGTGCATTCAAGATCTTTGGTTATAAATCTCACGTTGGTCATGGTTCTATTACCTTGGCTCTTTTACCCTATTGCCTAACTCACTCCACTGGAAAGGGTTTCCTTTTATTTGGGCTCAAAGCTGGTCATGAGTTGTAACGCTTCCACCAAATCTTTTCTTGTCGTTCTCTCTAAGGAGAGCGACCCCAGTGTGTCTCGTCTCGCTGCATAACCGAAGTCCTACAGCCTGAGTGTCAATCTCATAAATTCCTTCTGCATAAGCCTGTCCTCTGTATTAACCCTTTCAGATTGTTTCACTCTGGTACCTCTTTCCTCTCCGAGCGTTTTCTCACTATGTATACAAATGTATAATAATAGTTAAATATGCCATTACCTCGTTATCGCACAAATCACTGATTCCAATTGTAGACGGTTGGCAGAAATGTTGTCCACTTCAGCCATTTCTTGGTTTGACTATTTTCTCAGAATGTGTTCTCTTCAGGCTTGGAAGGAGCAGGACAAGTGGATAGGGCAGTTAATAAAGCATACAATGTCTTCTGTTATATTAATAGGAATATAGAGTACAAGAGCAAGGAAGTGACATTAAACTTGTAAAAATGTTTTGGATCTCAGCTGGACTATTGGGTACAGTTGTTGGTGCCACATCATAGGTAAGCTGTGGATTCATTGGAGAGAGTGCAGCAGTGATGTACTTTGATGTGCAGTTACTGTTGTAATGGAGAAATAAAATATAGTAATGTCTCTGCTATCGTGTTTTGAAAGATCTGTGTAAATGATCCCTGGGTGTCTCTGTTCAAACTCCCATCCCACCAACTAGCACTCCAAGGCATATTCTGGATTGGTTGCAAGGTGTAACTGATTCTGCTTTGCTGCAAGTAACTTACAATACTGTTGGTGTTGTGAAGATTTTTTTAGAGAAGAAAGAGAAGCTGTGTGGTTTGGAGAGAGAATTCTACATAACAGGACTAAGATCGTACGATATAGGAGCAGAATTAGATTATTTGGCCCATCAAGTCTGCTCCACCATTTGATCATGGCTGATAAGTTTCTCAACCCCATTCCCCTGCCTTGTCCCCATAACCCTTGATCCTCTTACTTATCAAGATCCTATTTCTCTGCCTCTCTTAAAAACACTCAATGGCTTGGCCTCCACAGCCTTTGCAGCAATGAGTTCCGCAGATTCACAACTCTCTGGCTGAAGTAATTCCTCTTCATCTCAGTTCTAAAGGGTCGTCCCTTTACTCTGAGGCTGTGTCCTCAGGTTCCAGTCTTTCCTAATGGAAACACCTTCTCTGCATCCGCTCTATCTAGGCTTCTCAGTATTCTGAAAGTTTCAGTCAGAGCCCCCCTCATCCTTCTAAATGTCATAGAATACAGACCCAGAGTCCTTAATCACTCCTCATATGACAAGCTCTTCATTCCCAGGAGCATTCCTATATATTTTCTCTGGACTCTCTTTTTCTGCAGAACTGATGCCAATGTCCCATTCAAGTTTCTCTGCAGCCCAGATGAGATAGCCTGAACTCGGGTACCGGACAGGCAATACAGCCTTTGGGACCCTTGATCCTGGCCGCAGGGAACAGTGTCTATTCCCCTAACTATACTATCCCTGATTACAACTCCATTTCTGTTTCCCTGCCTCTTGAATGGCTCGCTGTACCATGGTGCTAAGGTCAGTTTGCTCATCCTCTGTACAGCCCCCACTCTCACCCAATCAGGGAGAAAGAACCTCAAACCTGTTTGACAAGCTCAAGGACTGATGCTCCTTCAGCACTACCTCCTGGATCCCTCTACCTGCCTTGTTTGTACTCGCACCCTCCTGTCCCTGACCACTGACTGAATTTAAGGTAGTTAATCTAAGGGCTGCGACTGCCTCCTGAAACATAGTGTCGAGGTATCTCTTCCCCCTCCCTGAAGTGTCGCAGTGTTTGAAGCTCAGACTCCAGCTCATCAACTGAGTTGGAGTTCCTCAGGCAACCAATGCTTGCTACAGATGTGGTTACTATGATCCCCAATAGGATCCTTCAGTTCTCACATCATACAGGAACAACACATCACCTGGCCAAGCATTTCTATTTTAATCCTTTAGTTCTTAACTTGATTTTTGAAAATTTTGTACTGAACTTTTAGTTTGTAGCCTGTAAATACTTCCTCCTTTTTACCTTCAAATGGAAAATAACTTATAATAGATAGTCAAATTAGTAGCTATCATCAACTGAGCTTATGGTTTACCTGGGATGTCATTCATTTGTACTAGGTCCCTGCTCGTGGCTGCAATTTTTCCAATTTAGAACGAACCTTAAAAACTATGAACCAAAAATAAGCAAGTGAAACACACCTTTTTCCCTCTGCACTGAATTCTCACACTTCCTCTAAATTCCCCAAATGACTTGTCATCTGGGGTTGTGTCTCACTCTGGAAGTGCTCACTCCTTCCTGACTGTTGGAAGCGCGCTGAGACAATGGAAAACAGTACTATCTGTTACTTTGTGGATCTGAAGTTCTGACAAAATAGAATTAAAAGACTGAAGGAAGTGTGAGGGAGAAGAAGTTGGAGAAGGCTTGCAGAAATCAGAGGGACTAGTTATTCAAAGGCTTTAAAGAGAAGGAAAAATATTTTAGATCTGAAGGGCTGGGGAATAGGGAGTCATTTTATCTCAGTGATGGATGAACAAGGCTTCCTGTGGGAAAGGACGTTCATAGTAGTGGTTTTGACAAGTTTGAGTCTATGGAGATCAGCAAGGACAGCATTGAATATGTTGGGTACTGAGGAGAAAATGAATGAGGGCTTCAGTAACAGGGGACAATATTAGGGTTGGAGGTGAAGATAAATGGAGAAAATGTGGATTCTGATCAAATTTGAGCATATGTGAGCAGGTTGTCTACATCCTTGTTCTATGATAGGCCAGAGTATGGTGGAGTCAGTATTAAGTTAGAGGAGCTTATTACGAACATTGAGGTAGCATCGTTAGCTTTCCTAATGTTCTATTGAAGAGGTTTGCCCCTGGTCCAAGTCTTGGTATCACACTTACAGACCAACAGCACAAAGACATACAGGGTTTGAGAGAGAATCTGCACAGTTCAGGCTGGGGATCGTCAACATATGTACAGAAGCTTAAGAATGATGTCACTGAGGAGCCAACTCTGGGTCAAAAAATATTGGAAGTCTCTCCCCAACACCACTGTGGATGTACATATATCACAAGGACTGTCCTAATTCAAGCAGGGACTCGCCCAGCTTGAGGACAATTTAAACATAGGCAATTAATGATGACCAACGATGTTGGCATCCCATGAACAAATAAAAGGGAATGCTGATAGGTAATTAGCAAGCAAAAGTAATTTCATAGAATTGGGCAACATAGAAAGAGAAATGACGTTGGAGGAAAGCAGCATAATGAACCAGAGGAGGAGGTGGAGACAGTGAAGAAGGAAAAATATACAATGGTCAGTATGATGGGAGATGTCATCTCAACAGAATGGACTTAACCCTGCAATGTGGCTAAACATTGTGATAGAGTGATAGATTAATTTTCACTTGGAGTTTGACATGAATCGTACCTCCGAAACAATTACACAATCCACAACCTTAAATGGTGAAAGGGGTGGTGGGGGGGGGGGGGTGATGTCAGAGAATGGATCAAATTAATGTAGATTTTTTGCCTAAAAAAGTTATGCTTATATTTTTGAAGGCAATGGGGTTGTGTAAATTGACATGAGTCAATTTATAGGGTTGTACAGCATGGAAACAGACCCTTTGTTCCACCTCATACGTGCCGACCAGATATCCTAAATTAATCTAGTCCCATTTGCCAGCATTTGACTCATATTTCTCTAAACCCTTCTTGTTCATGTACCTATCCAGATGCCTTTTAAATGTTGTAATTGTACCAGCCTCCACCACTCCCTCTGGCAGCTCATTCCATAAATGCACCACACTGTCTGTGAAAAATTGCCTCTTAGGTCCCTTTCAAATCTTTCCCCCTTGCCTTAAATCTATGCTCTCTACTTTTGGACTCACCCAATCTGGGGAAAAGGCCTTCAATGTTTACCCTGTCCATGTCCCTCATGATTTTATAAACTTCTATAAGGTCACTCCTCAGTGTCCGATGTTCCAGGGAAAATAGCCCCATGCTATTCAGCCTCTGTCATGATGAGATAAAGTGATGATCTGGAAATATCAAGCTGTGATAGTTATATTAGCTTCCATAACATAAATATGAATGCGATGGCGCTCTGAGAAACTCAATGAGCTTTTATTACCGATCTTGATGTTCATCTAGCTATTACCCAACTATTTTATTTATATATACATACACACACATTACAATGACAGGGACTTGTATGTCTGGGCACAAGCTATTTGGATATACTATAGTGTGCTTCCCCATAGTATGTCATACTGCAGGAGGACAGAGCTCAGTAGGATGGAGACTGAGAGCTGTATACCATTAGGTCGCATGCTATGATATGATGATGATGACATCATAAGCTTGTCCCTTCAAGGTATATCACACATCCGTTATAGGACATAATGCAACATCCTCCTTTCATTCTGAAGACATGAAATCCTAAACAGATATACATCGCTGTACATAGGCATGTGTTGTCAATTCAATAATTGTACAGACAAGTGAAAATGGATTACAAGATTGACACCAAGGCTACATAACCCAAGTGCTACTTTAGAACTATACTTAAAACAATGACTCTCAGTCCCATATACCTCCATGTAGTCTGATACCTGTCAATGGGCAAATTATCCTACTTGTTCAGGGCTGTAAGAGAAAAGTGACAACTGAAAATCTAACTCATGAATAAAGGAATGCAGGTTAATAATCAAGGTCATTGACTGGTAATAGTCACAGAATTCAGCTGATGGAACAATTTTGTCTCACTCACAACTTGGTGGCAAAAAACCTTTCAACAAAAAACTGCACATATATTTGGAATAAAGTTTGCAGAACTTTTGGAAAGGATCAGGGTTATAGAATTAAACAAATAATAATAACAACAATAATTTCTATTCATATAGCACCTATAATGAGTTAAAACGGCCCAAGTTTCTTCACAGGAGCATTATAGAACTAATCCATGGCATGGTGGCTCAGTGGTTAGCACTGATGCCTCATAGTGCCAGGGATGCAGGTTCAATTCCACCCTTGGGCAGCTGTCTTTCTGGAGTTTGCACATTCTCCCCATGTCTGCATGGGTTTCCTCCCACAGTCCAAAGATGTTCAGGTTGGGTGGATTGGACATGCTAAATTGCCTGTTGTGTTCAGGGATATATGAAGTAGGTGGGTTATAGGGGGATGTTCTGTGGGTTGGTGTGGACTTGTTGGGCTGAAGGGCCTGCTTCCACACTTAAGGGATTCTTCAATTGATTTTGGCCGCTTGACAAGATACTATGACCCACAAACATCATCGAAGCAAGAAATTTTAATGAGTAACTCAAAGGAAGAAAGCTAAGTAGAGAAACAATGTTGTACAGCAAGGGAAATCTTGCGTTTAGGTCCCTTGGCAACTGAAGATATGGAGGTAACAAAGGCATGGATGAAGGTTTGAGCAGCAAACTAGCTGGGGTCGGGGCAGAAAGGTGTGAGGAAGTGGGAATCAACCTTTTTAATGATGCTTCAGAAATCTAATTGAAAGCTCATTTCAGGTTCAAATATGGCATTGAGTTTGTGAACAGTCTGGTTCAGCCTCAGAGAGTTACTAAGGAAAAGGGATGAAACTGGGGACTGGCATTGAAGACAATGGCTCCAATCCCCCAAATATCTAGCTGGAGGAAATTTCTGCTCGTCCAGCATTGGAAGTTAGATAACCAGCTTGAGTGTTTAGAGCCTGCAATGAAATTGACTGAGGTGAGAGAGAGTTAAGTTGGCTGCCATCAGTGATCAAATAAAAACTATTTGTTTTCACTGAGCGAGAGCATGTAGATGAAAAACAGAAAGAAGTAGACAAGGATAGATACTAAGGAGAAAGATTGTTCGGGGTAGGAAGAGAAGCCATTGTTGGTGAGACCCTGGCTCCAATTAGAGAAATAAGAATAGGGCTGGGTGAGTAGGGCTGTTGTGATGCAGTGATAGTGTCCCCACCTCTGAGCTGGAGGGCCTGGATTCACATCCCACCCGCTCTAGAGGCATTTAATATCATCTCTGAACAGATTGGTTAGGAACATTTCTGGAGTGTAGTGGATACCAGTGGGGAGGTGTGCCCAATCATTCTGCAGACAGGGTAAAGAGAATATTTTACCTTTGTCACAGTCAAACATAGGATGGGACTTTGTAAAGAACTGCACCACTAGCACTTTTAAAAAGTTGGCATGGGCAGAATGGGCTGACGTGTGTGCTCTAAGATTCTATGCTTCCATCTGATGGAATTAAATTACACAGTTTAAATGCAGCAATTAAGGAAATATTGTTATTGTTGGATTATCGAAAAGTAAACTAACAAGGCATTTAAATCACGTGGATTAGGGCATCTCAGTTGAGGTGCAGATCAGATATTGACCTCAGCAAAGTGATGCTTCTTCATTCAATTTGAAAAAAGAAACACGAATTTAGAAAGTGTGAGGTGGAAGCTGGCACAGTCCCACATTCATTAGGGAGATGCAACTGATGGCGATTTAACCTGAGGGTCGCAGTGTCTCAGGCCAGGACTAAGATTGAAATGGTTCACAGTAACCTCAATTAGAACTTGTATTTCCAGTGTTATTGTGTATTGCAAACCAGCCCTCCAACCAACTGAGCTACCAAATAAACATGAAAGGATTAGTAACACAAGTGAGTGTTAATTATTTTTTAAAAAGTATTGTGAGCCATGTTTATCCTGTTGGGACTGTGACCTCATTTAGGTTGTTTGGCACTCACGCTCCCCACCTTTAAAAGGGGTGTGCACTGACTTACGCTTAAATCAGTGCCAGCATTCACTGCTTTGCTAGTTATTATTTCAATGGAGTTATTTTGTTGTGTGGTCTCTTTAAGAAGCGAGAGGTGGAGGTAGCACCTGTTTGACTGGTGTAACCTGTTTACCGATTCTACACCTGAGGAGAGAAGGGCCCATGAGCCCTATGCAGTCCCGGAACATATACTCTTAGCAACAGCAAGTTTCCACTCTCTGTATTTGAAAGAACAACCGCAGTGATGTCCCTTTCTTGGGACAACTGAAAGGTAGGTTTGAGCAAAACCTGTACAGACTGAGCCTGCTTTGGTAGTACATGTGACAATAAATCAGGTGGAGGACTGAGGCAGGCATTTATTAATGAAAGCTGAAATGAATAAAGGCAGTGTTTTGCTGAGGGAATGAATAATCAACATGTAACTTTTCTTTTCCTGAGAAAGAGGAACTCTGTTTATCGTTGAACATGTCTAGGTTCCTTCCTCTTCGATAAAAAGCTATGCAGGTGCAGCTTGGCTGAAATTACACGCAAAACCTTACCCTGTAGACATGACTAGCTTAAATGTGCCGACCAGGAAAAGAAGCAGGCAGTGATATTTTGACAGTCAAGGGTAGCAGTCTGTGTGGTAACCTGATTGAAGATTGCATCCGCCAGGAGCGATACTGCGAGCAGCGACCAAGATAAACTGCTGTGGTGTGTGAAATCCCTGTTGTGACTTGTGAGTGAATGTCTTGCTGTTATTTACGTTTTGCCAATCTCAGTCCTGTGCTTCCTCCTCATCCCTTGTTATCACTTTAGTTCTTCATATTTCAGGAAAAATTGAATCTTAATGTGAAATTCACATTTTCCAACAAGAACCCGCCAGCGTCCTTTGGGCTGTTGAGGGGTTCTTCTGATGCAGTGGCAGCATCCGTACCTCTGGGCCAGGAGGCCAGCATTCAAATTCCACCTGCTCCAGAGATGTATCATAACATTAGAGTCCTACAGCTGGAAATAGACCTTTTGCCCACCTCGTCCACGCTGACCAGGTTTCCTAAACTGAACTAATCCCATTTCCTTGCACTTGGCCCATATCTCTCTTAAATCTTTCCTAATCATTTACTCATCTAGATGCCTTTTAAATGTTGTAATTGTACCCACCTCCACCACTTCCCCTGGCAGTTCTTTCCATGTACGTACCATCATCAGTGTGAAAAAGTTGCCCCTCAGGTCCCTTTTAAATCTTTCCACTCATCTTAAACCAATGCCCTCTAGATTTGGACTACCCTATCCTGTGGAAAAGACCTCAGTTATTCACCTTACCTGTGCCTCTCACAATTTTATAAACTTCTATAAAGTCACCCCTCAGCTTCCTACGCTCCAGTGAAAAAACTTCCAGCCCATCCAGCCTCTCCTTATAACTCAAATCCTCCAGGCTCTGTAGCATCCAGGTAAATCTTTTCTGAACCCTCTCCAGTTCAGGAATATCCTTCCTCTAGCAGGGGGTCCAGAATTGTACACCGTACTGCAAATCAGTACATTGAGTGAGTACAGGAGTTGGAATCAGAGATAAAAGGTACTGCAGATGCTGGAGAATCCGAGATAACAAGCATAGGGCTGGATGAACACAGCAGGTAAAGCAGCATCATAGGAGCAGGAAAGCTTGACGTTTCGGGCCTAGACCCTCCATCAGAAAAAAAAAATCATTTTTTCTGATGAAGGGTCTAGGCCCGAAACGTCAAGTTTCCACAGCCTTAGGCCTCTCTGTTCAACAACACTCCCCAGGGCCCTAACTTTAACTGTGGAAGTCCTGCCCTGGTTTATCTTACCAAAATGCAACATGTTGCATTTATCTGAATTAAACTCCATCTGCCATTCCTTGGTCCACTGGCCCAGTCGAACAAGATCCCCTTGTATTCTGAGATAACCTCCTTCACTATCCACTATTCCATCATTTTTGTTGTACCCATAAACTCACTAACCACACCTCCTATGTTCTCATCCAATTTGTTTATATAAATGACAAACAACAGTGGACCCAGCACTGATCCCTGTGGAACACTGCTGGTCACAGGCCTCCAGTCTCAATGACAACCCTCTACCACCATCCTCTGTCTCCTACCATCAAGCCAATTTTGTATCCAATTGGTAAGCTCACCCTGAATCCTGTGTGATCTAGCCTTACTAACCAATCTACTGTGAAGAACCTTGTCGAAGGTAGACCACGTATACTGCTCTGCTTTCATATATCATCTTGGTCATCTCTGCAAAAAGCTTAATCAAGTTTGTGAGACACAATTTCGCACGCACAAAGCCATCCTGACTACCCACAATCAGTACTTGCCTTTCCAAATGCATGTAGTCTCTGAACAGGTATTCACTAACCTGGGCTGCTGAGACACAAAATACTCAGGTCTGGCAGTATCTGTGGAATGAGAAACGAAGGTAACATTCACGTTAATGATTTACTTTACTTCAGCATTAATGGAAGGTAGAAATCTAATAGGTTTTGTATACGGGGGTGAAGGTGCGGGGAAGGGCAGAAAAAAAGCCAAAAGGGGAGGTAAATAATAGAGTGAATGGCAGGAGAGATGATATTACAAATGGTTTTACAATACAAAAGGAAAGGGAGTGATCATGGTTATAATAAAGAATCAAATTATTTGGTTAGAGTGAGTATAAATTAGAGTAACAAGCATGCAAATGAGGTGAAGAATATGTTGTACATACAACAGAAGAAGAAACAGCATTTACAGTCTGAAGCTGCTGAATTCAATGTTGAGTCCAGAAGGCTGGAGAGTGTGAAATCAAAGGATGAGTTGATTCTCCTCGATTGCATTGTTTGTTACTGGGACACTTCAACAGGTCAAGTTCAAAGATGTCCATGTGACAGCAATGGATTAAGATAATAGATAGCCCAGAAGCTGGGGGGTCATGGTTGCAGACTGTAGTGTAGGCATTCCACAGAGAAGTCACCCCATTTGCACGTGGTCTCCCTACTGCACAGGGGGCTGCATTGTGAACAGCAATTACAGTATGCAATGTTGAAAGAAGTACAACTCATCTGTTGCTGAATCGGGAGGGAATGTTTGTGGCCTTGGGCGGTGAGCAAAGTGAAGGTAAAAGGGCAAGTGCTGCATCTGTTGGGGCAGACAGATTGAGGAGGGGATTTTGGTGATTCAGAGGAAGTGGTGCCTTCAGAATCTGACAGGGAATCGCGAGTTGTGTTTGGTAATGGCATCACCATGGATCTGGTGAACTAACTCTCTGACCATGCTAAATTGCCTATATTGTCCAGAAATGTGCAGGCCAGGTGGATTAGCCATGGGAAATGCAGGGTAGGGGGCTGGGTGTGGGTGGGATGCCCTTTGGAGGGTTGGTGTGGACTTGATGGGCAGAATGGCCTTCTTCCACACTGTAGGGATTCTATAATTCTCGGGATCCTATGATTCTAGATGTGGAGGGCTGTATTGGTGTCCATAGAGATCTGACTGAGGGCTGCATATTAGGAGCCTCTCCTGGCTACATTTGTACCATTTTCTTTGACCATTTGTGGCTGTGATCACCCAGTCGCATTTTGATTTGCTCCCTATTGCCCTCCATTGAGTATCTCATCATCAACTGCTCCTCTCGTTTTTAATTTAAAATCCTTGCCCTCCATCCAAAAGCCAAAAAAAAGCTCTCACTGAGATATTTTCATTGTTTCACTCCTTTACCTTCATTGAGTGACATCCCCATCCACTGATTTGAATCTACATCTCATCATTGTCTAAACTCACTTCCCACTCAACTTGTTCTAATCTCTCCATCTATGCAAAATCCTCAACGCCTTCTTACAGTCACACTGTTGATCTTTGTAAGATAATAGGAAGTGAATATACTCATAATGAAGATGATGCTATTCTGAAATGAGAAGACAGAGAGATCATATGAGCTAGACTTGAATAGGAGCAGTAAGGAGACTCTTAACTACAGAGCTTTATTCAATACGATGTAAATGGGATTTACAGGATTACTGAGAGTAAATGTCTGTCACCAGAGAAGTGGGGAAGGACCTAACTGAGGGGCACAGAATTATAAGAGGCATGAATAGTCAGCATGTATTTTAAAAGGGACAATCTTGCATTATGAACAGGAAGTAATACAGGATACAGGATGTAGTAGATATAACTGACTCAGATAGTAAAAACTGCAGCTGCTGGAGTCAGAGATAACACAGTGTTGAGCTGGAGGAACACAGCAGGCCACGCAGCATCAGAGGAACAGGAAAGTTGATGTTTCGGGTCGGGACCCTTCTTCAGAAATGGGGGTGGTGATGGAGGAAGGGAGCTCAGAAGTAAATAGAGAGAGGAGGCATGAGGCTGGGGAAGGTAGGTGGGATGGTGATAGGTGAGTGAAGATAGGGAATGGTGGGGATTGGTCAGTGAGGTAGGAGGAGCGGATAGATGGGAGAGAAGATGGACAAGTTGTGTCATGTCAAGGAGACGAGGAAGAGAGGGAGGGTTGGTCATGGAACGAGGCTGGTGGTGGGGAGATTTTGAAACTGTTAAAATCCACATTTAGGCCATTGGGCTGTAGGCATCCGAGGCAGAATAGGAGGTGTTGCTTCTCTGGTTTGCGGGTGGCATCATTGTGACACTGGAGGAGGCCCAGGATGGACATGCCACCCAGAGAGTGGGAGGGGGAGTTGAAATGGTTTGCGACTGGAAGGTGGTGTTAGTTGCGAACAGAGCGCAGGTGCTTTACAAAGCGATCTCCGAGCCTGAGCTTGGTCTCACCAATGTGGAGGAGGCCACATCGGGAGCAGCGGTTGCAGTAGACCACATTGACGGATATGCAGGTGAATTCCTGTCTGATGTGGAAGGCTTTTTTGGTGCCTGGGATGGAGGTGAAGGGGGAGGTGTAGGGGCAGGTGTAGCACTTCCTGTGGTTGTGGGTGCCGGGGGTGGTGGGGCTAGTGGGGAGTGTGGAGCGGACGACAGAGTTGTGGAGAGAGTGGTCCCTATGAAAGGCAGATAGGGGTGGGGAGGGAAATGTATCTTTGGTTGTGGGGTACATTGTATCCACTACTTCCAATGTAGAGGAGGCCACTTCGGTGAGACCAAGTGGAGGCTCGGAGACCGTTTGTAGAGCACCTGCACTCTGGTTGTGACTAACAACAACACCTCCTAGTCACGAACCATTTCAAATCCCCCTCCCACTCCCTGGGCGACATGTCCATCCTGGGCTTCCTCCAGCAATGACACCACTCGCAAACTGGAGGAGCAACAGCTCATATTCTGCCTCAGGAGCCTACAGACCGATGGCCTAAACGTGGAAATCACCAGTTTTAAAATCTCCCCACCCTCATCCCATGTCCAACCCTCCCTCTTATCCCCGGCTCCTTGACCTGACACAACCTGTCCATCTTCTCTCCCACCTATCCACTCCTCCCACCTCACTGACCAATCCCCACCACGCTCTACCTGCACTCACCTATCACCATCCCACCTACCTTCTCGAGCCCCACCCTCCTCTCATAGGGATAGAGGAGATCATTGGGAATGTTGGTTAGACTCTCTCTCAATGAAAACGATCACTGCCTGACACTTGTGAGACCTGAGATTAACTTTCCATTTGTTAATTGCCATTTATTGTCCACATCTTACTGCATGTGGATGTGGACTCTTTCATCATCTTAGGAATGGTGAACAAAACTAAAAGGAGCTCTATCATCAATAAATACCAGAAATTCTGACCTTTTGGCAGAGGCAAGGTCATCGTTGAAGCAACTGAACAACTGAACTACAAGATGATCAGAGGATTAGATAGGGTGGACAGTGAGAGTCTTTTTCCTAGGATGATGACGTCAGCTTGTACAAGGGGGCATAGCTGCAAATTGAGGGGTGATAGATTTAAGACAGATGCTCGAGGCAGGTTCTTTACTCAGAGAGTGGCAAGGGCGTGGAATGCCCTGCCTGCTAATGTAGTTAACTCAGCCACATTAGGGGCATTTAAACAGTCCTTGGATAAGCATATGGATGATGATGGGATAGTGTAGGGGGATGGGCTTAGATTAGCTCACAGGTCAGTGCAACATCGACGGCCGAAGGGCCTGTTCTGCGCTGTATTGTTCTATGTTCTATGTTCTATGTTCGGTTGTACGTGTACATTCGTGGTACCCACTACCGCTCTAGCAGCTCCACTGTCTCTTCCTTGCTTGATATCCATTGTAGGTAAGCAGAAATTTCATTCAACTAAATATTATCCAGTCAGAAACCATGGTTTTTGATCCCTGCCGTCCACTTTGTTGCACCGCCTAGCCTATTCCTACCTGCCCTGTGGCAACCATCTGATGCTGAGTCAAAATGTTTGAACCTCGGTATCATCTTTGAGGTCCTGAGATAAGTACCCAATCACCCCTTCGCTAAGGTTGCCTATTCCCACTTCTAAAATATCTCCTTTCTTGGCTCAGTTCAATTGCTGCTGAAACCCCATTTCAATATTTATTACCTATGGACACGATTATTTCGATACACTCTTGGCTGGATTTTAAATTTAGGAATTTCCCAATCACCCCTCTCAGCAGAAAGCCACCTTTTGCACACCTTCTTTGTGCTTTGCCCTTCTGGCAGAGTACAAAAATTGAGCATTAACTGACTATAACGCTGGTCCATATGTGCCAGTTGGAGCAAGTGCTTGATTTGTGTATATTAGCAGGGCTTTCAGCGTGAGAGCTTCGAAGGTCACTCTGGAAGAACCACCTCTAATCACCCTAGCATTTGTAGGTAAAA
>JAHRHZ010000020.1:54752873-54781083 GCA_024137785.1 Ginglymostoma cirratum | reverse complement strand
TGCTCCTATGATGCTGCTTGACCTGCTGTGTTCATCCAGCCCCACACCTTGTTATCTCGGATTCTCCAGCATCTGCAGTACCTATTATCTCCAAGATAAAAGGATTTCAACTAACCTGCAAAATCCAAGAACCCTGAAATTAACTATTCAACTCTCAATGTTCCACTGTCTACATTTTGAATTTGGTGAGACTGATCCATCTTATTTTTTTTATCTTCTTCGGACTCACTTCTTATTACTTATCTGCATGTTATGTCTTATTTTTCCTTCTCGCATTCATCAATTAATAAACTCATTCTTTCATTAATTCAAAATCTGCTTAAAACACAAGTTCAAGAGAAAGGTCCTTCCCCTGCCAATATCGTTTTTGAAAGAACCTAATTACGACCAGCCAAGAGAATAGGTGACCAGAGAAGAAGAGACAGTTCATCCCTCCATAGCTGGAAGCCGGATAATTTGGGGTATCCATCTGGAATCACTTAGGGAACTTAGCCCCAGGGTCTGGTCATAACAATGAGAAGGATTGATGGCAATGAATCACCTCAAGGCATTCAAGATTGTTTATAGCTACATCATTTCATAGATAGTGACTGTGATGGGGATTTTGCCAAATATAATTTTTTTTGCAGCTTTGGAACCCAAGATTATAGTACGTGGAACATTCTATTATGATAAATGCACTATATAAATAATAATTGTTGCTGTCACTATCATCCAAAAAGGCCACACACAGCAATTAATGTCCTTATTAAAAAATTAGTTGTTTGCAAAATGCAATTGAAATATTTGAGAATCTTAATAAATGAGTCTTTCTTTCTTATCTGATTTGGAAAGTGGCCAACAGTGTTGTGATTGGATAAAAAAAGGATTTGATTCAGTGAGCTGAATGAACTCAATACTGTGGGTTGTGAGCAAAATTGCAAGCATGACCACAAACCTCTGCAACTGTATACAGTTGGTCTCTTTATTGGTGTTTTTATACAGTGCCTCATACAGACAAATTAATGGACACCAAAGAATTAGATGCTCTACTGATTTTGCTCTATTGACAGAAGCACCATGACTGGAGACTTTCTCTCCAATCCACCCCATCACAACCATGAATCCCTGAGAATTGAAAATTCCTTGGGCACTTGAAACAAAACAAAGTAACATGCACTCAAATACCTTAAACTACAGGACCACAGACTAAGCTTGAAAGTGGAGTAAATGTGAAAACCTCTTTTAGGCCGGGGTTGCCACAATGGAGCAAGTTTTGCCGTAAATCTTTGTCCTGTCCTGGACCTGATTAGCAGGAGATGTCTGCTCCTCAGCCATAAACACGTCTTAAAGTGGAAGCGCGAGAAACCAGAAATGGAAACAAAGTCCACAATAGATCAGGCAGCTCCTGGATGAGGAAAGGGCCGGTTAAAGTTTCACTAGGTCCAGCATTGTGAGGAGTGGTAGCCTGTTTGTAGAGGTGACCAAAAGGAAGCAGAAACAGTCAAGGAGCTTTATCGTCTCAAGAGAAGGTGATGCATGGCAACGATGTAAAGTGACATCAGCAGTCGTGTGCAAGAGACTGTGAAGAAAGATGGAATAGTCTGTCCTTGTGAGAGATGTACTTACAGAGAACAGTATTACCAACAACGATATTGATAAATGAGTTTTCAGCACCGATCAGAGTCAGGCTGCAGTCCCTCATAGGTAAAGGGCAATCATTACAGGCTGCAAACTACCAGCAGAGACCAGGAGAACGTTCTCACCAATGTGTAGGACAACACATTGTGAGACAACATCATAGCAACACAAACCAAACCTTGGGGTTATCCGGAAAGATGACATGACTACCTTAAGCAAAAGTCAGGTATCAAGGATTTGGCCAAAGGCAGGTTTGTGGAGTTGGGCCATAGATCAGCCATGATCTCATTGAATGGCAGAATAGGCTCAAGGGTCTGAATGACCTATGTATGGTATAATAAAAATGAAGTAAAAAGAGGTGGGAAAGGTATTGGTTATCTGAACGCATATCACAGGTTTGGAATGCAACATACCTTTGTGGTCTACCTGACAATGACAACAATGATGATATGCATTTTACATAAATGTGGAGTCCCTCATTGTTCACTTTATTTTTGGTGGAACCGTGAGTCAAGGTTAGGAATAGTTGGACTTTGAAAAGCTGTGTGTTTCAAACAAAAACGGGGGGAAGACAAGAACAAATACTGATGTATTGTTGTGATGAGTAGTCTGGAAGATATCGCAACCTACTTATTAATCTAAGGACATTGTGGACTATTTGATAATAGGTGTTGCCATGCCCAGGGCAAGCAGCTGCTTGGATGTTAGCCAATCAAGGGAGTGCCTAGCTAACCAACCAATCACAGAGAATATTGACTTTTGTCAAAGGGGAGGATGGGAGTAAACCAGTTCTGACTGGCTTTGGCTGATGTAGTGTGATTGCTGGAAATGGGATTGGATGTGATGTTTTACACTCTCCTGTTTGTGTCCAGTTGAAGAACTGTTGAATATTTTGAACAAAAGAATCCGAATTTGTAACAAATATAGACTCCCTGAAAGTTTACTGAGCTGTTTGTATTCATTGGTGACTTCCAAAATAGCTATGCATTCACTGTCAGGGAACAACTTATTATTCAAAGATTGTATGAAGGTATGGTATAAAACTGAAACTCTTTTCAATGTGGTAAAGTGTCCCAAGGTGATTTATTTATGGTTTGTTTGCCTCTGCTCTCCTCTTGGATAACAAGACTGGGCCTGGAATTTTATTTTTAAGGGTCAAAGTAACCACTTGCTTAATGGCCCTGTTAAGTACTTCAGAAGTTTTGTACTTTTCAGCGTGTTTTGAAAATTAAGTTTGCTGGTCTATGCTCACAACAAACCTCCCCATGTCAGTGCTTCTTCTGGGTGCGCAGAGTGTTGTCAGTGAGCTGGTGAAAAAAAAGAACATTGATGCAATATCAGGAACCAATGATGTTAACACGATAGAAGCTTCCAGAAGTTTGAAATAGGAGTTTCACTGACATTCAAAGCTGAGGCCATGAATTTTAATATTGGGCACCAGAGTGGAGTGAGAGAAACTGCTATGTGGCCTTCTCCTTGCAAGGCGATTTGAACAAATAATGTGGACAATAGGAGAGCAATTTATTACTGCTCGCCATGTAGCATCATAGAATCTCTACAACGCAGGTTGTGGCCATTTGACCCGTTGAGTCAGCACTGACCCTCGGAAGACCATCTTACCCAAACCCACAACCCTACCCTATCCCCACAACCATGCATTTCCCATTGCTAACCCATCTAGCCTGGACACTTTGGGCTATTTAGCCTGGCCAAGCCACCTAACCTGCCCGTCTTTAGACTCTGGTAGCACTGGGGGGGAAACCCACAGGGGAGAGTGTGCAAGCTCCACATAGATAGTCACACAAGGCTGGAATTGAACCTTGTGCTGTGAAGCAGCAGGCGTCTTGACTATGAATAGGCGTATTAATGATTACGTTATTAGCCACGAGTTCAATCCCACTTTGAGGGGTCCTATTGACAGCTTGAGTTTAGTCTTTAAAAATCTGAAAAGAAAATACAATTTTGTTTACTGAGTCCTTCTACACAAGAAAATCCTCTCTGCTTCCCTGGTTCAGGATATATATGACCCTAATCTCACACTAATGTGATTTACCCCTAAATGCCCTGAAATATAGCATGTCAAGTTACTCAGTTAGGCAAAAAGGAATGGATAATAAAGATTGGCCTCGGCAGCGATGCACACATTCCAAAATAATATAGTTCTTTAAAAAACTAGCTGTTACGTGAATTGCGATACAAAGATTGGAATTACACCGGAGATTCTGATCAGTTTAGTTTTCTGCTGCACTTAACTGGTGCAGTATTTCCAAAAAGTTCAATGCCACGCAGGACAAAGCAATCCACTTAACCGAGATTAGTCACTTTGTGATTTTTTTTGTGAAAGATGCAATATAAAGGAAAGTATTTTATCAAGAAGGATTCTATAAGGATAGCCAGAAATGACAATATAAATACATATCAAACCCACATCCCAAAAAGAATTGCAAAATCATTCAACAGCTGGCTTTGATATAGAAAGCTTTTCAAATTAATTGCAAGTCCCTACGCACCTTAAGTTGGCTCATCACAGTCACTACATGGTTAAAAGAAAGGAATGCAGCCACTCTGCAAGGTGTACAAGAGTGAGTCATCAGTTCCTCTTCTGTGGTTTCTCTTTTTAAAACATCAAGTGTTTTGCTTCCTTTCAAATGTTGCAACGTTTATCAATTATTCACTACAATAATTTATCTAAAAATGTTAAAGAAATCCAGGTTTACAAGTTGATGAATGGAATTCAAAACACGTAGGGTACATATTTGCAGCACATAAGGAACAGATTAATCTGTCTCTTCCCCATCTGATAAGTTTTCTACTGACTGGTGGCTGTAATTATTAAAGTTCTGTTGTTGTAGAAACCTTAAAGAGGAATTCACCATGCAGTTTGTTTCGGATACTTTTTACACCATGTGGTTAGTTTTTATAGCAAAAGGACAATTTCACTTGAAAGAAGTTTTGCTGTCTTTATTTCTGTTAAGGTTCTGATCAGATCTGGAAGGGGTGTGGAAGCAAGAGAGTTATGTTGGGTCTAACACAGAGGATATGTGATGTCTGGTCAAATTGGTAGAGGAAGTTAGGTCAAGTCTCGTTGAGCAGGTTGGGAGTGAAGTCTTGGAGAGAGATAAAAGGTACTGCAGATGCTGGAGAATCCGAGATAACAAGCACGGGGCTGGATGAACACAGCAGGTCAAGCAGCATCATAGGAGCAGGAAAACTTGACGTTTCGGGCCTAAACCCTTCATCAGAAAAATGATAGGAGAGCAATTTATTACTGCTCGCCATGTAGCATCATAGAATCTCTACAATGCAGGTTGTGGCCATTTGACCCATTGAGTCAGCACTGACCCTCGGAAGACCATCTTACCCAAACCCACAACCCTACCCTATCCCCACAACCATGCATTTCCCATTGCTAACCCATCTAGCCTGGACACTTTGGGCTATTTAGCCTGGCCAAACCACCTAACCTGCCCGTCTTTAGACTCTGGTAGGGGGAAACCAGAGTTCTGGGGGGGAAACCCACGGGGGAGAGTGTGCAAGCTCCACATAGATAGTCACACAAGGCTGGAATTGAACCTTGTGCTGTGAAGCAGCAGGGGTCTTGACTATGAAGTCTTGAGTGAAGTCTTGTTTACATGATGGAGGTCAGTGTGATTGATTGGGAGTGGTCATTTTGGTCATATTTTAGAGTTAGTTTGGGTGAGAGCAAATTTTAACCCCTCACCTTTTCTTAGCAAAGGATTCATAGAGTCATAGAGATGTACAGCACTGAAACAGACCCTTCAGCCCAACTCGTTCATGCCGACCAGATATCCTAAATTAATCTAGTCCCTTCTGCAAGCATTTGGCCCATATCCCTCTAAACCCTTCTTAGTCAGATGCCTTTTAAATGTTGTAATTGTACCAGCCTCCACCACTTCCTCTGGCAGCTCATTCCATACACACGCACCACCCTCTGTGTGAAAAAGTTGCCTCTTAGTTCCCTTTTAAATCTAAGATAACAAGGTGTACAGCTGGATGAACACCTCAGGCCAAGCAGCGTCAGAGGAGCAGGAAAGCTGACGTTTCGGGCCTAGACCCTTCTTTCTGAAGAAGGTCACTGACTCCAAGTCGAAGTTAGGGACTTCTTCAGATATAACCAGGCTGTTGTCCATCTCTATGACACTAATGACAAATCAGAAAAGTGCCTACAGTCAAGAAAAAGATAAAAACTGTATCTTTAGTAAAATGGGTGTTTGCGGGTTCAGCTCAAAAATAAAACTGTGAGAAATAGTAATTGTTGTGTGTACCAATCTCAACTTCCTCTCTTTCTTTTAGATCCCTGTCTTGTCGGGAGTGTTGAACGTGCATTCACTTATTCCTCAAACCGAGCCTGCGATTCAATTCCTAAAAAGCAAAATGACAGCCAGGAAATCAGCAGTAATCAATTATATTCACCTGGATGAATCCTGCACACTCTCATTTCGAAAAGGTATGGGTAGAACAGACATCTATTTATTTTAATGGAAGAGCAGTTCTAAAGTGGTAACAAGGTATTTATTCCTTGACTCTGTCCTTGCCTAGCACTAAGAGCCTCTCTCTCTTCCTTTACACCACTCTGTTTCTCCTTTTTACATCTTCTGGCTTCTGGTTTTGAACTGTATGGAGTGGACTGAGTACAGTTAGGCCTGGACTTTGACCAGGAGGATGCCAATAACTTTACACACCTCCAGAACTTTGAAGAGTTTGCACCTTCAGTCTTAGCATTGATAGTAGACTCAAGTGAGCCACATTTGCAAGAGATTCCCTTTCTTTTCCTTGAACAAAATCATTACTCCACACAGAAAGGTGATTATTTGTTATAAAGGTATTTGTCCTGTGTATTCAAACTATGCAACAGGCCAACGTCCCTTCCATACCTCAACACAAACATGGCAAATGGGAAAGTGACAGAAGGAAAGAAGGATTACCTTACTGAATGGGGATGGAAAACTTGTTGAATGAAACAATGTATGAAGTACTTGTTCTGAAGGGGTTAATGTTCATGCTCCATTGACCTAGGCCATTCTACTGATGTCACACTCAGTCTGTGGGTGGCAAAATGGAGTTGTACTTTTGCTTTCATTTGGAGCCGATGTGTCTATGCCAATGCTCTAAGGTTCCAGTGACTATTCCAGAATTTATTGCTAGCACGCAATAAACTTCTGCTTATTTGAGGACAGCGCCCCTTCCTTAGATACATCGTAGTGGTGCATCCCGGAGCGGGACTTGAGCCCATGATCATCTGATTCAGAGGCAAGTGAATTATGAGACCAATGCCTGGAACTGTGGGGATAGCAGATGATTCATTGCTGTTTCTTGGCAGACACAGACACAGCCCACACACATTGGAAATGTCTTCAAGGGAAGGTCAGCATCGGACCACCAACACTTTGACTCAGCTCGGTACTAGACTCCAGACTGGCTTCTTTCCAATTGAGCTGATTAATTTTATCAACAGCACATTCTGCTATATGTGTACAGATGTACTGACAACCCCAATATGACATATATTCACCTATGATTGCCCTGTGACGACACTGCACATGAACTCCACCATACAGATAGAGGATTAAATAGAGGAGGTTGGACTATGGGCACCCAGTGGGCTCGCTGACATGCTCTTCAGAGGGTGGGTGTGGACCCGATGGGCCAAATGGCCTTCTTTTATTCTGCAGGGATTCTACGATAAGACATAGGAGGAGAAGTAGGCCATTCGGCCCTTCAAAACTGTTGGTCATTCAATGAGATCTCAACCGACCTTCCTGCCTTTTCCCCATAACGCTTGCTTCCCTTACAGATGGACAGATTTTCAATCTCAGCCTTAAACATACCTAATGGTCCAACCTCAACAGCCCTGTGTGGTAAAGAATTCCACAGATTAATGGCCCTCTGAGAAAAGATATTCCTCCACATTGCTGTTTTAAATGTGCGACACCTTATCCTGATATTTAACATTTTAAAGAAAAGATTTGCAAGAAGAATTGGTGATAATGTGAAAAGGTAACAGGGTGGGAGGATGTCTTTATGACTACTAATCATGAGGGGTTATATATCAACATATATGGTTGAACTGGAAAGCCTATTTTAGTGTGTGGCAGAATCTTCAGCTCCCAGTTGGGGGGGTGACGTAGAGATGGGGAGAGCACTACATTAAGTGGGTTGGGTGTGAAACAAGCCGTATCATCTCCCTGCCTGTACCTGAACCAAATTGGGGCACAGGAAAGGACCATAATCGACTTCCCACCCCACTCTCAATTGAGGCCCTTAAGTGAAGAACAGCTTCAGTATCATTTTAGAGTTTTGTGAGTGATGCTGAGGTTTCTGGAAATGTGTTTGCTTTCCTTAAGATAAAAATAAACTCTTGAGATGAATAATTCAGTGCATTTGAAAAACAAAGGTAGAAGAGATGAAAAAACATTGGACTGTTGCCTCGCAAAAAGGTGGCATGTGACGCAGGACTTCCAAAGTTGTGCAACATTCAGAGAGAATTTCTTCTCATCACTGTTCTACGTGGATGACTACTACCAGTGAGCCTTAGCTCTAGACTCACAAATAATGTTACTCTTCTGAGCATGTCCACCTTGTCAAAACCTTTCAGGATCTTAAAAGTCATCCTTCATTCTTCCACACTGCAGTGGAAACAGGTCAGGCTTGTCCAAACTCACCTTGTAAGACAACCCATGTATTCCAGCTATCAATCCCAAAAGCCTCCGAACCATCTTTATACAGTGCCTTCCAAACTCATGACCACTCCCATCTGGAAGGACAAGTGCGGCAGGTATATGGGAACACCACCACCTGCAAGTTCCCCTCCAAGCCACTCACCATTTTGACTTGGAAATATATTGCCATTCCTTCATTATTGCTGGGTCAAAATCCTGGAATTCCCTCCCTAAGGGCATTGTGGGTCAACTGACATCATGTGGACTGCAGTGGTTCAAGAAGGCAGCTCACCACCACCTTCTCAAAGGGCAACTAGGGACAAACAGCAAAACATTGCTGGCCAGCCAGCGATGTCCATACCCTAGAAGAGAATTTTAAGAATGACATTTAACAGATGTTAATAGGTTGTATAGGATCCCATCCTACAGCCAGGAGTGGGAATCAGTGCTTTTTAACAAGTCATGAATATTTTAACAAGATTTCAGGAGGCAGTGACTTTTTGGGGAAATTGCAACAGAAATGATATTGGAAGAGTTGCTTCAATTTTCTGTAAGATTTGAATTACTCAAAAAAATACAATCGGGTCAAGAATCAAACTTTGTGTCACAGTGTTGAAATAGACAATGAATAGTTTCAAAATGAAAAAATTTACATCTTCAGCTTATCACCCAAAATCAAGAGGGTCTTTAGAAAGATGGCATCAAACTTTAAAGAGCCTGAATGGAGCTTATTGTCAGGAATGTCTTAACAATTGGGATAAAGGAATCCCCTTGTTAGGCTCATTGGGCGAGCACTATCAGAATTCAGTCCATTTGAACTGATGTATGGACATGAAGTGAGAGGACTCCCAAAATTAATTGAAGAAAATGTGATAAACTAAACCCTAGAGAATACATTTTCAATCCTTTGTTACTAAACAAAGCAAGCAAGTTGGCTGAAAAGCATTTGAGTGCTCAATAAACAATGAAAATTGGAGTAAGCCAACCTCAGAACTTTCTATGTGGGGAACTCAAGGTTCACTGGATCTTTTTCATATTAGAAAGAAAATTAATGATGTATATTATACAGTGTATACTCCAGACAGCAGAAAATTTCAGCAAAGTTAATATGCTATGATACATAAAACGAGAAGGATCGTCAAGAGAGAAATATATTTATTACGGTGAAAGGAGTAGGGAGAGAAATAAAAATATCAGAAAGATTGGAGGATGATTAGAAATAAAATTTCTAATGTTGACCCTTCAGTAATCTGATTGAATAATGTGGAGGTTCTTGAAAACTTGGATGAAATATTGTGCTGGCTCTCAAAATGACTTCTGAAAGCTGTTACAGACTGAGAAACATAATATATTGTTTATATATTATACATAAACCAGGAAAAATATCTTTCACTATATATGATGTTAATGTAGGAAAAGCGTTACCTATAAAACAACATCTTTACAGACCAAATCCAGAGAAGTTTCTCAGAGTACGAGAGGAATCAAGTTCATGATGTTTAATGACATTGAACTTTGTCATTGAATTGAAAGTTAGTAGCTGGAGTTCATCTGCTGTGGTGGTACCAAAACCAAATGGATCACAATGATTGGAAATAAATTGTCAAAGTAATCCCAGTAACAAAGGCGGATTCATGTTCAATTCAACAGCTCGAGGATTGTGTTGAGAGGATTGGATAACGCAGTTTGTTACAAAAATTGACTTGTTAAAAGGATCTCGGCAAGAACATAAGAAAGAGGAACATGAGTAGGCCATTGAGCCCCTCAAGCTGCTTCTGAATCTATATGATCATGGTTGATTTGCCTAGGGCTTCACCTTTCCTTGTGCCAGCTCCTCATGGCACTCAATTCCTTGATATTTCAAAAGTTTATCTTCTTTAAGTATTTTCATTGATTCAGGTTCTACAATTCTCTGGGCCAGAGAATTCTAAACATTCACTACCCTCTGAGAGAAGAAATTCCTTTGCATCTCACTTTGAAATGAGTGTTTCCTTATTCTGTAATTATGTCCTCTGCTTCAAGGTTTCGCATTAGTTTTAACATCTGCTCTGTTAAGCTACCTCAGAATCTTGAATATTTCAAGAAGATCGTTCCCTTTTCTTTTAAACTCCAGTGAGTACAGACCATCCTTGATAAGTCAACCTCTTCATCCCAGGAATCAGCCTATCTTTTGAATATTTTGAACTACCTCCAATGCCAGTATATCCTTTATTAAACATGGGGACCAAACTGTAAGCAGTACTTTTGGTGAGTTCTCATTAAAACCCTGTACAGTTATAAAAAGACTTCCTTACTTTTAAATTCCACCCCACCAGTAACAAAGGACAAAGTTTATTTTCCCTCCTTAATTACTTGCTCCAACTTATTTTTTTGTTTCATGAACAAGAATACAGAGATCCCCCTGTGTTGCACTTTTTTGGAGTTTCTCTCCATTTAAATAAGGGTCTGCCTTTTGATTATTCCTTCCAAAGTGCATGACCTCAAATTTTCCTACATTAAACTCCATCTGTCATGCTTTTACCCACTTACTCAACTTATCTACAGGCATTTCTGCTGTAATGCATGTTTCGTTAATGCGAATTGGCTGTAATGCGATTGATGAAGGGTCCAGACCTGAAACGTCAGCCTTCCTGCTCCTCTGATGCTGCTTGGCCTATTGTGTTCATCCAGCTCTACACCTTGTTATCGCAGATGAATGGTGGACACTGTTTGGATAATGCGAACTTTCTGCTGTGTAGTATAATGATTTTCTATAGCGATTTCACTATAACGCGACTTCCTTATAGCACGATTTTCTATAGCGCGGGGTCGCACAAGAATGCAACTATCGCGTTATAAGAAAACTTGTCTTTGCAGACTTCTTATACCCTCATCACAACATGGCCTGCCATCTAATATTATATCATCAGAAAATTTGCACTAGTCCCACCCTCTAAGCCATTAATGCAGGATGATAAATGATTGCGGCACGCCAGTAGTTTCCTTTTCCTAGCTGAAAAGGATCCATTTATCCCAACTCACAGTCTTCTGTGTTAACCAATCCTCAATCTATGAAAATACGTTACCCCCCAATACTGCGAGCTCTTCTATTGTACAATAACATTTTATGTGGCACTCTATCTAATACCTACTGGACATACAAATACATTCCATCTGCTGGTTCTCTCTTATCAATTCAGCTTGCTATATCCTCAAAGAACTCCAGCAAATTTGTCAAACAGGATTTTTCTTTGTCAGAACTATTTGACTCTTTGATTAAGCTTTTCTAAATGCCCCACTATTTCTTCCTTAATAATGGACTCTAGCATTTCCACAACGACAAATTTTAGGCTTACACATGTACAGGTTCCTGCTTTCTGTCTCTCTCTGTTCTTGGATAGGGTTGTCACATTAGCAGCTCCCCAACTTAATGGAGCCCCCTTGAAATCTGGTGAGTTCTGGAATATTTGCCCAATGCTTTCACTATCTCTGCTGCAACTTCTTTTAACACCCTTGGATGTAGACCATCAAGTCTGGTGACAAGTTTATCTTTTTTCCCATTAGTTTGTCAAATATTTTGTGCCTCATGATAGAGATTGATATAAGAGCTTCTCCTGCCATTCCCCATTATTAATATCTTGCCTATCTATTATCTTTGAGATGTATATAATGTCGTCCAGTATGAAGACATAGGGAAAATATTGGTTTAAATAATTTACCATTTCTCTGTTCCCAATTATTAATTCCCCAGTCACATCCTTCAAGAGTGCTACACTCACTTTAGCTACTGTTTTTCTTTTTATATAACTTGTGGAAGCTCTTGCTGTTTGTTTCTATTTTTCTTGTCAATTTGCCTTCATAATCAATTTTCTCTCTTTTTATTAGTTTTTTTTAGCCATCTACTGCTGATTCCTAAAATAATTCCTAATCCCATAGTCTCCCACTTATTTATGCTTTACGTTTTAAGTGGATACTCTCCCTGACTACCTTTGTTAACCATGGGTGGTTCATTTTTCTCACTGAGTCCTTTTTATTGGGAATACGTTTTCACTGAACATCGAAATATCAGCTACTGCGCATCCACTGATCTTCCCTTTAGTCGAATTTCTCATCCTGTTTTACATGACTTTTTCTTAATGCCTCTGCAATTACCCTTAATTATGTTAAGGGCAATTGTTTGAGAGTGTTCTCCCTCATATTGATTGTGAAATTCTGCCCTGTTGTGATACTCACCCCCTTAACTATGAGATCCATTATTAATTCTACCTTATTACATATTAATAGATCTGAAGTGGCCTATTCCCGGTCGATTATGCAAAGAACTGACCTAAGAAACAGTTGCTGAAGCATTCTCCAAATTCATCATCCATTTTACCCTTGTCCATCTGCTGTGTCCATTCAAATGCAAAGTAAAATCACCCTTGACAATCCGTTTTTACATACCTCCATTATTTCCTGCTTTAGAGTTTGGACTGTGGTGAGGCAATTCTTCAGGGATCTATGGATGACTCCTACCTGTGACTTCTTTCCGTTGCCATTTCTTATTTCCACCCAAAGTGATGTCATGTCTGAATCTATTGCATCGATATCACTACTCACCACTGAGCCGATACCTTTGTTTATTAACCACACTGCCCTGTCTCCTTTTCCTTCGTCTTTTGTTCAGAATGTTGAATACCTTTGAATATTGACCTCCTGCTCCTGCTCCTGGTCATAACTCTGTAATAGCTATCAAGTTATATTTGTCTTTTTCTATTTGTGTTGTCAACCCATCTATCTTACTATTGATGCTGTGTGCACCTCTGCTCTCTCATTTCTTCCTGAACTTGTAGATGTCTCTTCAATTGAGCTTTTCCCATATCAATTAATTTGAAGCCCTATCTACAACCCTAGTTATGATTCACTGGGACACTGATCCCAGCATGGCTCAAATGAAGCCCATACCAGTGGAAGAGTTGTCCCTTCCCCAGTACTGATATCCATGAATTAGAACCCCTTTCTTCTGTGCCAGTATTTGTGTCACACGTTTGTCTCTCTCATTTTATTTACTGTATGCCAATTTGCACGTGACTCAGTTAGTAATCTGTAGATTATTGCCTTTGGCTCTGTTTTTAAATTTAGCCCTGAGTTGCTTGTAATCCCCCAGCAGAATCTTTTTCACCATCCGACCAATCATTAGTATTTATGTGGGCCACAGCAAGTGGAGCCTTCTCCCTCCACTCCAAGTTCCTTTCCAGCCCAAGAGTCCTTAACCTTGGCACCAGCATGTAATACAGCCTTTGAAACTCTATCTTTGCTGCTAAGAACAGTTTATATTCCCCTAACTGCTCTGCCCCCTATTACTACTATTCTCTTTTGTCCCCTCACTTGAATGGCACTCTGTGCCACAGTGCCATGTCTGGTTCACTCATCCTCCCTGTGCCTTCGCCCCGTATCAGGATCAAAAATCTCATACCTATTGGCCAAAGGGTTTGGCCGGAGCTAAATTCTGGATCACAATACCTGCTTCTCTCGCCATCACACCCTCCTGTCTCTAACTACGGACCAAACTTGACGTAATTAATCTAAGTGATGTGACTGCCTCCTGAATGGCTCTCTACCCCAATTTTTACCTCCCACTGTTGCTATTGGCCCTCTCAGGCAGGTGCACTCTCCCAGTCTCTTTCACACTGGTGCTGACTTACTGCAAACTTTCTAAATTATGCCATTTGTTATGTACATAAGATGATTTCTTTCTTGTTACCCAACCTGGGAGGATCATTTACAACACCTTAAGGAATTGTTTGATTACGGAACAGCCAATTTAGTCCCAAATGCAGTTGTGAATTTGTCAGAGTGAAGGTGGCTTATTTGGGCCACACTGTAGTACGAGGCCAAGTAGATCTAGGGAAGTAAATTTGTGGGCTACCTTGGATTTGCCAATGCTTAAGATGAAGAACAAAAGTTTGCAATAAATTGGTGTGAGCAGTTATATCAGAAATGTGATATAAATTTCAGCATTTTGGTGGCCCCTTAGGCCAATTTTGACAGTAGCAAATTGTACTATTTAAACTGTCTATTGATACTTGCAAAGTTGGTATAGGTGCAATGTTATCACACAAGGGTAAGGTGTGTATCAAACAGCCAGTCGGTTAATTTTTTTTAAGCCAGTTTTATGTTGACAGCAAGATTCACTAATGGAATGGAAATTGTGAGCTTAACATTAGCTCTACAATATTTTAAAATCTACATTTCTAACAACTATACAAATACTATTGTCTACGTAGATCATAATCCTCTCACTTTTCTAGAAAGATTCCGTAGCAAGAATTAGAGAACGTCCATTTGTTTAATGGAGTTTAGTGCTAAAACCATACAATTTGATAAGCATTTATACTGCGTGAAAAGGCAATATTGTAGTGGATACTTTATTAAGACCAAACATGGAAGAACATGAATACTATGATCAAATTAGACTTGAGTAGAAAATAGCTTTATGGAAAGTTCTTGTACAATTAATGTGAATATTGTTTCTGGTCAAGGTGAAATCTCTATAAATAGAACATAGCGATAAGAGGAAATGTAATATAACATTGAAGGAATCTCTTACAGTTATCTCTTTCATTTTTTTTCCGGTAGGTACATGTAATGAAGGTTCATGACATTATTATTGTTATTTGGAAACTTGAGTTCTAATGAGAAAATGACTACATGTGGCTTGAATTTTAATTTGCATTTCTATATTATGTGGATTCAAAAGGAAAATACTTACTTTCATTTTTGAGTTCTGTGGGTGGTGGTGGTCTGTCTGTAATTGTTTACATGCATTTCAATGAAGCCTATTAAAGAAAACCTTGAGGTGAATAGTTCAGTGTTTTAGAAAAACCAGGGTAGAAGAGAGGATACAAAAAATTGGGCTATAGCTTAGCAACAAGGTTTACATATGACTCTAGGAAACAAAGGCAGAAACAGCTTCGTGTTAGAAAGAAGGAACAATCCAAGAGGTTAGTGAGTATACACGTTTCTTTCAGATAAAAGCAGATCATTAAGAGAGGAAAGAAATGCTTCAAGAGTAGCATTATAGTTTAAAAGTCTCCAGAATAGTCAGGACAAGAGAAAAAAATTCCCAAATGGTTTAATATAGGTAAGAGAGAGGCCCAGAAAGACAATATTGTGAAAGAGGAGTTCAAGGAAACCATGTTAAGAAATAAGTGAGCTCTGTTAGCAGTTGAATGATTTCATGGAAACACTTTAATTAAAGAAGCAAACATCAAGTAAATGCAGAGATTTATCACAAAGCAACAAACACAGCCGTCCCAATTGAAGAAGTAACTTTTAAAGTAGAAACAGGGTGACATTTCACTAAGGTTTGAGTGCCTGTAAGATTGTTATTGAGGATGAAAGTGTTGAATCTTTATTTATACTAAGACTTCTTCAAAAGGTTTATATAGTGCAATAGTGTGTGAATTTTCCATCAGTGTGTAATGAACTTTGATATTTTTAAAGGCATGTTGGCTGCTTCTTGTGACTTTGATCATTCCCGTAGCAAAATAATGGCGTACCAAGCCAGGTTTTACTCTGGGATCTGCTAGTCAAGTATTACCATTAGCTGGGATCATAAGAGTATTTAAACTTGCCAGGTGACGACTAGTGCCATGAAAAGTTGATGTGTCCTGTTTCTTCCCCTGTTTCGACTCTTTCATGATGAAATGTCACAATGGATGGTAGCTCCACATTTCTGGTAAACCCAGGCTTGGAAGATCTGCTAAGAAATGTGGAACAGTGTTGAATCAGAGAAAGTTCAATTGATTGGCAAACCGATGATGATCGCAGCTACATGAATCTCTGGGCTGCTGTGTAAAAACAAGAAGAATTCTCCTTGTTTCTTTTGCCAGCCACTTTTACATCTGTAAGTCTCTCTTAATCAGCTGGAACCCCTGCAGCATAACAGCCTCCCCATGTTAAAAGAACTCCATGAGCTGGTCCTCACCATGGGCTGTACGCCATAGCAGATGTCTTCCTCACTTCAAGGACAGCCAGATAAGAAGAAATTGGCAAACTTTGGATGGTTTCAGTGGACATTTTCTCTTTATTTACACTCATCATTTTGAACACCTCACATTAAATCTCCCTTCTTCTTTGTTCTAAGATGACCTACCCCAGCTTCCCCGGCCTCCATGCGTTGCAGTTTCCTAAACACTCTTACCTTCGCTTCTTTATACCTTTAGCCAGACCTCTATATCTTTTCAAGTGCGTGGTGCCTGAAATTGTCACCCACACTTCAACTGAGGCCCAACTAACGGTTTATAGAAGTTCAGCGTCACTTACTTTGTTTTAAATTCACTGTCTCTATTTCTGAGTCTCATTGGTGAGTAAGCATTGGTGACGTAATGCTGGGTGATATTTCTATAATTGTTCTTGCCAGTTTCCTGTAACTTGCTGCCATGTTGGAGTTGAGTTCTTTCTGGAGGTTCATTAAAACCTGTTTATTTGGTTCTACAATGCCAGGAGGATGGAGGATTCACTTCACCATTGTATTGCAATCCCACTCCTCGCTGTTTGTCACAATGCAGTCATTTGAAGCACAGCATAGACTGGACCAATAAAGCTATTGGTTTGAGCTGAGGAATATTGCTCGAGTATTCTGTATTCATTCTTGCCATCACTGTCGAAGCCAAAATTTATCGCTCACGCCTTCACATTGTGGTTGGATCCAGGAGAGAGAGGTAGATACATATTGCTTCTGACGTAGGGTCAAATATTATCTTTTTATTCAAATGGTGTAAACACTAAATCATAAATAAGTCGGATCTTCACCTCTGCCACAAAGATGCTAGAGAGAAAGATCTCCTCGTAGTCATGTGATCTTGCATCGTTTCACCATGATTTAAACTTTGATTCGCGTATTCACAGTAACCCTTCGCACAACATCCCTCTCAAAGTTTCTGATCACACACATTACATCTTATAATCTACATCTCCTTATGATGCACCCAGTTCCACTTGTGTGGGCAGGAGTCTAGCTTCTTTTAACACTGCGGTTATCCCCATACCACTATATTTTACTCCTCTGAATGTCTTCAACTCTGACATTTGCTGTTTTGAACACACCAGGCTTTCAGCTGTCAAATAGTATGACCACTTCAGCATCGTTGAGCTGGAGTACATGTTCTAATCTCCTCTCCATTATAAACGACCATCTTTCCCACCACCCTTCCATCATTACTTAGTCAGTTCTTACCACTCTGCTACATGACAATGGCAAAGGTAGTCAATCCCTCCTCATTTCCCCTATCCCTGCCTGCTCCAATTGACACAGTCGACCACAACATCCTCCCGTAAAGCATCTCCAGTCATCTGGGGCTGCGTGGGTCTGCACTTGCCAGCTTCCGTTCTTACCTATCGAACTGTCGCCAGGATACCACTTACAATGATTTCTCCTCCTCCTCCTGGGCTGTAGTCCCTGAAGTTCCACCAAATATTTGTCCTTGGCCCCCTTCTATTTCCCGCCTGCATACTAGTGCCCTCAGCGACACTGTCCAAAAGCATGGTGTTGGACCCATTGCATCTACTGATAGGAGGCAGCTCTACTTTGTGACCAACTCTCTTGAATTCTCCACTGTTGGTAAATAATCAGACTTTTTCTTCAACAGCCGATACGGGATGACCTGTCTTCAGAGAGCTTCAGCCTATCTGTCTGCCCATGACCACTGTGCACAAAGGCCTTCACCAACAAGCTGCTGGTGGGTCCCTCACTATTACTGACCTTCCAGTCAGCAGATATAACAACTGACTGTTATCAACCATTGCACGGTATTAATATCACCCAGTGACCTGCACTATTCCCCAGTGCTAGTCCATGAATCAGGGCACATTCTGACTGTAGCCTCTGTGAAGAGTTCCTCTTCTGTCTCAAGCTGATGTGGACAAAGAAAGCAGCTTTTCTTGCTCTGGTGGATGAGCTGGCCCTGGTCCGATTCCACTAACCCTGCTGTGGCCTGGCTCATTCTGGCCCACCTTCACCTATGTGGGTGACAGGAGGATCCATTCATTCACAAGTCTGAAAGGGGCAGCCACTCAGTCCTGGCTGCAGTGCTCCATTGTTTGCACATGGGGATTTGCTGCCTCTGGGAACTTGACAGATCTTCACACGTTTGAGACTTCAGCTGGAGCAACAACTGCCATGCATGTGACTGCAAGGCTCAATATCTGCATGGATAGTGCAGATATTTATGCATGTGGTCACTGCCTTTGCTACCCCCTGTTGTGGGTCTAAGTGTTAAGTGGATAGCCAATTCTACATGTGCAACAGTCCATTGGTGATGTGTGCTGATGGTGGGTGTGTGCAAAAACCAAATGATGCAGTGTTTCTGGATGGTACTGAAACCTGTGAGCTTTCAAGCATTGCTGGTCTGCCACTTATCTGCTCCCTGAGCTGATGCAGCTAAACTATCCAAGTCCTTGAAACCAGGGATTCTTGGCTTCCCTTGGTAAGGGGTTTGTGGAGGTGGTGAAGGCCCTTAGAATGGCCTCATGCCAAATATGGTGCATGGAATTTTGGATGCAACCAAATCTCCACCCACTTCCTATACCTTCTGCCCCTCACCCTCCCCTAGTTGTGGCAGCTCTGCAAAGCCCCATCTGACCTGCAAGCTTCCCCATTCAATACTCATTATATCAACACCAACTCTAGTCTGTTACTGTTCACTGACCTTCTTAATGCACTTCTGTTTGTCCTGTCTCCCAGCACTGATGTACTTGTCTCTCTGACACTGTCAATGTGCATCACTGTGATGCTGCTCCAGCTTGGTGAAGTAGCCATTCAGCTATCTTATCTTCTTTATTCAATTATAGATTCTAGGCATCACTGGCTGGCCTGCATTAATTGGCAATCCTTAGTCACCCTTGAAAAGATGCTGGGGAGCTGCCTTTTTGAACTGCTGCAGTCCATTTGGTGTGGAGACACCCACAATGCTGTTAGGGAGGGAGCTTCAGAAATTTAACCCAATGATAAAGAAGGAACAGTGATATATTTCCAAGTCACGACGGTGAATAACTGGGAATGGAACTTAAAGCTGCTGGTGTTCCCATCTAGCAGCTGCTCTTATCCTTCATGGAAGTGGTCATGAGTTAAGAAGGTGCTGTCTAAGGAATCTTTGATGAATTTCTCATCTTGAAGATAGTCCATGCTGCTGCTCCTGATCCAACTCTGTATCCTTTCACAGACTGTACTGTAGGTGGTGGAGGGCATTGATGCTTGTAGACGTGATGCCAGTCACTGCTTTGACCTGGATGCTGTCAAGCTTCTTGAGTGTTGTTGGAGCTCCACCCATCCAGGAGAGTGGGGAGTTTTCCATCAAACTCCTGACTAGAGCCTTGTCGATAGAGGGCAAGTTTTGGGGAGACAGGGGGTGAGTTATTCACCACAAGATTCCTGGCCTTTGACTTGCTCTTGTAGTCACAACAATTATATGACTAGTCTGGATTAGTTTCTGGTCAATGGCAAGTCCCAGGATGTTGATAGGAATCTCTTAATTCTTATGGCAGCATTCACCCTGACTGAACATGGCCAAGCAATCTTGGATGAGGATATATATGAGGATATTGACCCTGCTTCAATAACTAACTCAGAGCCTTACACTTCTCTATGTAATAAAGAGACACTCTGTTCTCAGCCTTTGCCATTAATCTTGTCTCTGGCCAACCACTGCTGACGTGTAAGTATCATGGCTCTACTTTGTTTGTGCCATCGACTGCAGTTCTAAACGAACCATGTCTCAAAATAGTAGGATGCATCTGCATCACAGAGTGCTAATGGTTACAATTGGTTTAAGGTTAATGAACCTTTCTGCTTTTCAATTAAACAGTAGCACATAAATACAGCCTTGAGATTGCAGCATTTAGTCAATTTTATTTATTATTTTCCACCATCACCCAATACAGCACATTCAATGACAATTTACTACTTATTTTCATTTGGGGCCAATTTGCAGTAAAACAGCCATCTTCTCCGGACAATTGAGAGTATTTCATCCATTGATAAAGTTCAGTCACTGTTGTGAGACAGGTAAATGCATCAGCCTCAAATTAGGAACAGACAGATTTCACAAAGATCAGTCATCTGTTCTCCAGTTTCGATATTGTTTTGGGTTCGTTCTCACTGTGCGTCATGATGGAAGTATCCGCAAACCGACCACTTCACTCGTCTTCCCAAATCTGTCCAGTCACATTCTGTCCTGCCTAGATGAATAATTGGATGAATCATAATCGTGAGCATGTAAATTGTGCCAGGCATACCATTTCCTATTGAAATGTGACAGTATGTCAGCTTGACCCAAGACGTAGTAAAGGGGGCGGGGCATCTTAAACAGGCAGGGACAGAGAGAACTAGATTGGACAAAGGAGTAGTGAAAGGAGAGAACTGGGCAAGAGGTGGGTAAGTGTGCCAGTTTATTGGCACCATGCTTAATATACCCATACAAGTAAAAAGGGTGTGAGTGGGTGTGTGTGATGGGCACTGACACAGCCACATACACCTACTGTCCTCCCTCATCCGACTCCCCACCCTCTCTCACACACTGTACCCATCCAATTCCCAGCCCCCTCCCACTCTGATTCTCTCTCAGGCACACCCATTTAAGCAGTACCGGAACCAACTGGCTGCTCTCTCCCATGTGCTGTAACTTATGTTTGGCACACACTCGTTGACACACTAACTCTCTCTCTTATCTACATCTACTGACACACACACACTCACCACTCACACACTGACCCACTTTCCCTCTCCCCTTCCCTCCTGCACCCTCTCCCTCTCCTCGCCCACTCCCTCACGCGCTATCTTTCACATGCATACACTCTCTCTCTATCACACGCATGGACATCACACAATCACTCACATGCACGCACAGACACGCACTCTCATGTGTGCACACACACAATACTACTACATCCCATCCCAACCCTTCTCTCTCTCTGTCTCCCTCTCACACACTCACACACTCACACTCACACAAACTCTGTGCACCATCTAACACGTACACACTGTTCTCCATCCAGTTGCACCTCCTCTACAGACACTACCTCATTCAACTCCCAGATCCTGACTCACATACTGTACTCCATGCTAATTCCACTTCCTCTCACACACAATACCTGACCCCACTCCCCACCCACAATGGCCTCACAGACAACAAGCTGCCCGACCCCCGATGGGCTGCTCCCACCAGCAGTAGGCATCAGATAGCAATCTAAAGGGGCTGAATGTTGTCACTGTCATTACTGGAGGCGAGGGAATCTCTGGGTCTGCAGCACTCCCTGCTGACTAGAACAGTCATTCCGTCTGCTCTAGTCTCCCTTTTACAAATGTGAGACAGTCTCACATTCCACCTTTTGAATTCCCCTCTTTGGTCACACACCAGAATAGGACCAGAGCTGCAGCAGCTGGCCAATCAGCATTCGCTTTTGGGTGCTCGTTCTCAGCTGACTCTTAAGTGGCACCGGGGGGAATCATGGAGATGTCGAGGAAGCAATATCGGGAGTTCACCAGCAAAGAGACTCAAGGTATTGTGACCGTGAAGCAAGATCAGCAATGATGCTCTCTCGCACCTTACACACTGGGTCTTGGGAATTGTGTAAGAGAGCAAAGGGTGAGGGCACAGTTGGCATTGTGCTGTGTCGGAACCAGAGACAGTCTGTCGGGGAATAAGTGTTTTGTGAGGGAGATTCACTGGCAGCAGAAGAGAGGACTGGTGTAAACTGAGCACCTACCTGTATCTTGTAAAGAAATAGAAGGAGGCGATTAAACTTTGTGGAGCAGGTATCACGTCGCACCAAGCTTTGGAACCCCTGAAAGTGCTCCCGCTCCGTCACTGACTCTGCATCTGTGTTTGTTTTGAAAGCAGTGCAGGTGTTCCTGGAAGCTGGAAGGAAGGTCGAGTTTATTCTTGCAACCTGCCTGACAAGGGCACAAAGTCATATTTTGAGGCTTGGAACATTTTGAAGGGATTGTTTAACTGCTTCGTTGCCTCCATTCCAGCAATGCGAAGCAACAATATGTTTTAAAACAGCAGAGCTAATTGAGGAGTTAGGATTTCACTGCCCGTGTGGCTAAAATAAATCACAAACTCTCGACAGCTTGCACAGTTGATGTAACCCAAAGGCCCAGAAGGGTTTGCTCGGAAGGTGGTACAATTTGGAAGAGGGCAACACATGACACTCTTTTTAAATCTTTCAGAGAGTTGTGTAATTATCCCTGCTCGGGATTTTACCTGTATTCTGGCACCAATGCTCTCCTGATGCTCGGTGGTTCAGGTGCTCCCCAGACAGGGCCTCTCTCTCACTTTATAATTTCTCTTTATCCTGTTGGAGGGTGACCAGCTTTCTCCCTTCACCTGATGTGGGCGAGACCGTGAGCCGAGAGGAGCAGGAAATCAGATCTGGCACCTTCTGCGGTTGGCGTGACCTAATTTTCTAATGATTGCAGTAATCCATCTATGGTGTTGGATGTGTAACAATGTTTGCTTTGTCTCCTAAACACTCTGCACCTTCCATGATAGAGCATTAATTGAGGCATCAGTCTCCATGATTTACTTCTTGTATTGCTCCCGCAGACAATTTGTGGCCACCGCTCCATTCCTTTGTGAAAACATTTTTATTTAAGCCACCCATCCCCCACAAGGAATTCATTGACAGGCAGTGGGTACAGGGCTGTCACTTATTGTCCATCCCTAATTGCCCCTTGGAAGGAGGCGAGGCAGCCTCTTGAAAGGCTGTAGCACATGTAGGGTTCAGCAGGGAGGAATTTAATCCAGCGATGGTAAAGGAACAAACAAAAATCCATTCACCCCGTGTGCATGACTTGGAGTTGGCAGTCCACTTCCTTGAGGTGGCACAGTTTGAGAGTTTGGGCATTGCTGATACAGTAACCTTGGCGAATTGCTACAGTGCGTTTTGTAGATGGCATGCCCTGCAATCACAGTACACTGCTGGAGGAGGAGGGTGAAAGTTGAGGAAGCCTGTGCGTTAAAGTCCTTATTATTTACAACTCCGACCATTAATGCTTTTGACTTGCAGTTGTTATTCCCATACCCCTCTTTAACTTTCTGAAGCTCAGGGCTCCCCGAATGCAAAGCCACTTGCAAATGGCAGACCTTCGCCTCCACAGTTGACAAAATGAACTGAATCTATGACAGCTTTCTAAGTTAGTGAAGGGGTGAGCTAATCCCTGGCCGTCGGCCCAGACCATCACAGATGAATTCATTGCAACAATGAGGCTGAGGCCAGCCGGTGAAGTCCTGGTTGACCTGCCGCGGAGGGCTGTTTGATTCGTCGTCCAGCAGCGAATAGCAATGCAAGTTGTTGTTGCTATTTCTCAAGATTGAGGCGCTCTGCACAAAAAGTGAGACTTGCATTTCTATAGCACCTTTCCCAATGTCAGGAGGTTCCAAAACACTTCATAGTCAATCAAGTATGTTGAAGTTCAGTCATTGAAGGGGACTGGACTTGAACAGACAGGTCGGGCTCTGCAACATCTGTTTTTCAGAGTTCACCTTCTCCTTTCTTTCAAAAGTTGCTTCCTTTACGCATGCACACTTTCGATATAAAGTGTGCTGCTGCCATCTTGGTAGAATAGTTAGCATGTATACACTTAACGAGCATTAGCAGCATATAGATGAGCTGAATGACAATACCTGTCAGTGCGTGATGCTAATGTTCCAGTTTTAGATATATGCTGCATTTGGCCGTGTGTTAGGTCTCAGTCAGTGTGTCAGTGTAGCTTTAAGAGACACGCTTATGATTTCACCACGATATCATAGCAGATGACTTGAGGGTCTAATGGTCTCCAGCCCCTTCTTAACTGGGACCATTTGAAGCAAAACATGGTGAAAGTGTGACACTATTTTTAATTGAATAGCCTAATACTAGCCCAGAACAGGAGCTGAAATTAGCATCTGTCAAATCTTTCAATATCGTGTTACTCATGCCTTGTTCCTTTGCTATGGAAGCTAGGCATTACTCAAAAATGTGATGACAGTTCGGAGGAGTGAAAAGCAAGGTTGGTAAGATGAGGGAATAATGATTGAATAAAGATATTGAGGCTGTAGTGAAGAATAAAAATGAATCAATAATTAGATGTAGACAACCGGGACCAATTGAATCTCTTGAAGAATATAAAGAGTGTAGGAACATTCTTAAGAAGGAAATCAGGAAGGCGAAGAGGAGATAGATAGCCTGGGCAGATGAGGTTGAAGATAATCCAAAAACATTCTATGAATTCATTAAACAGCAAGAGAGCAACCACAAAGAGAGGAGGACCCTGTAGAGATAAAAAAAGTCATTTTTTTTTAAACTTCGGGAGATGAGAGAGATATTTAATGAATATTTCATGTCAATTTTTACTGTTGAGAAAGAAACAGAGGTTAGAGAACTCGGGGCAATTAATAATGATGTTTTGAAAACAGTTCGCGTTACTGAAGAGGAAGTGCTCTAGATCTTAGGAAACATAAAGGTGGGTACATCTCCAGGACCTGATCTAGTGTATCCTAGGTCATTATCGGAAGTTAGGGAGGAAATTGCAGAGCCTCTTGCAGAAATATTTGTATCATCTATAACTACGGGTGAGGTGCCGAAGGACTGGAGGGTGGCTAATGCTGTGCCACTGTTTAAGAAAGGTGTAAGGAGAAGCCTGGAAACCACAGACGTGTGTGTTAGTGGTGGGTAAGTTGTTGGAGGCGATTCTGAAAGACAGGATTTATATGCAGTTGGAGGGACAAGGAATGATTTAGGGATAGTCAGCATGGTTTTGTGTGAGGAAAATCATGTCTCACAAATTTGATTGTGGTTTTTTT
This sequence comes from Ginglymostoma cirratum, assembly GCA_024137785.1. Classification (NCBI taxonomy): domain Eukaryota; kingdom Metazoa; phylum Chordata; class Chondrichthyes; order Orectolobiformes; family Ginglymostomatidae; genus Ginglymostoma; species Ginglymostoma cirratum. The sequence continues at coordinate 54,755,978 of JAHRHZ010000020.1, read as the reverse complement.
AATGAAGTAACCAAAAATATTATTGAAGGTGGAGTGGTGGGCATTGTTTATTTAGACCTTAGTCAAGTTTCTGCATGGTAGACCAATTAGTAAAGTTAGATCACATGGGATTCAGGGTGAGCTTGCCAACTGCATACAAAATTGGCTTGATGGTCGGAGAGGAGGCTGATGGTAATGAGACATAACAAGGTGTGGAGCTGGATGAACACAGCAGGCCAAGCAGCATCATAGGAGCAGGAAAGCTTGACGTTTCGGGCCTAGACCAAGTTGTTTTTCAGACTGGAGGCCTGTGACAAGTGGTGTTCCGCAGGGATCAGTACTGAGGCCACATTTTTTTGTCATTTATATAAATGATATATGGATGAGAATATAGGAGGCATTGCAGATGACACCAAAATTGGTGTTGTGGCAGACAATGAAGGTGGTTATCTAAGATTAGGAAGACATTAGGAAGATTAGGAAGACAGCAGCTGCTCGGCAATAACCTGCTCAGTGATGCCCAGTTGGGTTCCGCCAGGGCCACTCAGCTCCTCACCTCATTACAGCCTTGGTTCAAACATGGACAAAACAGCTGAATTCCAGAGGTGAGGTGACAGTGACAGCTCTTGTCATAAAGACCACATTCAACTGAGTGTGGCATCAAGGAGCAAAAACTGGAATCAATGAGTATTAGGGGGCAAACTCTCTGGTGGTTGGAGACATACCTGGCACATGGGAAGATGGTTGTGGTTGTTGGATGTTAGTCATCTCAGCTCCAGGATGTCTCTGTAGGAGTTCCTCAGGGTAGTGTCCTAGGTCCAACCGTCTTCAGCTGCTTCATCAGGACTCCCTCCTGGATGTCTCCCCCTAAGGGAGTTTTGGGTCAACCTACAGCATGTGAACAGGCAGCTAGCAATGGGCAACAAATGCTGGCCAGCCAGTGATGTCCACATCCCAGGAATAAAAAAAAGCGCCATGGGATCTTTTGATCCTCACTACAGAGAGCAGAGTGGTCCTCTGCTGAACATCTCATCTGAAAGAAGACGATTCTGACACTTCTCCAGTTTTAGTACCTTCCAAGCTGGGAATGTTTTCTCCGAAAAAAGTGCTGTAACATATTGGTAACAACTGGTCTCACTTAAATCAGGAATATTTACCAAACACTGATTGTTGCTTTCTGAACAGATAAAACAGAATACCATATGATGCTGGTGCCTCAAGGGGGCAATAGATGGGCAGTACTTCAGGTTTACAAAAGTGTGGCACCACACACACAAGCATTCACACAAACACAACTGAATTTGTAAAGCACCTGGCAGGTGTAGTTGGCCTTTGGCCGTGCAAAACGGGCGGTAGAGAATTGGTATCATATTTCATGTTTAGCAGAGGCAGTGATAATGTCACCTGAGTGGTAACCAGAGGCTCAGACTAATGCCCTAGAATTGCATGTTCAAATCTCACCATGACAATTGATTGAATTCCAATTCAATTAATGAATAATTCTGAAATTAGTCTCAGTAATAGTGACCATGACAACTGTTGTCAATGGTAAACAAGCATGTGATTCATTATTGTCCTTTAGGGAGGAAAATCTGCTATCGTAATCTGTTCTGGGCTTGGTATGACTTTGGTTCCATGGTATTAGGTTTTGACTTGCAAATGGCTTCTGAAATGATAATCAGGAAGTCAGTTAGTTGAAGAGAAATTACTGATGGACAGCAAATGCTGGCCCTGCCAGAAATGTCCATGTCCCGTGACTCCTGTTTAAAAAAAATTAAAATCTTGTCTGAAATGTTTGGTTAAATTTCTCCCAACACTGTGTTGCAATGCACTGACACCTGACGTTGGAGGGGATGAAGGAGTGCTGTAGACCATAGATGAAGCTTTGCATGTCCTTTGGGTAGGTTGATTTATTTACTGGTTGATTGCTTAATTGTTGTCACGTACCAGGATATAGTGAATGTGTTGTTTTGTGTGCTAGACAGGCAGATTGTACTATACAGAATACTTTAGGCTAGCTGAACACAGTGTTACAGCTGCAGAGGAGGTGCAGAGAGATATCAGAATTAATATTTGTGAGGTCCATTAAAAATTCTGATAACAGTGGTGAAGAAGCTGTTCTTGAGTCTATTTGTACGTGTATTCAAACTTTTACTTCTTCTGCCTGATAGAAGAGAGTATAATCAGGGTGGGATGGGTCTTTGATTATGTTGGTTACTTTCCTGAGGCAGCAGGAAGTCTAGATGGAGTCAATGGATTATAGGCTAGCTTATGTGATGGTCTGGGATATGTTCAGGACTCTGTAGTTTCTTGCAGTCTTGGGATGAGCCGATACGATACCATGCTATGATGCATCCAGATAGGATGCTCTCTATGGGGCATCAATAAAAATTGCTAAGAGTCCTTGTGGACATGCCGAATTTCCTTAGTCTCTTGGGGAAGCAGACATGAAGTTGTGCTTTCTTGACTGTTGCATTGATGTGAGTGGACTAGGACAGATTGTTGGTGATCATCGCTCCCAGGAAATTGTGCTCTTGACCATTTCCACCTCAAGTGATTCCAATGGATCAGATCTAAGCTCTGCAGTCCTGGCCTTTCCAGTTGTGAATGGTGGTGGACAATTAAACAACTCACTGGAGGAGGAACCGCCACACATAACCCCATCCTCAATGATGGAAGAGCAAAAGATGCAAAACATAAGGCCGAAGTATTCTTCAGCTAGAAATGCCAAGTGGGTGATCCATCACTGGCCTCCTCCAGTGTTCCTCAGCATTACAGATGCCCACATTCCATGAGTGAATAAAAGTAATCTACACTCAGGTTACTGATTCGTCAGCCATTTATTTACTCCATCTTGTGGTATTAAACATTTCTCTCAATTGTCCTTTTTAGCTTTTTTTGATCTGAGGAGAATCATCCCAGCTGCCCCCAATATTCTCCACACAGTTGAAATTCCTCATCTGTGGAACCATTGTGTTAAACTCTTCAAAGCTTTCATATCCTTCGTAAAATGTCGATATCTAGGTTGATGATTCATCATCATAATCTTTAATAACAGAGACACTCTTTAAACACAATAGCTGCATTGTACAGTCAAGGATAAAAGGTACTGCAGATGCTGGAGAA
>JAHRHZ010000020.1:54663304-54752473 GCA_024137785.1 Ginglymostoma cirratum | reverse complement strand
TCCGTCCTCCCTGGACTGACCTATCTCCTCCCTACCCCCCCACCTACACTCACCTTTACTGGCTCCATCCCCGCCTCTTCGACTTCTCTGCCTCCTCTCCACCTATCCTCTCCTCTATCCGTCCTCTATCCGCCTCCCCCTCTCTCCCTATTTATTTCAGAACCCTCTTCCCCTCCCCCATTTCTGATGAAGGGTCTAGGCCCGAAACGTCAAGTTTTCCTGCTCCTATGATGCTGCTTGGCCTGCTGTGTTCATCCAGCTCCACACCTTGTTAGCTTGTACAGTCAAGGACCTGGTTGTTGTTGGTTTTAGTGAATTTACCGCAGTGGAGCAGACAACTCCACTTCCAACCTCTGTCCTTGGGGCACCGCAGTCCCCTGAATTTGAGGTAATCCTTTCTTGCCAGCTTGTTGCAAATGGCGAGCTGGAGCTCGAGGGGCCATTGTATGATTTGTCATCCATGTTTGTCAACCATTAGCTCTGAGGGCTGGTCCAACACATGGTCTGTGAAGGCTGGAAGTGCCAATTTCAGCACCGTCTGGAGGATTGACACTTACGCAGAGCTGGTAACTCTGTTTAGATCATTTCATTTCATATTTACTCTGCCTTGCCTCTGCTGACTTTCTGTCTTGCTCTGTTCCTCCAGCCATTGTCTACAGCGGGCCAATTGTGCTAGTGTCAGGGTTTTCAGCTGTGTAATTTGACATTTTTTGAAGGCATTGAGTGAGGATTGCCTTTGGGTCTGATAGCTGTGATAGTGAAACAGTATGCCTAGTGTCGCTGTTCGAACAGAAGATGGCCTTTCAGATTGTTGGACCTAATCCAACTTCAGCTTCACAATACCGTGATTTACTCTTGCTCTGCATCCTTAAATATCTTTCACTGGGCATCTATCTCATATCACGTCAATTAAGAGTGAACACTTGAGCAATGTCTGGAGCTGAACCATGTAGTTTGCAGCCTCAATATGACATATAACCCCCAGGTGAGCACTAGACCACATGTCTATGGCCATCACTAAGATCGTCTACGTTCATCTCCACGACGTTATCTGTTTTCACCCCACCTCAGCTCATGAGCTGCTGAAACCCTTATCCATACTTTGACACTTGTGGGTACACCTATCTCAGTATTCATCAGGTAGACTTCCTATCTTCTAAGTTCCATAAATTTGGGCTCCTCCAAAACCCTTAGCCGTATCCCAACTGGCACCAAGGTCCCGATCACCCCTTACCCTCCAGCTGCTGATCTACTTTGGTCCTCTGTCTGGTAACAGCTCAATATTAAAATTCTCCTTCTGTTTTTAAGGCCCTCCATAGCAACAACCCTCTCTCCCCGTAACCTGCTGCGGTCCCACCATATCATATTTATTGGGCTCCTTGAATGCAAACTTGTTGAGTATCCCAATTTAAATTTCTCCACCATAGGTAACTGCACCTTCAGATATTGAGGCCTTAAGTTTGGGAATTCTCGTCCTAAACCACATTACCTCTTCTCTCCCTTAGGCAATCTTAAATAACTTCTTCTTCTTCAAACTTATTGTGGTTTGAAATAAGACCTCTTTAGATAGCTCAGTGGTCAATATTGCCTGATAATTCTCTTGTGAAGCATTTTGGGGCTTTTCAAAATTTTATTAGAAGCCCGATATAAATTTGTGTTAAAACTGAAATACTCCAGATGCCTGAGATCTGAAATAAAACAAAAGTGCTGGAGAAACTCCGCAAGTTTGACAGCATCTGTGGAGAGGAAAAGTGGAGTTAACGTTTCAAGTCCAGTGCAACTCTTCTCCAGATATTCATTGTTGTTGTACCCACTCATGATGGCATTTGGTTTGAATTGCCTTTGCCAAGGAGAAAACCCAGCACAATTTGTGACAAAAGAAAGTGTTTTCTTGAAACTTGAAAAGTAGCTGCAGGCTGAGTATCATGCAACATAAGCGGTAAAGAGTCACTGGTCATCTCCAATACATGATAAGAGACTCAAACTAATTTAAACATGGCAGAATTTTGTCTTGAGATGCCGGTGAGGGCTGAGTATGTTAACCCACTGACATGAATTCATGTCTTCTGTGTAGCTATCTTGCAGCCAAACAGAAAGCTTTATTTACTGAATTGTGCTCCATTTCAAATTCAAAAAGTGACTCTCTTTGTTCTTCAGCCCCCAGCAAAACATACACCGTGGAGGAAGCAGTGGAAAACATTGGATTTGGGCGATTCCATGTTTTGCTGGTCTCAATCATGGGGAGCACCAGTGTAAGTATTGGTAGATCATGACAGCATATATTGTCAGAACATTGACTGTGATTAATAAAGCATGGCTTTCAACAGATGACTAGCGCGGGCCAGTGTCAGAAATTACAATGTATCTAAAAAAAAGGCTGGAAATAATTTGCAAGTCTGGTATCTGTGTAGAGAGAAACTGTGTTAAGCTCTTGTTAAAACAGGAAGATAGGAACATGATGGGTTTTAAGCAAGTGATACAGGGTGGACATTAGGAAAAGAACAAGTGGAAGTCATAGAGATGGGAGACACTGAGTGGCAATAAAGCTTGCTGGGCAGAACTGATAATGTAACAGAGAAAGAAAGAAACATAATAGATGTCCTGGGGAGATAGTAAGAACTGCCGATGCTGGAGTCAGAGATAACACAGTGTGGAGCTGGAGGAACACAGCAGGCCAGGCAGCATCAGAGGAGCAGGAAAAAGCTGACGTTTTGGTTCGGGACCCTTCTTCAGAATGGGCATTTCTGGAGAAGGGTCCCGACTGGAAACATCAACTTTCCTGCTCCTCGGATGCTGCCTGGCTTGCTATAGATGTCCGGGGTGGGGGGTGTGAATGGCAGAATAATGAATTGCTGCTGAAGAAAAGATAGATTAATATTAAAACCTGTAAAGAAAGGGAAACAAAATGACATCAGAGGGTACAGTCAGAAAGTGATAGACTCAGCGTTGAGTCTGAAAGTGACAAAATGTCTAATGAAAAGTGAGATGCTGTTCCTCAAGCTGCACCTCAGGACAGTCCAAGTACAAAGTAATGTCTTGTCCTTTGAAAATTGCTGAGTCATTGTGGTTTCATCCACCCAGTACAAAAAAGGTTAAGAGCCTTGAAGTAAAAAAGAAGGCTAATGTTACAATCACAACAAATATGGCAACAGGAGTGGAGAATTACATTAGGATGAGCTTCCACCCTTAAATACCAAATCAAAGCCACAAGGTTTTACATTTTACCAAATCTCTGTACTTTTAGAATACTGCATGCAATTCAGATCTCCCTGCTATAGGAAAGATGTTGTGAAACTTGAAAGGGCTCAGAAAAGATTCATAAGGATAATGCCAGGGTTGGAGAGTTTGGGTTAAAGGAAGAAGCCGAATAGGCTGGGATTATTTTCCCTGGAGTGTCGGAGGCTGATGGGGGGACCATATAGAAGTTTATAAAACATGAGGGGCACGGCCAGGGTGAATAGTCAAGGATAGGAAAGTTCAAAACTAGGGGGCATAGGTTTAAAGTGAGAGGGGAAAGATATAAAAAGGACCTAAGGGACAACTTTTTCACACAGAGGGTGGTGCATGTATGGAATGAGCTGCCAGAGGAAGTGGTGAAGGCTGATACGATTACATTTAAAAGGCATCTGGATGGGCCTATGAACAGGAAGGTTTTAAATGGATATGGGCCAAATGCTAGCATGTGGGTCTAGATTTATATCAGATATCTGGTCAGCATGGATGAGTTGGACTGAAGGGTCTATTTCTGTACTGTACATCTCTGACTCTGAGTTCTCTTGATAAACCAGTTCTTCAATATCTGAGAGACAAAGGGCCGAATTTAATTCCAGGTTGTGATGACTTTGGTGGCAGAGTGTATTTAATTAAATTAAATTAAATTCAAAGGGTACCCCGCGCTTTTGTGCCTTTTCCTAATTAACCCTGGGCAAAAAGGTTTATAGACATTCTTCCAGCGGGATGTTAATTGAACTCCTTCAGTGGGCACTTACTCCCATCAGAATTCATATCTACCAGCAGCAGGTGAGGGTTTTTCCACCTGGGAAAAGCGAAAATCTTTTGGGTTCTTTGTGATATGATGTTAGAATTAGAGTTAGACTCAGATTTTGTTGTCACGTATACTCGAATGCAGGAGTACAGTGAAAAGTGTACAAAATCGCCATTCTCTGACGCCATCCTGAGACAGGGTGTGAAGTATTGGTCCTAAGAATTTGTACTTAGAGAACTGTAGACATATAGTGTTACTTTCTACTAAAGAACACACACATTGTTTTACCATTGGTATAAGATTGGTAAGTTTACATAGAAGAGACATACATGGTCCCAGGACAGATGGGAACCTTGTTCAAAAGTAGTCAGTGCCTGATTGAGGCACCAAGCATGAGTAAGGGAGTGCCACCAAAAGTCACCCCTTGCCCTTTGTGACCTCCAGCCCACCCTCACTCACATGTGGTCTCGGGTGATCTTAGACCTTCTCTGGGTTCACTCAAAATGGCCACTGCTCCCATTGGTGCTGACTGGTTATGGTGTGCTGTCAACCTCTGACTGGCTGGCAACTCAATCCTGGGTCCTGAGCCCTTGGGAACCTGTGGCCAGTAAAGTGCCTGATGGGCACTTAATATCATGGACCATCCCTCATGGGGCTCTCACCAATTCTTCAGCCAGTGGACCAGAACCCACAACTTGGATAAAACTCTAGTGAGAATGGTGCAGAAAATAGTCATGAAATTCCACTACTTAATCATAGATAATTTTATGTCACAGAAACAGGCCATTGAGCCTCTTGTCTTTGCTTCATCTTGATCTCTTACCTTTCCTGTCATGTATCTGAGTACAGTAGATGACATCATCAACAGTGCAGAAATCTATCAGTGTTGTGTGTTCAATTTCTTCACTGGGGTTTGAACCCACAACCTGTTGGGTCAGATTCTGATATGTTACCACTGAGCCAAGGCTCAGTTGAGAGAGAAAGGAAGACAGTTTGGATTCTTTGGTCTTGAATCATGACAATTGGAGAGAATGTTGTCGAGATGATTGAGAGAATAAACACTGGCCATCAAGGCATATTGTAAGTCATATGAGATCCTCAGCCACCCTTTCCAATGGGAGGACAGGACTCTACAGATACAAGCACCCCTGTGGATATCATGCAGTATTTAGAAATGTTGGTCTAGTCTCCACTCACTGGGGCCATCCAGAGTGACGTCTAAACTTGCACCCTGTGACAAAGGCAAAAATAGTATGTATTTGGGAAACATTGCAACCCTTGTGCATCCTGACCTTGCATGGTTATGTGACCCGATTCATGGAGCACTGACTAGGATCATCTGTCTTGCAGACAATTTCATTAAAATCACTGTGCAGGCCAGATGATTGTTCTGAGAAGATATAACTGATGCCAGAAATGGAGCTGAGCTTGAGAATCAAAGGGCTGTGGGGGGGAGAAAAAAACTGTCACTAACAGGCAGACACAGAAATATTCAGAACTGGGAAAGCTATTACAAACATCTCAAAGAGAATGAAAAAGAACAAAGTAGCTGAAAAACTCAGTATGAAGCAATGGGTACAGCTTTCCTTCTTCCAGCCCTGTTTGAAATATAAAGTGATATGAAGTAAAACTGGCAGTTATTTGACATATCATAAAGAAATTACAGAATTGTGATTGATCCATGTAATAAGCATGCACAGCTAAGAGTAGTGACGCTCTATTCATTGCTGGGGAGAGACAACACCATTGTTATGGTTGTGCACTAGTGAACCAGTCATTCTCAACAAGAGTCAGAAACAAAAACAGAAATTGCTGGAAAAGCTCAGTAAGTCTGGCAGCATCAGTGGAGAGAGATCAGACTTAATATTTTGGATCTTAGAATCCCTATAATGTGGGAAACAGACCCTTCAGCCCAGTAAGTACACACCGACCCTCAGAGGATCCCACCCAGACCCATCCCTCTATTACCTAATTTACACATCTCCGGGCACCGTAAGCAAATTAGCATGTCCAATCCACCTACCCTGCTCATCTTTGGACTGTCAGAGGAAACCGGAGCACCCGGAGGAAACCAAGGCAGACACAGGGAGAATGTGCAAAGTCCACACAGACAGTTGCTTGAAGGTGAAATTGAACCCAGGCTGCTGGTGCTGTGAGGCAGCAGTGCTCACCACTGAGCCACCGTGCTGCCAAGTGACCCTTCCTCTGAATCCTAATTTATTTAACTTAACAAGAGTCAGCTGAAGTGGCAACTTGGTACCTGCATAGAACAGTTGTCATCTTGATCATGTGTGGTTGAAGACATAACATTGTGTGATAATTGTATGACTTTAAGAGGTGTATTTTGTCCTTTTTTTAATGATAAAAGGTTGCAACAGAGGTGTCGGGCAGTCAGTTCCATAGCCAATGAAGTAAACAGCTTGAGAGGCCTTGGTTTTTTTTAAAAGTTGGAACAATAGAAGCAGCCTGAATGGGTGGAGTCAAGCTCCCACCAAACCAGGAACAAAAACAAAGTTGCTGGAAAAGGTCAGCAGGTCTGGCAGCATCTGTGGAGGAGAAAATAAAGTTTTCGGGTCCGGTGACCCTTCCTCAGCACAGAGGAAGTTCTGAGGAAGGGTCACCAGACCCGAAACATTAACTCTGTTTTCTCCTTCACAGATGCTGCCAGACCTGTTGAGCTTTTCCAGCAACTTTGTTTTTGTTCCTGATTTACAAGATCCGCAGTTCTTTTGGTTCCCACTAAACCAGGATTTTTAATCTGTGTTTTTCGGTAACAGTTGCTGCTGGGGTATTGAAGCTAGGTTTGGAAGCTACAGTATGTCTCTCCCTGCTACTCTCCCTCCCTGAGTTTTTTCTTGATGTTTTTCTTCCTGGACTGGAGAAATGTCTGTGAGACAATCTATTTCACTGAATTTACCTTTTACCGAGGGTGTGTTTGTGGAGTGTTATTACATTGGAACAGTTACGGTTTAGTAGTTAAATCACCTATGATTCTGTTAAGTTTTCCACTAGAGTTAAGATATTCCAATTTATTCTTTCTTTTAAAAACCAAAAGGACTGCGGATGCTGTAAATCAGGAACTAAAACAAAGCTGCTGGAAAAGCCCAGCAGGTCTGGCAGCACCTGTTACCACATAGCCTGCCATTACCTACCCCCTGTTGTTAGTCACTAACAGTCCCCATTAACAACTATTCACCTTCCCAGCCTCATCATTAGCAACTCCTTTGTCTGTCCAACTATCTTTCTCCCTCTTTGGTCTCTAGCCTATTGTTTACTCCCTACCCCATCCACCTCCCTATTTTCTGTATATAAACTGACGTTTTCCCAGCCACCATCAGTTCTGAGGAAGGGTCACCGGACCATTAACTCTGATTTCTCTTTCACAGATGCTGCCAGACCTGCTGAGCTTTTCTGGCAACTTCGTTTTTATTCTTTCTTTTGTTACCTTTTAACTGTAGCGTATGAATAAAGTGTGTTTTGCTTCAAGATTGGCAGTTTGACCAATCAAATTGCACCTGGAATGCAACGTCTGGAACTTGCCTTTAAAATGAGTAATTAGGGTCCAGGCTATCTCCTTAGGATATCTTTAGGGCGTTTGGTTTGGTCCATAACGATATGGGGTTGAAGATATAACTTTGTAACTGATACACATATGTACAATTAGAAAAGTGTTTCCTCAACTGCAGACGGCCAATCAGGATGATGTGAACTCACCCTGAGTACAAACCATCAGTCCCAGAGGTCCACAGCACCCCACCAACAGAAATGGGAGAACAACAGGTACCACAGCTGGAGGTAACAAGCATGGGGCTGGATGAACACAGCAGGTCAAGCAGCGTCATAGGAGCAGGAAAACTTGACGTTTCGGGCCTAAACCCTTCATCAGAAATGGGGGAGGGGAAGAGGGTTCTGAAATAAATAGGGAGAGAGGGGGAGGCGGATAGAGGATGGATAGAGGAGAGGATAGGTGGAGAGGAGGCAGACAAGTCGAAGAGGCGGGGATGGAGCCAGTAAAGGTGAGTGTAGGTAGGGGGGTAGGGAGGAGATAGGTCAGTCCAGGGAGGACGGACAGGTCAAGGGGGCGGGATGATGTTAGTAGATAGGAGATGGGGGTGTGGCTTGAGGTGAGAGGAAAAACAGGTTAGGGAGGTGGAAATGAGCTGGGCTGGTTTTGGGATGCGGTTGGGGGAGGGGAGATTTTGCAGTACCTTTTATCTCTGACACAGCTGGAGGTGATGGACATCCACATGATGCTATGCACCATTAAGAATCCGGTGCAACCGTGTGCAATGCAAGTGCAGGGATTATCAGTTGCAAACACCATGGCTCACTTGGCTAACTCAGAATATACATAGCAATTCTTGCAAATACCCTTGTTTTTTTTTGTATGAAAGGAGTATAGTTGAGACAAAAATGCGTGATTGTGTGAACCTGTATCCTGGCTTGCAACCAGTTTCAATAAAGTGACAACACAGGCCAGATTTGAAAATGAGTAAAATGGGAAAAAAGAAGTCAGGCCTGAGAGCTCATAACACTGTCACTGAGCTGGTGACTACTCTGTCACAGCGGGAATATCACTCCAATCTCAATATTCTAGCTTCTGCTCACAAGAGCTGATTGGTAAAGGGCTGGAATTCTTCATCTTCTCACCCTGAAGATGTGAACCTAACTCTGAGCACAGCAGTATAGGACAACAGGTGATATTATGAGGAGGTGTCCAACTTTCCAAATATGGTTGATTGATTCTTGATTTTATTGTTTCCTCCGTTGTTTCTTTAGGTGGCCGAAGCTATGGAGATCATGCTTTTGGCAGTCATTTCCCCAGTCATTCGTTGTGAATGGCGCCTGGAAGAATGGCAGGTTGCCATGGTTACAACCGTAAGTTACTTCCTTTGTTCATTCCAGCTCTGTTTAGTGTATTATATTTCAGTGCTGGAGCACCTTAACTCAGCTCCTGTGGGTCAAGAACGGCCTTGCACTACACTGGATTTATTGTTCAGAAAACAAATTCAATCCAAGGCTCAGCTATGTAAAGTGGGAATCGGTGTAGTTGGCCTCTAGCTCCAATTACTGAGAATAATTTAAACTTTTTATTGTCTTCAGGCTTTGAAAACTAAAGCTTGGAGCTGTTTGGCTGCTCTTTTCTGATTCACTCATTCTCTCTCCTGTTGTCGGACTTTTGCTCTTTGGTTTTCCGATAAAGTGATTTTTCACTCGGGATATTATTTTTGAACTGCCTCCAAGGTGTGGGCTTGGGCCCCCCAGCAGGATACCTATACCTAATGCAGCAATGCTCACGTTACCTCCTGCAAGGCAAGAACAAAACATTGTCCATGCGATATTGAAAGATTCAATGGACATTTATTCCAGCACTTGCTAAATATAAAGACGGCAAATTTCTTATTAACTGGCACCTATGGGACCAGGAGTGTACTGGCTGATCAAATATTCTGGTTGATCAAGAAGTCCATGTAATCATGTTAAAAACAGGAGAGGTAATGGCCTAATGGTATTATTACTGGACTGTTAATCCAGAGACCCAGATAATGTTCCAGGGACCCTGGTTCAAATCCTGCCTCGGCAGATGGTGGAATTTGAACTCAATAAAATATCTGGAATTAATGCTATGAATCCATTGTTGATTGTTGGTAAAAATCCAGCTGGCTCACTTGTGTCCTCTAGGGAAAGAAACTGCCATCCTTACCTGGTCTGGCCTACGCGTGACTCCAGACCCACAGCAATGTGGTTGACTCTTGACTGCCAGATGGGCAATAAATGCTGGCCTAGCCAGCAACACCCTCACCCCATGAATGAATTAAAAAACACAGCCTAACTAATAGAAACATAATGCAGGGGTATACACATCACTGTTACACCTTATTCATAGCCTAAAGAACTTAAATAATGATGCAACCTTGCCTTAAATAAAACTTACCAGCAGAGAGCCTTCTAAGTCTACTCTCCCCATCAGTCTACTCTTGATCATCGGGGTCCGGAGACACTTCAGCAGAACTGGTGGTAGCTAGGAAAATGTCAATTTACATGCAGAAAATAGGCTGGGCAAACGTGGTAAGGAGTAAACGATAGGGAGGGATGGAGCCCAAAGACAGAAAAGAACAGTTGGAGAGTCAAAGGAGTAGATAACAATCTGGCTAGGAGAGTGAATGGCCGTTGATGGAGACTGTTAGTGGCTGATAATAGGTTGTGTGTAATAGCAGGCCATGTCATCACAAGGTGTGGTGTGTGAGGGTGGGAGCTGGGACATAGGGGAGTTCAAGCCCTGAAGTTATTAAACTCGATTTTGAAGGCTGCAGGGTCCCTGAATGGAAAATGAGGCGTTGTTCTCCAGTTTCCACTGAACTTCGTTGAAGAACTGCAGCAAGCCTGAGGCAGGGATAGTGGCCAGGGAACAGGGTGGTGTGTTGAAATGGCAGGCAACCGGAAGCTCAGGGACAATAATGCAAGCAGAATGTAGATGTTCTATGAAACAGTCACCCAGTCTACACTTCATTTCTCCAGTGTAGAGGAGACCACATTGTGAGCAGTGAATGCAGTAGACTAGATTATGTGATATACAGATAAAGTGCTGCTTCATCTGGAAGGTATGTTTGGGCCCTTGGATACTGAGGAGAGAGGAGCTAACTAGGCAAGTGGTACACCTTCGGCAATTGCAGGGGAAGGTACTGTGGAGCTGTGGTGTGTTGTTGGGAATGAAGGAAGGGTGGAGCAGGGTGTCCTGAAGGGACAAGTGAGGGGAGGGATAGGATATGTGTTTGGTGGTGGCATCTCACTGAAGGTTGCAGAAGTAGTGGGTAATGAGTTTCTGGATGTGGATCCTGGTGGGATGGTAGGTGAGGGCTAGGGGAACCCTATTGCTGTTGTGGAAGGGAAGAGACGGGATGAGGGCCCAAGTGTGGAAGATGGGGTGAGGGCCCAAGTGTGGGAGATGGGTCGGACCTGGTTGAGGGCTCTGATGTGGAGATCCCTGAGACCATCCTAGCAGGGGAGGGACTGCTGCTTCCAGGGTCCGAGGCCTGAACGTCCCACCCACCCACCACCCTCCTCTGCTTGGCAGAGCTCTTCCTCACCCTCAGCAACTTCTCTTTTAACTCACGTCATTTTTGTCAAGTCAGAGGCGAGGCCATGGGTATACATATGGGCCCTAGTTATGCCTGTCTCTTCGTGTGGCACGTGGAACATTCCTTGTTCCAGTCCTATTCTGGCTGCCACCCACTACTCTTTCTCTGATATATCAATGATATCATTGGTGCTGCTTCCCTCTCTCATCTGGAATTAGAAAAGTTATCGATTTTGCTTCCAGTTTCCACCCTGCCCTCACTTTCACCTAGTCCATCTCGGACTCTTCCATTCCCTTCCTTGACATCTCTGTTTCGTTCTGGGGATAGACTGGCCACGAATATCCACTATAAACCCGGTGACTCCCGCAGTTATCTGGATTATACATCCTCGGACCCTGCTTCCTGTAAAGACTCTATTCCATTCTCCCAGTTTGTCCATCTCTGTTGCATATGTTCCGATGATACCAACTTTGACAGGAGACCCTCCAAAATGTCCACCCTCTTCCTCAACTGGGGATTCCCCAGCACCACTGTCAACAGAGCCCTCAACCAGGTCTGACCCATCTCCCGCACTTTGACCCTCAAATCCTCTCTCACTTTCCCTAACAGCGATAGGAGTCCCCTTGTCCTTACCTACAATTCCACCAGCAACCACATCCAGAAGATCATCAGTCGTCATTTCTGCCACTTTCAGCGAGATTTCACCATCAGACGCATATTCCCCTCCCTTCCCTTGTCTGCCCTCCACAGAGGCCATTCCCTCCAGGAAACCCTGCTCCACTCTTCCTTCACTCCAAGCAAACCACACACTCCACCCCTGCCCCCCACCATATCCCCATGGCACTTCCCCTGCAATCACTGAAGGCATAACACCTGCCCACTTACCTCCTCCCTCCTCAGCATCCAAGGGCCCAAACATACCTTCGAAGTGAAGCAGTGCTTTATCTGCACATCACACAATCTAGTCTATGGTATTCGCTGCTCACAATGTGGTCTCCTCTACACTGGAGAAATGAAGCGTAGACTGGGTGACTGTTTCATAGAACATCTACATTCTGCCAGCATTTATGACCCTGAGCTTTCCGTTGCCTGCCATTTCAACACACCTCCCTGTTCCCTGGCCACTATTTATGTCTCAGGCTTGCTGCAGTTCTTCAATGAAGCTCAGCGTAAGCTGGAAGAACAACGCCTCATTTTCCATTCAGGGACCCTGCAGACTTCAGGACAAAAAATTGAGTTCAATAACCTTAGGGCTTGAACTCCCCTATGTCCCAACTCCCACCCTCACACACCATATCACGATCACATAGTCTGCTATTACGTACAACCCATTATCAGCCACTAACAGTCTCCATCAACAGCTATTCACTCTCCTAGCCAGATTGTTATCTACTCCTTTCTCTGTCCAACTGTTCTTTTCTGTCTTTGGGCTCCATCCCCACCTATCACTTACTCCTTATCCCCTCCTCCCACCCTATCTTCTGCATAAAAATTGACATTTTCCTAGCTACCATCAGTTCTGATGAAGTGTCACTGGACCCTACAAGTTAACTCTGATTTCTTTTCACAAATGCTGCCAGATCTACTCAGCTTTTCCAGCACTTTCTGTTTTTATGTGGGCTGGAATACTCCCCACTTGCCTGGATGAGTGCAGCCCCAACAACACACAAGCTTGACACCATCCAGGACAAAGCAGTCTGCTTGATTGGCACTACACCCACAAACATCCATTCCCTCCACCACCAACGCTCAGTAGCAGCACTGTGTACTGTCTACAAGATACACTACAGAAATTCACCAAAGATCCTCAGACAGCACTCAAACCCACGACCACTTCTATCTAGAAGGATAAGAGCAGCAAATACCAAGGGAAGACCACTATATGCAAGTTCTCTCCAAGCCCCTCATCATCCTGAATTAAAAGCGTGTCTCATTCCTGCAGTGTCACTGGGTCAAAATCCTGGAACACTCTCCCCAAGAACACTGGTGCACCTTTACAGAAATAGAATGTAGGGGTTCAAGAAGGCAGCTCATCTCCATGTTCTCAAAGGCAGCTACGGTTAGGCAATTAATACTAGCCCAGCCTGTGATACCCATGTCACATGAATGAGTAAAAATTCCTTTTGCCGTTGTTACTGTAAATTTTTTCTTACTTTGTCTATCTTTATATTCTCCACTTTACTGGATTTACCCAATGCTTTGTGTTTTTTCCATTTAATGTTATACTAATAAATTATTTGTAGCACACTGCATTAAGAACACAAAGTGCACAACATGCAATTAGACACAACTCTTTATAATATGCTCATGAAAGTGGGATGGAGGAATTGTTCACTGATGGAGTCATGATGAGTCTCCAAGAAGTTATTCCAAAACATTGAATTTCATTGTCAACAGCGACACCCAATTCTTAACCAAGAGCTGGCATTGTAGATTTGAAAACTCCCTACCGGGATTCTGCAGTCGACCAAAATGAGATCTCTCTTTTCGTTTTACATTGTGTTCTCATCTCTTTTGTCAACCACGACTGTTGATCTGGTAAAAGTTTCAGAGTTGTTTCACACGCTGTGGTTGGAGGATAAATGTGATGATAGCTTTCTGAAGCTACATTTTTGATCTTTGAAAAAGGGGGTTGAGGAGTTAGAGGTGTTGCCGTGAGCAAAGTGCACTGCGATGGGGGCTCTCACTTTTTGAGAAATTGTAATAAGTTAGGAGGACTGAATGAAATTAAGGTAAAAGTCTGACTAATCTGTTCCATTAACAAAATGATTTCAGATGGTGTTTCTAGGCTTCATGTCGTGCAGTTGGGTTTGGGGTTACCTGGCTGACAGGTATGGCCGTTGGAAGGTAAGCTTAAAAATTATTCTTTAAACACGTTACAATTTTAAAAAGTTAATATCAACAATGACATTGCACCCAGGCAATATAAAAGAATATATGAACTCTGGGCCAAGTAAAATGACCAAAATCTTAGTTGTAGTTTCAAACTGTGCCTCAAAATATGAAAGCACAGTAGAGATATGAAGAGAGTTAGGGAAGGAATTCTCTAGAGTCTATGTAGCTGAAGAACGTAGCTATAGCCATGACAGCGCTGGTGATATTGGAACTGGTGGTGTTCAAAGGGCTGGAATTAAACCTGTAGAAGTTTCTTGGAAAAGTGAAGGGCTGGAGGAGTTTCCAAGAGGTGGTGAGGGGCCAGATCATGGAAGGATTTGAAAATAAGGATGGGAATTTTAAAACTGAGGTCTTGTTTGTGATGACATTATGGCTTTAAGAGGTACATTTTGGTCCTTCTTTTGTTATGAAGAATGATTGAGAAAGAGCGCTAATGAGCGGTCTACTCAGAGCCATTGAAGTGAACAATTTGTGAGGCGTTGGGGTTTAGTTTTAAAGTTGGAGCAGTAGAAGCAGTCTGAGTGGGTGGGGTCAAGCGTCCACAAACCGGGATTTTGAGGTACAGTTTTTTTCAGTAGCAGTTGCTGGGGTCTTGAAGCTGCAGTACGTCTCTCCCTGCTGTACCTTCTCTCATAGTTGCCTCTTCAGGTCAGAAGTGGGGATGTTCGTCAATGATTACACGATGTTCAGCACCATTTGCGACTCCTCAGGTACTGAGCAGGTCCGAGGCTAGGAATACTGCGGTGAGCAACTCACCTTCTGACTCCCCAGAGCCTGTCCTCTGTCTACAAGGCACAAGTCAGGAGTGTGATGGAATGCTCCCCATTTGCCTGAATGGGACAGCTCCAACAACATTGAAACTTTAAAGTTTTTGAGAAGATTTGTAGCTCGGGTTGTGGACGAGGTTGTAGACTTGCTCGCCGAGCCATTGGGTTTGGTTGCAAACATTTCGTCACCCTGCTAGGTAACATTGTCAGCGCGTCTTCGGTGAAGTGTCGGTATTCTGTCCTGCTTATTGTTGTTCTCATCTTCTTTTGTGAATTGTATCCTGGTGAGTATGTTGTTTATGTGTCAGTGAGTTTCATCTAGTTTTGTGCGTTTGATAATCGCAAAGTTCGGTGTGTATAGTGGGGAGCGCTCTCTGTTCTAACCTTTGTGTTTCTGCTTCTGCAATCAGCCCTGATACTGATGTTGCATTAATTTGTTTCTATCTGCTGATGCTGAAAGTGAAGTGGATTGTGAGGCTCAGGTCTAGTAGTTTCACAATGGTGTCCTTTTTGATGTTGTTGATGCCCTAAGGTGCCTGCCTACTTAATTTGTCCAGCAGTGTGGCAATTGTCTCTTTGGCTAGGTCGATGTTTATGGATGTAAATAGTGCTGTTACGTTGAAGGGTACCATTATCTCGTCCTCTCCTATTCTGGTGTCCTTGAAAATGTTGAGGAATTCTTGAATGGATGGAGTGGGTAGTGTTGTCAACTAAATATTTCAATATCTGTCGTAGTTCTTTAGTAAGTCCATATGTTGGTGTACCTGGTAGTGAGACAATGGGTCTGAGGGGGGCCCCCAGTTTGTGTACCTTTGGGAGCCCATAGAAACAGGGTGCGTTGGATCCCTCTGGCTTCTATTTTTTGGTAATTTGTCTTGCTGATGTCTCCCGAGTTGTGTAACTTCTTCAGGGTCGTTTTAATCCGGTTCCCTGTGGTGTCGGGCCTATCACCGTCTGTTGGTAGGTGTCGGTATCTGCTAGTGGTGCGTTAGCTTTCTCGATGTTTTGGGCTCTATTAAGGATTACTGTCACACATCCTTTTTCTACTAGTAAGATTGTAACGTTCCTTTCTTTCTCAAGTCTTTCTAGAGCTCTCCTCTCCTCTGTGCTGAATGTGTTTCACTTTCCATTTTTGTTCAGTGATGGGATTATCATCTGTGTGATGGTCTGTTGTATTTCTTCCGTGAGTCCTTTGCTCTTCAATGTCGATTCCAGCGCAGCTAGGAAGTTAGCTTTTTTGGTGTCTCTGTAGTTATAATTCAGTCCGCATACTGGGATGGCCTTCTCAGTATGTGTGAGTGGTCGGTCTGAGATGTTCTTGATCCATGTTTCTGCATTGTCCATGTTGTTGCTGAGAGTGAGTTTGGATAGTTTGTCTTTTAGGGTTATTCTTTTCTTCGTTCAGGTATTTGTGGAGGCATCGTTGATCATAACCCTTATCATTCTGCGGCCATTCTGTGCAGCTGTTCTCTGTGCCTGTGGATTGTTGATAGGTGGTTTGTATTTTAAGCTTTGTGGTAGTACCTGTTTTCTGAGGCACTCGTGCAGGAAGTATAGTTATTCGTGGGTTGCACTCAGTCAGATGTTATTTGTTTCCCATCTGCGGCCCAGTTTGAGGGTATTGCACCCGTAGGTGTTTAAAGTTTTCAAGAAGATTTGTAGCTTGGGCTGTGGACGAGGTTGTAGACTTGCTTGCCGAGCCGCTGAGTTTAGTTGCAAATGTTTCGTCACCCTGCTAGGTAACATCGTCACTGCTCCTCTGCTGAAGTGTCAGTGTTCTGTCCCACTTGTTGTTAATATGCCTCAGTTTGTTGGGATGTTTGGTACCACTTCCAGTTCTGTTTTTCAGTGGTTTGTCCGCAGGGTCTAATTCAATGTGTTTGTTGATTGAGTTCCAGTTGGAATATCAGGCCTCCAGGAATTCCCTGCGTGTCTCTGTTTGGCTTGTGTGATTACGGATGTGTTGTCCCAGTCTAATTCGTGTCCCTCATTGTCCGTGTGTAGTGAGACAAGTGAGAATTGATCGTGTCTCTTAGTGGCTAGTTGGTGTTCCCCAACTATCCAACCCATAATTTGGGTCCAATATGTAGATGACACCTACCTAATTGTCAAATACACAAAACTAGAAGAAACCCACCAACACGTAAACAACAATCTCATTGGGATAAAATTCACAAAATACGAAGAGAATGACAAGCAACTGCCCTTCCTGGACACAATGGTAGAATTCAAAAACAACAGGATACTCCAGACTAGTGTATATAGAAAGACCACACATATGGGCCAAATACTCAATTACACTAGCAACCACCCCAAAGCCTACAAATGGAGCTGCATCAGGGCACTATTTAGACGAGCCACAACACACTGCAGCAACCTGGAACTACCCAAAGCAGAACAAGAACGCCTATACGGAGTCTTCAAAAGGAATGGATACCCAAAAAGCACAATCCGCTGTTACCTCCATGACAGACCACAACAAGACAACATTACATGGCCAGACATAATGGTCACCCTCCCGTACATCAAGGATTTTTCAGAGATGACCACAAGACTACTCAGACCCCTAGGTGTCGGGGAAGCCCACAAACCAACAACCGCCCTGCAACAGCAAAACTGGGGTAATATTCAAAATAACATGCAAGGACTGTGAGAAACACGACATAGGCCAAACTGGAAGAAAACTGAAAATAAGGATACATGAACACCAACTAGCCACCAAGAGACATGACCAATTCTCACTTGTCTCACTACACACAGACAATGTGGGACACGAATTAGACAGGGACAACACATCCGTAATCGCACAAGCCAAACAGAGACACGCAGGGAATTCCTGGAGGCCTGGTATTCTAAACGGATCTCCGTCAATAAATACATTGAATTAGACCCAGTGTACAAACCACTGAGAAACAGAACCAGAAGCAGTACCAAACACCCCAGCATATCCAGGGTTTGAGTGAAGATTTATAGCTCAGGTGCTGGCTGTAGATGTTGGTGTGTTCGCCGAGCTGGGAGGTTTGATGGCAGACGTTTCGTCCCTTACCGGAAGCTACCGGAAGCAGCAAAAACCAGACCATATAAATTCGAACCGGCACAAGAGAACAGTGCTTCACGGGACGCTCCACTGCACTGAGGATGTCACCTAGCAAGGGGATGAAATGTCTACTATCAAACCTCCCAGCTCAGCAAACACACCAACATCTACAACCGAAGCATTTAAATAGCAAGCAGGACAGAACGCTGATGCTTCATGGAGGCACACTGACAATGTTACCTAGTAGTGTGGCAAAACGTTTGCTACCAAACCCACTGCTTCAGTGAACATGTCTACAGCCTCAACACTCAAACTTGACACCATCCAGGACAAAGTAGCCTGCTTGATTGGCACCACACCCACAAACTTCCACTCCCTCCATCACTGAGACTCCGTAGCAGCAGTATCTACTATCTACAGGATGCACTGCAGAAACCCACCTAAGATGCTCAGACAGCACCTTCCAAACCCACAACTACTTCTATCTACAGCCTCTTCCATCTAGAAGGACAACAGCAGCAGACATATGGGAACACCACCAACTTCAAGTTTCCCTCCAAACCACTCACCATCTTGACTTGGAAATGTATCGCTGTTCCTTCACTGTTGCTGGGTCAAAATCCTGGAATTCCCTCCCCAATGGCATTGTGGGTCAACCCACAGCAGGTGGGCAGCAGTGGTTCAAGAAGGCAGCTCACCACCAGCTTCTCAAGGGCAACTAGGGACGGGCAATAAATGCCGGACGGCCAGCGACGCCCACATCCCACAAATGAGTAAAAACAAACAGCATTGGGATAATGGGTAAATGGCATTTGGTGGAAAGTAGGAAATGGGTAGTTCACTTTTGGAAGACCTCAAGGCTACCAAGGGTAGAATGTGAGATGCCTATCAGGGGGTGTGCAAGAATAGTCGTCAGTAAGTGGCAAAAGTACGAATGAAGCTTTCAGCAGCAACAGAGCTGAGGTAGCAGCAGAGACGGGTAATGTTATAGTTGTAGTAACAGGATATCTTAGTGATGATGTGACCGTGCAGTTGGAAGCTCATCTTGGAGTCAGGTCAACCATTGAGGTGGAGACGGTCAGGGTCAACCTCACACTATTGACAGGAAGAGGGTGATTAGGGAGTAGAGATTTTGGCAGGAGCAAAATGCATTGGCTTCAGGCTTATCAATGCATAATTGGAGCAAATTTCTGCTCATCCATTATCCGAAATCAGATAAGCAACATGACTATTAAAGAGACTGGAAGAGTGGAGAGAGAAGCTTGAAATATCTTTTCTCACAAGGTGAAACAAAATGTATCTTTGTGCAATCAAAATTCTTTCATTTTTGAACTTAGCAAGTACCAAATAGAATATTGGTGCCTGAATATCATATTCTCATTGGTTTACTGGCTAACTGACTAATCAATTACTGGCTAACTGACTAATCAGAAATATTTTGTGGGCTGACAGAACTCATTTCATTTGTGAAGCCAGCAGGAAGTTGAGACACTCACTGATTACACTTCATGCATATTACTTAATTTCCTTGTGTACTTCACTATCCTGATTATTAGCTTCCTCATCTTGTTCAGTAAGTTATCAGGAATAAAAAATGATACAAATAAAAGCAAAATATCACAGATGTGGGACATCTGAAATACAACTCAAAGTGATGGAGAAACCTTGGCAGCTCCTGTGGAGAGTAACACATCTAATGTTTCAAGTGTGCTGGAGAATATGGTATGTTTGCTTTTATTACGAGGGAGTTGAAATATAAAAGCAAGAATGCTTTGCTACATAAGGATTGTGTTCAGTCTTGGTCTCATTACCCAGTGTGGGATTGATTTACTTCAAGATGCCGAAACATTGCTACATTCGAAGCTGAGAGGAGTGGTTGGTGGTGACGGATGTAAATCTTTGGAATTCTTTGCCACAGGTCTTCAGTTGTTGAGTATGTTCAAGGAGAGGGTGATGAATTCTTGAGCACTGAGGGGATTAATGGATTGGAGAAGGTGAAGTTGAGGTAGAAAGTCAATGTTAACCTTATTGAATGACAAACAATCTCAAAGACCCAAATCCCATCCCTGCTTCTATGCCTTGTGTTTCTTCATTAGTGAAACAAAGAGAGGTTGGGTCTTGTGGGCAAAATGAATGCAGACGTTACTTCAGTTTGCAGAGGGAGGGTTAATTATTCATTGAATTTTAAGAGAACTGTAGCTATCTAGTTTATTACTGCAGCGCAGATAGTCTATGCTACGCACAAAGCTTTACTATGTATATAGGCAAAGTGGCCATTCTGCTGGGGCAATCATTCTATGTCCTGGGCCAGTCATTTAGAGAATGCAAGTTTGTAGATCTCTAGCAGTTTGACAGTTTGAGTTCAGTCAACAAACTTTTTTTTTGGCGAAAGACAACTGTCTCTGAAGTTATTGAATTGTTGTAAAGACTCAACTGAATCCCTGAGGTCCTTGAGGTGAAAACAATCTGCTGCTGTTCCCCTGCCTGGCCTGCATATTGCTCTAATTCTACCCTTCCTTGTTTTAGAAAAACAAGTGATGTAAATGTTTTGAAATTGGCTCTCTTGCTTTTCTTCAAATATTTTTGGCAAGCATCCAAGAGTTCAAAACTTGAATAATATTTTGTCACCAAATGTATCTGGAAAGCGCTCTCAGACTGTGATACCTGCCTTCAGGTGTTAGCCTTGGGCAAAAGATCCAAAGTGTTTTTCATCTTTCTGGGCAGGGTGCCCAGTGAGTAACACTCAAGATTTTTGGGAAATTGATTGTTTTTGGAATCTTTGTTTCTGACTTTGCTTTCTGTTCCAGATTCTTCTACTGGTCACTGTCTGGAGTTCCTATTACTCAGGCTTGACTTCCTTTGCACATAACTATGGCTGGTTTGTCTTCCTCCGCTCCATGGTTGGATGTGGAGTGGCTGGTCATTCACAAGGGTAAGAAATGTTTAGTTGTCATAGAACATTGAACATAGAATGTAGAAAATAGGAGTAGGCCACTCAGCCCTTTGATCCTGCTGTGCCATTCAAATTGATGACGGCTGATCATCCAACTCCATACCCTGTTCCTGCTTTCTCCCCATCGCCTTTCATCCCCTTAGCGCTAAGAACTGTATCTAACTGCTTCTTGAAAACGTCTGATGTTTTGGCCTCAGCCACTCTCTGGGTGAAGAAATTTCTCTCACTTCAGTCCTAAATATCCTACCCCATATCTTTAAATTGTGACCCCTGATTCTGGACACCCTGGGAACATCCTTCCAGCATTTACCCTGTCTAGTCTTCTTAGAATTTTATAGGTTTCTATGAGAACCCCTTCATTCTTCCAAATTCCAGTGAATATATTCCTAATGGATCCAGTCTCTCTTCATTTATCAGCCCTGCCATCCAAGAAATCAGTCTGGTAAAGTATTGTTGCACTTTCTCTATAATCAGAATGTCTTTCTTCAGATAGGGAGACCAAAACTGCACACAATACTCCAAGGCCCTGTATACTTGCAGCATGATATCCCTGCTCCTGTACTCGCATCCTTTTGCAATGAAGGCTAATACATCATTTGCCTTCTTTACTGCCTGCTGCACCTGGATGCTTCTCTTCAGTGATAACACAGTATGGAGCTGGAGGAACACAGCAGGCCAAGCAGCATCAGAGGAGCAGGAAAGTTGACGTTTCGGGGCGGAAACCTTCTTCAGAAATCGGGGTAGGGGAAGGGAGCTCAGAAGTAAATAGAGAGAGGAGGGCTGGGGCTGGGGAAGGTAGGTGGGATGGTAACCCTGAAGAAGGATCCCGACCCGAAACGTCAGCTTTCCTGCTCCTCCGATGCTGCCTGGCGTGCTGTGTTCCTCCAGCTCCATACTGTGTTATCTCTGAACAACATCTGCAGTTCTTGCTATCTCTGCTTCTCTTCAGTGACTGGTGTATGAGGACACCCAGGTTTTGCTGCACATTCCCCTCTCTCAATTTATAGCTACACAGATAATAAGCTGCCTTCCTGTTCTTTGCTCCCATAGTGGATAGCCTCCCCATTGTACCTCATCTACCATGCATTTTCCCACTCACTCAACTTGTCCTTCTCTGTCTCTGTGTCAAAATTCGGGGAACTGTTCATTATGATATGACAGGTATTGCTGGTCATCCAGCATTTATTTTCCATCCTAAATGCACAGACTCCACCACACTGCTGTGGGATTACCAGCTACGGCCCTCCTTTAATTGACGTATCAATTGCCCATCTTTTCCTCTCCCTGACCATTTGGAGTGTTGTTCCTACCTTCCTACCTCCCTATTGCTTTTCAGACATTGCTGGATATTACATGGTTCAGTGTTTCCAGTGAGTTATTTGTTGGACTATCTCAGAATACTGGGTGAGACCCAAAACAGCATCATCAAAAGCAACTGTTCTTGGATGAAAAGGACGGGATGGATCAAGGATTTGTTTTGCTGTCTCCAGTGTTTGTTTTAACGTACAATGCTCTTACAGTATTTACTATATGGCAAAATGTCTTAGAAGCATTATTGAATAAACAAAACTGCAGGTAAAGCAATAAATTTTACTTCAGTTGAAAGCAGTATCTTTTTCTCTAGGTATTAGAAATGGCAAGGGATATGTGGCCAGTGCAGGAAAATGGCTTTGAGGTTGAAGATCAGCCATGATCTAGGTGAACAGCAGAGCAGGTTGGAGGGGCCGAATGGCCTGTTCGCGCTTTCTGTGTCCCAAAGTCTTTCCTCTGAGTCAGAAGGTTAAGGGCTCATGGGCTGCAGAGGCTGGAGAGTAAACAACTAGGCTGGCACTTCAGTGCAGTATACAGTGAGTACACCTTTTAAATGAAAGGTTTAATTGAGCTCCTGTCTGCTCTCTTGGGTGGGTATGGAAGCTCCCCTGTCACTATTTTGAGGAAGAGTAAGGGCAGTTATCTCCAGTGTCCTGATCAATGTTGTCTCTCCAGTGACCATCACAGAATGTCGCAGGTTATCTGGTCATGCTGTTCATGCTGTTTTACCCAACATTTCAGCTTAGCCTACACTTCAAAAATACTTATTCGGCTGTAAAGCACTTTGAGACGTTTGTGAAAAAGTGTGAAATAAATTCAAACCTTTTTCTCTCAAATTGTATTTAATGTTTGGAAGAGACTACCTGCCTTGCATTCCAGACGATTAGATGGGTTTAACACTAAGGCGAGAGTACAATGATGCTATTACACAGAAGCAAAACACTATAGATGCTAGAAATGTGGAACAGGCCAGGCAGAATCTGTGGGGAGAAAAACAGTGCTTTGGGCTGGGATTTAAATTTCTGCTGGCTGTGGTATTGAAGAAACTGGAAAATAGAAATGGAACTTCCTTCACAGAATCACAGATTTGTTAGGGTGCTGAAGGCAATCATTTGGTAAATTCTGTCTGTACCAGCTCTCTGAATGACCACGATGACTTAATGCCATTCTCCTGCCTTTATCCCGTAAGCCTGTACATTGTTTCTATGCTTCAACTGAACCTGCCTGTACCACATTTCCAGACAGTGCCTTCCATATCCTAACTACTTGCAGAGAGAAAACATTTTGACTCACCTCTCATTTGCTCCTTTTGTAAAAATCACTTAAAATCTACACCCATTTCATTCTTGATCACCTTACAAGTGGGGAAAGTTTCTCCCCATCCATAATGTTAAGACCCATCATAATTTTGAAACCTGCCATTTCCTCTCAAAGCTGCCTTCTCTCCATGCAAAACAATCTCAACCTCTCCAATTTATAGTCATAATTGAAGCTCTTCATCCTAGGAACCATTTCTGGAAATCTTTTGTTGTGTTTTCTCCAATGTATTCACAAGCTTGCTGAAATGTGGCACCCAGAACTATACACAATACATCAGCTGAGTTTGAACCCTATGCCACTGTTAATAAAGCCTAGGATATTGTATGCTTTAATAAATGCTGTCTCCGCTGTCCTGCCACTTTAGAACTACGCATGTGTATTCCGTAGAATAGTATGCTTCATTTTGTACTATCTGTCTATGCTCTTTACACCAAAATGTACCACTTCACACTTATTCTTCACATTGAACTTCATCTTTCACCTATTCCCCCACTCCAGCAACTTGTCCGTGACCTCCTCACAGTTTACAATTATTCCATGTTTTGTATCATTTGCAAAATTAGAAATTTTCCCCTCTACACCAAGATCCAGCTTATTAATAAACGTCAGGACAAGCAAGGGTCTCAACGTTGAACCCTGGGTAGTTCTGCAATGGACCTTTCTCCAGCCTGAAAACTATCCATTAGGCATTATTTCTGCATACTATTCCTCAGTCAGTTTTCCTCCTCACTGCCGCTGGGCCTTTTGTTGCATGAGCTCTGAACCTGCTCACAAATCTCTTCTGCGATGTGTCACACACCTATTGGGGAACCATGCACGCCCCATCAACAGCTTTGCCCTCATTAGCCCTCTCTGTTATCTCTTCAGAACATTCGAGCAAATTTAATTAATCCATATTATTCCATGCGGCTGTTAATTCTAAAACAAATGATTGTTTCTCGAAGTTTCTCTGACACTACTGAAGTCACACTGACTGGTGTGTAATTGCTGAGATTCTCCTGACACACTTCTTAAACAAGGGTAATTTGTCAGTCCATGTCAGCACCCTGAGTCTAAGATAAACTGAGAAACTATGATCAGTATCTCTGCAATTTCCCCTCTCACTTCCTTCGGTCTCTATTCATCTCATTCAGATTCAGTGCCTTGTCAACTTTAAGTAGACAGCTTATTGAATATTCTTATTCTGAACAATTTTGTGACTGAATTTCTCCCTTTATCACCATGGCCTGGACAGCATCTGCTTCCTTGGGAAAAACAAAAGAAAAGTATTCATTTAATATGTCATCCATATCCCTTATCTCTATGTGTAAATCCACTTTTCAGGCTCTCATCACTTACCCTTCTCACTCTTTCACCATTTATGTGCCTACAAGAGACTTTAGGATTCTCCTTGATGTCTGCATGCCTTCTGACAAGGTGTTCCACACTACCTTGGATCAATTTCTTTTTACAGTAATTGAGTCCGGAGGGAGCCTGGCAGAGTTTAAGTGAATATTGAGGCCTGCTAAAGGAACATGTAGTATGTTTCTGAAGTCTGGATGCCTCCGACTTAAAAATATAAATAAAAACATTGATGACTCTGAATGCCAAAAAGGTTGCTGGTGCATGCAACAGGCTGGAGCTACGCATGTGCTACTGATGTTATCACATTGCAGGCATCGTGACGTCAGCACCAGCACAAGTGCAGATTGTCCCACCTTTGTTTCATGACACTTGGTTTGTAAAAGTCGTGATCAATGAGCCATTTCTGCCTCGGCCTTGCCCAGCACTCCCAAGGAAAACTGACGTGCCCCATCCTCACTCCACGGGCACAGGTAATTTTATGGCTATTGGGCTGAGCATGCACATGGAGAGTATGACTGGTGCATGCTCAATGCGATGCTGTGGGCACAGGGATAGCAGTCATTTTCACACTGCAGTCTGTGATGAAAGGCTGAGCCCAACAGGGCAATGGAGGAGGTTTCACACAGTGGGGTTCTCTGGCCCTGACTAAGAAACTTCTGGTCTCAGGTTAGCCTGGAATGAGGTAGCTCCTTCCTTTTCTTATGAATCACATCAGGTTGAAGTCTGCACATTTGTGTTCCTTGCACCACCTAGTTGATGGGTGTTGATACAGCTCATAACTGCTGAAAATACACACTTCACATTCAAATTTGGAGTAGATACTCATTTATATTGGCAATCAGCGATGAATGTTAACCATTTGTACAATTTCAAAGTTGCTGGTTTACTGTCTTGAGTGCTATTTTAGGGAGAAACAGTTGCATTTATTCACCAGCGCCTCATTATGGTGTTGGCCGCTTCTTTTCTTGTAGGACAATGCGTTGCGCCGTGTTGCTGAACTCTAGGTTAACTCTGTTCACCCTGGTGTGACTGAGCAGACCTATTCCAGAGCATGGTAGTCTTTGCTGCACTTTTTAAAATTTTATTCCATTGTGGGAAGTGAATATTGTTGGCTAGGGAGGCACATATCGCCTATCCCCAGTTGCTCAGAGGATAGTGAAGTGTCAACCACATTGTTGTGGGTCTGGAGTCACATGTAGAGCAGACTAAGTAAGGAAGGCAAATTTCCTTCCCTAATTATGTTACTGGACCAGATGGGTTTTTTACGACAAATGGAGGGAGGCAGTAGCAACGCCACAGGGCTAGTAATCCAGAATCCCCAGGTTAATGTTCTGGGGTCATGGATTCATATCCCACCATGGCAGATAGTGAAATTTGAATTCAATTTTTAAAAAAAGAATAACAAAAAAAAGGCTAGCCTAATGGTGACCATGCAACCACAGCCAATTGCAAAAAAAATTCCTCAGCCATTCTAAGAGTTACATTGTGAGCACAGGATAAAGTGTCCAATGGTCCTCAACGTCAGAGATCTCAGCTGTTGCATCTCCATCATTACCTCCAAGTGGACAGGTGCACTCCCGAGACTCAGGCTCAATCAGGGAGTGCCACTCTGTCTGAAATTTTGCCTGAAAGGGCATTGCATCAAACTGTTCCCTGAAGTAGGCCTGTAAAAAACTTCGTAACACTGTTTTGCAGAGCAGAGGATTTTTTCCTGGTTTCCAGACGAATATTCCTTGATAAACATCACAAAAGCTGATTATCTGGTCAGTGTTACCTTGCTGTTTGTGGTTGCTTTGTGTGAACTAATTGACTTCCAAGTTTCCTATAATATCTGCAGTAACTGCATTTCAAAAAAGGAACTTTGTTGGTTAATGAGTGCTTTGAAACATCTTGAGATCATGAAAGGCACTGTATAAATATAGTCTATCTTTCAATCTCAAATATAATAAATGGCAACTTGTTATGGCCCAAATCCCATGGCTCTAATCCCATAAATGGGGTGAAATTACCTACAGCATGCACCAGCTGCCTGCACAAATGCATTGCATTTTCACTCAACCAAAACAGCCATGTTCGAAAGTGGATGGGGCTAGTCCTCAGGTCAAAGCAGCTGTTGGCCTGGGGTACTGGTACCGACACACAGGGGTACTGTTTGACCACAGTTCAGGCACTTGGACACTGTCAGTTGCCAGTTCCTGTAGATCCAGCAGCAGCTATCAGGGCACTCGTTCATTGTCAGGCTGGGAGCATGCCAGGGGTCTGGACCGTCATGTTCAAAGGCAGCTAGTTGAATTCAGTCAGAGGCCTGAGGTAAATGCAGTGCTCGGGGTGTGTCTGTTGATTGTTAAGCAGAGTGCAAAGAGGGGCGTGTAGAGGCAGCAAGGAGTTCACTGCTGTCATGGGAGTCGAGGCTGGGAGCATGAAGGAGAGGCATTTTGGAGATGAGGACAAGCATGGTGATGGGGAATTTTGAGGTGTAGTGGTGGCTATGTACGACAGCGTGGTAAGCTACAGGAGGGAGCACTGTGCTCAGCCCGTGTGGAGTAGTCAATGAGGTAATGCGATAGATACTGAGGTGGCATCTGAGGAGAAGGGTGAGGAGGTTGACCTGGAGGAAGCTCTCCTTGTGGATTGACAGAGCTCAGCTGCATCAGACCCGACAAGGCAGGCAGAAACTGACTGACACCCAGTTCCTGCAGGCAGCAGCTGGATGCAACAGACCACTATGGGCTGTCAAGGACAAGATGTCAGCATTTGGTTCACATTATGAGGTTAAACTGCAGACATCTCCTTCATGTTTCTCTTTGCTGGCTTTCAGTAAGACCTCATGTTTGGAATTGTCCTATTGCTTCCCTGTCGATGATACTCATTCCCCAACTGGACAAGCTGCAGGTGACCACTGGGCATTGGGAACAGAGTAGGAGGTCCCCAGTGGAGGTGTTTGGATGGGATTTAGCTAAGGATGGGTAAACTAAAGCCTGGTGGTTACATAATGACCTGGGTGAGAGAATGGCATTGTCTATGTTGAGGGAGAGTTAGCCATGCCAGCTATATGCTGTGTACAATGTGACTTTGTAGCTGCTGTGCCATTACATTGTTCCTGAAGAGTGAGCCCAGATTGCGAACATTTGTCCACATGCACAGTAGCCTTTCAACAGTGATGCCAGCTATGCTCCCTATCTTTTCCTGCATGGATCACTGAGGTCTCATATATGGACTGTCAGAGTGGCTGCACAGCCACACAGCACAGAGGGAACGTTGGATGGCAGTCTTTCAGTAGATATCCCATGAATGGAACTTATTCCGGAAGCACCATGAGATATGATCGGACTGGAATTAAATGTGAGGGACACTATGGTACTGGGATAGCTAGTTAATGAAGTGAGTTTGGTAAGATGCAGTCAGTAACTTCACTGGATCTTGCAGTGAGAATCCCTGTAACAAACTCAATGCAATTTGCACTGAGCCAAAAGAGTGTAAAATTCAGCTCACAATTTATCATTTTTAAGTTGATTAAATTTGTAATGAAGTCTGCACACTTTCTCAGGTCATGTCAGACAGAAGGTGCCATGCCAAGCCACCATAGCAGCTGGTGGAAGTTATACTCAGTTGATACACTTGGAATTCCAAACTCAACTCCGTGATAGTGACTATGAAAACTTGCTAAAAGTGGTAAAACCCACCTGGTTCACAAATGTCCTTTTGGGAAGGAAACTGCCATCCTTACCTGGTCTCACCTACATGTGACTCCAGACCCACAGCAATGTGGTTGACTCTTAACTGCCCTCTGAAAGGGGCTAGTTCAAAGACTGTTAGGATAAAAACAGAAAGTGATGCAATATTTTCACACCTGTTCCCGAAAGAGATCTTGTTCAATTCTGCACATTTGGAAAAGGATTTTCATTAACTGTTTTAGTTGCTCCTGATGAAGTGTAGATTGTATGTTTTTGAATGGGGTTCCGTTATGCATTGGGATTATATTGTTCATTGCTGTCTCTGTGTTACTTGTATTTCACTCTGTTCTGTTTGCGTCCCTGGTGTACCATGAACCTGCAAAGGTACAAGGGACTGAATGACCACTATCTGTGCTGCAGCATTCAATAGTTTGAAATAGTGACATCAATTTTATCTTCTTCTGTGCAGATTTATTATCATGACTGAATTCATGCCCTCCAAATATCGAGGTCGTATTTTGCCTCTGGGACAGGTGAGAAAGTGTGAGCACTCGGAAAAGCTAAGCAAGTGGTCATATTTCAAACATTCATGCCTTGATACAGGAGAAATTTTGTTTCTTATCCCAAAGTTGGATGATCGTCTTAATGGTCATTTGTGTCTCTTCTCTGAAGTGATATTTTTTCTATCCTTCAAAAACGAATGGTGAAATTAGGCCTTGTGTGATCAAGAGAGAGATTTAATGGGCAGCTAATCTCATACCAGTTCCTCACCAATACCCAAAATCCAGATTAATCCCAATGTCCAGTTATGATCAAGATCTCCTCGTGAATGGATCACTGAGCTCTATATATAGTGTGGAAGGAGATAGAGTGGACAGTGGAATCAGGTGGGTAGTAATTACTTGGAGTGGGTCAGTGGGACCATCTGGTGGATTGTCAAAGCAGACCAAATTGTGGTCAGCAGGCTGCCAGTCCGAGGCAAGTCCAGTAGCCTGCCGATCTGGAAGTGAGATTTGGAGATGGGCTGAGGCTAAAAGGGACAGTGCCTTTTACATTCCAATCCAAAGGAGCAGCACCATGGAGTGGGAAACAACATGTGCACTGAGATACAGCATCACCTGTGTGTGGGGCGTGGGTGATCATGAAAGCCACAATCAACAGGAGGGAAAAAAGGACTTTTATAAAAGTGCCAACATTGATTTGGCCATTGGTTTCTTTAATTATGACAGGCAACGGCCACTTATAAACCTGGAGCATCAATCAATTGGTGACGAAGCCATGCATGGGGCATCTTGCTTACCCACTCCATAATAACCTGTTTAATCCACCAATTGTCCATTTCCACCTTGGTGCCCCATATGAAGCAATCTTCCTGCTCAGGATCTAGCAGCAACCATCCTTCAGGAGGTTGCTGTTGAGTTTCTTATGAAGATCCCTATCAGTCGCAAGGTAGGCTTTGAACTGCCACAGCAAAATGAACTGGTCCTTGTAAAACAGCTTCAGGAAAAGGCAGGACCTCTGTGTTGCCACTGCTGGGGCCTCAGTAAAAGCCCTTTTGCGCTTGCAAAAGGACACAAGCAATGCTATATGCTCCTTAAGAAATAATTCCCTTTCCCCCAACCCCACCCAAACAAAAATGGTAAAAGTTTCACTTCAAACTCAGCAAATATGGATGCTTTTGCTTGGCTCTGGGAATTTGGATATTCACTGAATAAATAAAGCTAATGAGCAGCAGCTGGACAAAATTTAATCATTGAACTCTCACATCTAGTTTGCTAATGTAGCTTTTTTTTATCAACCTGTTTAGAGATGGTATGGCACACCTCTAGAGCAAGTGAACTTGGGTCTCTGCCTCAGAGGAAAGGACACTACCACTGTGCTACTACAGCCCCAAACAAATTGTGAAGAAGCTAGAGTTGTTATATTGGCCAGAACATGGAATTAACCCTCATACCCACTTGCTAATATACACGAGGCCTCCTCTCCTGTTTCTGATTGAGGCTTTGGTCACCAGAGTTCAGATTTGCCCAAAATGAAAAAGTAGTACGGATTTCAACATTGTGGTAAGCCAGTGTAACCACACAGCATTTAATTTTGTTTTGGTTATTAGTCCTTTCTTTAAGAACAAACAGGGCACAAGTGAAATGAAAATTGTCCCTATGGAACCGTAGTGGTTTACATCATAGAAAAAGACTACCTGGAACCATTCTATCTGTGCTGTGTTGGCACACATCTAAAGCACTAAGGATGGGCTGAAGAGAATACTTTTAGCAGAAGAGGATGATTGGAGTGAGTTGTTTCCTTATTGTTCATGGTTTACATTAGACTTTGCATTATCTTTACTGTAACAGCAAGGAAATTCTGAGAATTTCTATCTTAGCCATTTCAATGCGTCATCAACACAGTTGTCTTAAACAGCATCGTGTCAAGAGCTAACCTTTTATCTATTTTCCCTGTGGACCTGTTTTTCTCTCCCATCTTTTTAATGTCCTTCACCAACTGACTGGTGTGTATCATCCTTCCAAATCTTGCACGTTTTTCACCATGAACAGCTTTTGTTATTCTCAATATCTGTGTTGGATTGGCGTTATTTTAAAATGTTTTGCTGCCTGTACACTTTAGCACGGTATTGTTCTTTTCACAACAATGTTACACTATCTGTACGTTCCACTTTTGTATTGTATCCTCCTCTCTGTATATTTTTACACAACCTTTACACAACTTTTACCAGTAGTTACAACTTGCTCTCTTTTATTCAGTCTGATTCAGGGGTTATCTAGCCTCTTTCTCCATGCCAGATGTAGGAGCTTCAATCAAAATGTTAACCCTATTTTCATTCTCTCCACAATCTGCCAGACCATCATGTGATGTGGATTACGTTACACATATGCCAGAGAGCCAGCTTTGTATTGAGACAGATACCTGGAAGTTTTTTTTCAACAGCTAACTATTCATAATCACCTCAGATTACACGCACACATATATTATAGTTACCCTAATCAACCTCTCAGATATGTCATACCACACCTCCAGAGCGGGTGAGAATTGAACATGCACCTTTTAGTTCAAAGGCAGGGACACTACCATTGGATTATTTAGAACTCCATTCTAAAAGGGGTCACTGGACTCAAAATGTTGACTGTTTTCTCTCCACAGATGCCAGACCTGCTGAGTTTTTCCAGCAATTTCTGCTTTTGTTTCTAATTTTATTCAGCAGTGTGCTGTCTATCATTGTGGTGGGATGTAAATCATGTGTTATAGATATGTGGCTGCTGCCTTCTGTGATACTTTCAGCATTCGTCATCAGCTGTATGACAAATGGATGATCCTTTTCATTGTAAATCCTGACCATTGTTTGTGTCAGTGGTGTATGACCTGAGATAGACAGAATGCTGTAGTGTCTTTCCATGGGCCCATGTATTCAGATGAAGGTCTTGTACTCTGATGCTTTGTCCTGGTTCAAGTTGGGTTAATAGTCAGCATGCTTGTTGGATCATTCTCTTCCTTCTATGTAACAATGCATTGTGTACATGTGATTGGCTGGTGGATTGTGTGAGGGAATTCTGATTGGATCTGTCTTCCAAACGTTAGCGCTACCAGTGAGAGAAAACCATTGCCTCAAGGAATAACATGTGGATTTAACATGGCTTTTTGAAAATCTTGGCATTTAATGATCATGAACTTTATCGTAAAGACATGGCATTTTGCAAGACTGTTAGACTGAGGGTAGTCAGGAGAAGAGATAATGAATTGAATGGCAAAAATGTTGAAGAAACTTTTTAAAGTCACGTTTGTCTTGCGGCCCTGGCATCCTTTATACATCTTCTATTTTAATATGATCATATCTAACATAGTAGATTGATTTGAAGTTTGACATTTTTGGCCGTTGAAAGTGCCTGTACCTGGTTTGAAAAGGTACACTGGAGTATTGCATTCGGTTATTGGACACACTTTGTTGAAGAATATCAAGCATATAGTTGTCAATGTGTCAACAGCTTTGATTTGTCACTTAAAAGGGAGCTTGATATAACAGTCAGTCACGAGGATGTAAATATATCCTTGGACATGGAAAATATCTGCTGCAATCTCAGAAAGAATCTTGCCTGAAAGGCGAGATTCTCTCAATTGTTAATGGAATTGATACGTTTCACATTGATTCACTCCATTGCTTGTGCCCTTATCAATGCTTGGCTAATAGATTTCCATGATTTCTTGGGGTTCTTTTCTGCACCTATGTGACCTAAGTGTTAATGATTAACCTTATCTCAGTGTAGAACTCCATATGGAGAAATCACTCCACAATTCTTTGAGTTTTCAAATGGACTGATTGTTGACTTTGGAAAATTCCATTCCAGGAGATGCCTAGTTCATCCCTGAATGAGCAGATAGAACATTCTTGCTCAGGGACCCATTGAATGTCTTCATGCCAGCTACCAGTGATGATCCTTTACAGCTGCAACAACTGGACATCATCAGGCATGGTTTGTTTTATCTGCCAAGCTTGACCATTGCCAAAATGAATGAGATTTGGTATGAGCAATATCTTCAAACTCTGGTTTGATAATATCCACTTGTAGGTTCAGGGGAGTATCTTTGTTCTGGGTGGGATTTGAAAGCCGGCTAAGAGCATTGGGGATGCTCAGTGTTTGAGGCTGGTTTGTGTTATGTTTCAAAATCATACCCATGGGTCTTCCTAAGCAGATGTTGTAGTCATGGAGGTACACTGTCAGAGGTTTTCAGCCAATTGTTTCCAACAGTTTATTGTCAGCATGAACAGTGAAATTCTAGCTGAATAGGTGCATGTGGAACGTTTCTCACTCCAGTTTTCAGAATACTGTTTCCCTTTCTATTTTGGAATAGTTCACATGAGCTGTCACAAGGAGTTTTGAACCAAGCACAATAGGTTTGTCATCCTGTAACAGACACGTCCGAGACTATTCTAGAAAGCACCTGTTTCCATCGTGATGAAGATTGGAGGGACCATAACACTGAAGAATACACTTGCTGGGAGAAAATATGTTCTTGAGGGGATGGAAATTACATTGGTGATCTGTCTGCCAGATATCTGGTGTATCTTTGTGAAGCAAATCTAGAAATTCTTTGGTCACAACATTAGGGACGTACAGAAATAAAAAAAATGATAATCCAAATGATAATCTGAGAAACCAGAATCTATTGAAAAGTGTTCTGAAAGTTGTCAGCTCCAGTTAGGCATGGGGCAAGAAGTATGGGCCAATATGAATTCTTGGTCTGGAGCTTGAAAAAATCTTTGCCACCTGAAAACTTGGGAATAAGCCTTCCCGCGATAAGAATCTTGTGTAGGAATCCCGTGAGTGTAATGTTGAGTTGCCTTCAGAACGAAATATACTTGTAGAGTTCCAGCTTTCTTGGAAACATAAGTAATGGATTTATACCAGTCGGTGTGATGCTCAAACTTGCAAATAATGTTGTTTTTACCAAGGAATCCAATTCCAGTTTGATCTAATCCTGAATGTGAATGCTGCACTTGTGAGGAAAGTGGGTGCTGGGCTGGCCATCATCTTTCAGATGCAACATTGCAATATCTTTAACATTGTCATTGGAATCCAACTGGTCTGGGTAAAGGCCCTGGAGCCAACTTGATGTTGCAGTCTGGAATCTGAGATGTTGGAATTGGTGTATTGGTTACCTTGAGGATTATGATGATGCATTGATCTGTGCATGCTGGTAAAAGGTTTCAGATATCCATTTCAAGGAGTTGTATTGATATTTAAAACAGATTATGTCCATGCAAAGGATGTCACACCCATTGTAAGCAGTTAATTGTTTGTGGGTTGCATTGCTTTGTACCAGTTTCCCGAATATGCCTCATGTAAGGTGCATAAAGGGATGTTATTTGTACTTGCACCAGTGTCAGCCTCAGTCTATGGTTCAATCATAGAATTCCTACAGTACAGAAACAGGCCATTCAGCCCAACAAGTCCACACCACCCCTCTGAAGAGCATCCTAGACCCATTCCCCTACCCATGCGTTTCTTCCCATGTCACATAACCTAAACATTCCTGGGCACTACAGGCAAATTAGCAGGGCCAATCTACGTAACCTGCACATCTTTGGACTGTGGGAGGAAACCGGAGCACCTGGAGGAATCCCATGCAGACACAGGGAGAATGTACAGATTACACACAGACAGTCGCCTGAAAGTGGAATTGAACCCGGGTTCCTGGGGCTGTGAGGCAACAGTGCTAACCACTGGGCCACCATGCTGCCCAAATAAGGAATGGTGGACATAAAGTGCAGGCACTGCTGGGATCTTTTGGGTTTATCACATGGACAGAGGTAATGGCTTCAACTGTTCTGATGGGGCATGGCAAATCAATCTCATGTACTAATGGACTGACGTCTGTAAGTTGTAACATTGCGGTTACCTCATTGACATGCCTTCAGACCATGGAAAGGAATCTGGAAACTTTTTGTGATGCTGTTCCTTAATTGTCCCCATGCTGCTGTAGGGAATCAAGCTGCACTTTGGTATTCTCTGAGCACTTAAACTTGGTGTATAGTTTAACCCAGTGACCTCTTGCGTAATATAGCTCGGATATGTCAGGAAAGGCTGAACACTGTTCTGGTTGAAGAGACAGTTCATTTCTGCTACAAGATTAGGTGATCCTGTTGATGGCTGCAGTTACAAGTCAAGCACTTGCAGATATTGCTGTCCTGCTGCCATTGCTTTGCATACTCCATTTCACCATACGTTAATGCTATCCACTTTACATTTGTTCAGAAGCTCCTTTTGGAATCATCTAATAGCTACAGGCAGTGGCTAGTTTTGTAAGTCTTTCAGCTGAGTTAGCTTGAATGAAATCACATTCCATGCCTTTGCATCAACATCTGCATCCAAATCAGTCTTATCTTTAACTGGCTGTTGCAGGTATGAAATGAACTCCATTCAATGCGTCATGATGTTGACTCAGACTTAAAGCCAATCTTCTAAGAATTGAAGGATTTTCTCTGGCTCTTTGCAGTTATCATTAGCAATATCGCAGTATTTTATTCTGCACAATCCTTCAGTTCCCAAAGTGAAAAGATATTTGACTGTTTACCTTTCTTTATCAGATATCCGTTGATCTCTGAAGTGATCTCTCTGAATAACTGAAATTCTAAAAGAATGTCATTGGAATGCCAGTCCATGTTCACATACTCACTACCTATCCTTACTGTGCAGCTTTGTGCTCTGTAAGAATTGCAATATAATGCTTCTCTTTCTTTTTCTTCTCACTTTTTCTTCCTCTCCTGGTTGCTGATTTAGATCTTGTTGCTTTCTTTTTAGAAATGGTTGTACTGTGACTATATGTGGCATTCATGCAAAAAAATGTATTGGAGTGACATCATGCATGCCTTTTTTCTGCTCTCATGCTATTTCGGAGGATGACAAAATGTTGGAAGTAACTGGTGACCGTAGAGGTAAGCCGTAACAATAGGAAGAATAGTTCCTTCTCAGCAGGAATTGTTCACCTGAATCAGAGCTGTCCTGAGTTTCTTGTAATCATGGCTTTAAATCACGAACCATTTCAACTCCCCCTCCCATTCCTCAGATGACATGTCCATCCTTGGCCTCCTGCAATGCCACAGTGATGCCACCCGAAGGCTGCAGGAACAGCAAATCATATTCAGCCTGGGAACCCTGCAGCCCAATGGCATCAATGTGGATTTCACAAGCTTCAAAATCTCCCCTCCCCCAACCGCATCCCAAAACCAGCCCAGCTCATCTCCACCTCCCTAACCTATTTTTCCTCTCACCTCAAGCCACACCCCCATCTCCTATCTACTAACATCATCCCGCCCCCTTGACCTGTCCGTCCTCCCTGGACTGACCTATTTCCTCCCTACCCCCCTACCTACACTCACCTTTACTGGCTCCATCCCCGCCTCTTTGACTTGTCTGCCTCCTCTCCACCTATCCTCTCCTCTATCCATCCTCTATCCACCTCCCCCTCTCTCCCTATTTATTTCAGAACCCTCTTCCCCTCCCCCATTTCTGATGAAGGGTTTAGGCCCGAAACGTCGAGTTTTCCTGCTCCTGTGATGCTGCTTGACCTGCTGTGTCATCCAGCCCCATGCTTGTTATCTCGGATTCTCCAGCATCTGCAGTACCTTTTATCTCTAACACTGTGGGCTCTTATTCTTTTCAAAGGAAAGAGAGCATACTCACAACTGTTCTTCTGTTCTCTTTGTCATGCTTAGTATAGCTGTAGCCTTCAGTTTTGGTTGTGAAACATGACCTTCAGCTATGAGTTCGAATATATGAGAGTGACTCTTAGGAAAAGAAAATTTGTACAAACTGCTTTTGCAGTTTTCACCTTTTAGCTATTAGTACTAACTTGCTGGGACCTGCTTCTAATTCTTACTGTCATCAGCTTCACTTGTGGCCACCATGATATGATATGGTTTCCTATATGTTCGCCCACATAACGTATACCATAGAGACTTAGCTCCTTATTGAGACAGAAATCTGGAAATTTATAAACAACTGTGTATACTAATGCAGCATCTCAAACTTCTTTATACCACCTGGACTATATGTTTGCTCGATTACTGTTATGTTATATGCATTCCAATGACATTCCTTTAGAATTTCAGTTATTCAGAGAGAAAAGATACTTCACCCCAGAGATCAACGGATATCTGATAGAGAAAGATAAACAGTCAAATATCTTTTCAATTTGGGAACTGAAGGATTGTGCAGAATAAAATACTGCGATATTGCTAATGATAACTGCAAAGAGCCAGATGAAATCTTTCAATTTTTAGAAGATTGGCTTTAAGTCCGAGTCAACATCATGATGCGTTGGATGGAGTTCATGTCATACCAACAACAGCCAGTTAAAAATAAGACTGAAACAGTCTGACACTCTAAGTGACTGTTTGCTAAATGACCGTACAGAGAGAAAGATATACATCTGTTATGCTACAGTGTTACATGTTGTAATGTCTTCTAGCTATCTTAAAGTTTTTGTGCCTTTCTCAGATCTGAATAATAATCCAACATCTGATTGCTTCATTGTTGTCACATGTATCGAGATACAGTGAAAAATGTTGTTTTGTGTGCTATACAGGCAGATCATTCCATGCAAGGTGCATCGGGGTAACAGAACAGAGTGCAGTACACAGTGTCACAGCCACAGAGGAGGTGCAGAGATAGAGAGATCAGAATTAACATTTGAAAGGTCCATTCAAAAGCCTGATAACAGGCGTTCTTGAATCTACTTGTATGTGTATTCAAACGTTTATATCTTCTGCCCGATGGAATAGGGTGGAAGAGATATAACCGGGGTGGGAGGGGTTTTTAATTTTGTTGGCTGTTTTCCTAGAGGCAGTGGGAAGTGTCGATAGAGTCAATGGATGGAAGGCTGGTTTGTGTGATGGACTGGGCTGTGTTGCGACTTTCTGTTATTTCTTTTGTTCTTGGGAAGAGCAGTTGCCATACCAAGCTGTGATGCATCCAGATAGAATGCTTTCTATGGTCTAATATATAAATATCACGTGTCCTGTGATGGGCAGAAGCAGGCAATTCACTTTTTTAAAAAATGTCTATAATTACTTTACTCTTCATTTTTTTTTCTGTAGCTCTTCTGGCTGTTGGGCTCCACAATAGAGATCTTGTTGGCATACCTAATTATCCCTACATTGGGCTGGCGTTGGCTTGTGCGCATCTCCACTGTACCAAGTATCATCCTGCTGGTGGTATTTAAGGTGAGACAAAACAATCTTTCCTTTCTCAACCCGCAGTTTTAACAAATCTTTGATCCATACATTTTAAATTGACAACAATGTAGCTACTGAAGGCTCTGCTCAAAGGGTAAAAATCCTATATTAGAGGATACAGGTAGTACACAGAGGCTGATATCCTCCTTCCTGTGTCAGCTCAGTTTTACTGTTCATTCTCCCCACCCGCTCATCTGTTCAAACTTGCATATTGAATATCTTGCCTTGTTTCAACTAATGTTGATTCTTTCCATTTTAACATCCCTTGTGTTCTTATTAAAAGGCATTAGTGACAGCCTCAGAATTAGAAGGATCTGACCTTAGATTTGAACACACAACCTATGGTCATCTCCCCAGTGTAGTACAGAATGAGTGCTGTATGGTCAGGTGTGCCATCTTTGAGAAGTGGGATTGTATTTTTATCCTTGACGTAGACAGTGGGAGCTGGGAGAATTCCTGGCTTTGCACCCCTGCATTGGGAAATACTGGCTCCAGAGGAGACATCTTCATTACCACAGGGTTGGGGCATACCAACTGTAAGTCTGGTCAGCCAACCTTGGAAAACATACAGACAGAGCTACTGGGGGCAACTGGCTGTGGAGATCAGCTGTTTAAAAGAGCCAAATGTAAAAACAAGATGAAGGGCCTACAGGTCTAGTACTCATATCCTTTCTCCACTCTTAAGACTGAGTTGAAAAAGAACTTCTTCATCCAAAGGGTTGTGAATCTGTGGACTTCCCCGCCCTGTGAAGTAACTGAGGCTACCTTATTTAATGTTTTTAAGGCAAAGCTGGATTTTTGAACAATAAAGGAATTAAGAGTAATGGGGAGTGGGTGGGTGAGTGGAGCTGAG
Source organism: Ginglymostoma cirratum (assembly GCA_024137785.1). Taxonomy (NCBI): domain Eukaryota; kingdom Metazoa; phylum Chordata; class Chondrichthyes; order Orectolobiformes; family Ginglymostomatidae; genus Ginglymostoma; species Ginglymostoma cirratum. The sequence goes on along the minus strand of JAHRHZ010000020.1, from coordinate 54,713,510 downwards.
ACCATGCAAAGATCAGCACGATCTTATTGAATGGAGGAACAGGCTCAATGGGCCAGATGGACTACTCCTGCTCCTATTTCTTATATTCTTGTGTTCACCCCTCACACACTTTGCATTCTTCACCTAAACACCTTCATAGTCCGGCATACCTTCCCCCTCTTACAAGGTATGACATTTCAATGCTCATTTACCCATTTTACACTGTATGGAAGCAGTGAACCCTACAGTGACAGTTGAAATTATTTAAAAATAATTGAAAAAAGTCTCCATTCACCGCAGAACAGTAAAAGTGTCAACCATCCAGGCCCTTTCAAGTGTCAATATCTGATATCACTAGGCACTTGAAACCACTTAATGTTGTACATGTGAGCATTGTGAAATCGTTGGTTAAGAACAGACAGTCAGAGCTGTAAGTGAAGAAGGGTTCAGATGTTTCAGCCCTCAAATGGATATCTGGGCTCTCAGCCATACCCTGTTTATGTATTCTTGCCTGAGAGCCCGGACAACTGTTACTACCTTGAAACACCCAAAAACACTGATGGAACAGCTGAAGATAACACATTGTGGAGCTGGAGGTACACTGCAGGCTAGGCAGCATCAGAGGAGCAGGAAATTTGACGTTTCGGGTCAGGACTCTTCTTCCGAAATGAAGAATGCAACTTTCCTGCTCCGCTGATGCTGCCTGGCCTGCTGTGTTCCTCCAGCTCCACACCTTGTTGTCTCAGACTCCAGCATCTGCAGTTCTTACTACCCACTCTTATCATTGTTATGTTAACTATTTATCAAGGAAAAGAACAGTGATCAAGCGAGTGAGCAAGGTAATGATATCGGTACTTGTAGCAACAGTACAATTGGAAGAGGCATAATCCTTTGGTGAAGTTAAATTGTGGTTTGTTATATTTTGTTTGAGTCTCCATGAAGAACATTCATTGGTGAGTTCCCCAGCATTCGGATGTATTGGAAAATATAAACAAATGCAAACCACTCAACTGGAGTGGCACGGTGGCTCAGTGGTTAGCACTGCTGCCTCACAGTGCCAGGGACCTGGGTTTGGCCTCACACTTGGACAAAAGTGTCTGTGAACATTCTCCACATGTCTGCTTGGGCTTCCTCTGAGCGCTCCGGTTTCCTCCCTCAAGTCCAAACATGTGCAAGTTCAGTGGATTGGCAGTGGTATATTTCCCATCGTGTCCAGGGATGTGCAGGCTAGGTGGATTAGCCATGGGAAATGCAGGGTTACAGGGTTAGGGTAAGGGGGTGGGTCTGGGCAGGATGCTGTTCGGAAGGTCAGTGTGGATCAGATGGACCGAATGGCCTGCTTCCACACTATATGGATTCTATGAGTAGCTCACCACAGAATTCGAACGGGAATACCCAGTGAATTATCTGAAATTTCACAGAAATTTCTAGTCATTACAGAAATAGCTGGAGTTCACCAAACGAATCCAAAATTATGCCCCAGTTTAGGGAACAAAGAATGAGTGTGTTTGCAGCCTGGGTGTGGAATTTCTTTGATATTTCTGTTGGAAATGTAATAAGATAATCAGTTGTAACAGTAGAAGGGAGAGATGTGAACTGATTAAAACATACTTTATATTTTAGGTGTGTTCAATTGCTTTTTAACAAAAACTGCTGCAAGCAAACGCAAGGTGTTATGTACAAAATACTCTGGCAGTTGCACAACAAACAGTAAATTTTCGTCAAAATATTCATGAAACGTAGTGACATGATTTTGAGTGGGAATTAATCTGCATTGACCTGTTAGTGAATGGAGAATTACTGACGTTAGTTGGATGTGTCTGTATTAACTTCTGTTACAAAGGAGTCCTCTCCTGATCTGGCATTTCCATGCCAGCTCCATCCATACCTGCTTCACTTCTGCCTTTGTGTTTCTGTTCTTGTCAAAATTAAATCACAATCTCCTTGATTGATGATCAACAATCTCATCTCATACCTTGGCTCCCTGTAGTACTATTTCTTGGCATGTTTTCTGTTTCCCTCCTCATGAGAGACTTGTCACCAAAACTTTCTCAAATGATTTGCTCCCCCTTCATAGTTGCTAAAAGTGTTAATCAGATATTTTGTTGGCCAGAGAAATACCTATATACACTTCAAGTTCCATAATAGATTGTTGCCCACACTTATTTCATAGTTCACCCCATTGATTGGTATACTTGCTGCCATCTATCTCGTTGTCCATCCATTAATCCAGCAATTATACATCATCTCATCAACACACCATTCATTATCCCAGTGGCTACCCATTCATTGCATATCTGTTGTGCTGAAATTCCATCGTCTCTCTCTTTTCCCAGTGTATTCCAGAATCAGCCCGATACAATGTTTCTGTGGGGAACTCTCAGTTTGCCACCAAGACCCTGAATTACATTGCAAGAATGAATCGATCCTGCCTCCCTCAGGGCTCTTTGATGGAGTCTGAAACAGTAAGTCTAAAAGAAACATTCATTTTCATGGCAAGTAAATTCCAATTAGTTGAAGAAGGCTGCATTGATACATCATCCAGAGTTATATGTTAAAATCAGAGCTTTAAGAGGGAAATCCTTTTTAGGATGCAAAAGTTAGCAGTTTTCCAGTTTTTAAAAGGGTAGTCTCCATGTTTCATTTCTCTTCAAGTTCAGGCTGATAATATGGTGTCTGGTCCAAATAGACTTGGCATAAATTGCAGCCAGGAAGTCAATGGATTAGAGGGACATCTAATCAAATGTGTGCATAATAGGAAAACAATTAATATGTTTCCACAAGATCAAAAGGTAAAATTGGATAATCTTAGACTGTTCTAGCAAAGAGCTGACGTTGTTACGCTCTAGTAGCTGCCTACAATGATTTGATCTCTATACTTGAGTTAAAGTTAGTGGGTTCAATGGAAACACTCGGTGGGATATTTTTCTTGGGATTCTGTTTTGTTGTATACTCAATTCCTAAAGGCTGCTAATGAAGATTGGTTAAAGTTGTTACATTATTCACTGCAGCGATTATAAATATCATTTTCAAACCGGATTTCCTTCTATCTGAGCTTCTGAGGAGTTAACAACATTTACGTTTAGCAAGTTGCTGAAAAGTCTTTGATCAGGACTAACTTGGCTATGTCTTCTCTAGTTGATTTGGGGTGGGCGAGTCTATGTTTAGTTTCAGTACCCTGAGCTGAAGCCTTATGTAGCTGATGCTCTTGAAATTCAACACAAGAGGCATGGATTTCTACTGTTCAGAAGATGTGTCTGCCTGCAAAAGTTGTCACTCGTTCGACTAGAAGAAAGGAAATATTTGTGATGTAGTTAAAATAGAACTGTTTTGCACTCAGTGAACTCTTGCGAAGCAATGAGTTGCATATCAGTTCATCGGGTTTTAATGTTGTTGCTTAAGGGAGTGCTATTCCACAGAATAATTGTAATGACAAAAACTTTGAGGGTTTGAGCTATAAGGACAGGCTGATTAGGCTGGGGCTATTTTCCCTGGAGTGTCGGAGGTTGAGGGGTGACCTTATAGGGATTTATAAAGTCAGGAGGGGCATGAATAGGGTGAATAGCCATGGTCTTTTTTGCAGGGTAGGGGAGTCCAATACCAGAGGGCATAGGTTTAAAGTGAGAGGGGAAAGATTTGAGATGCACCTAAGGGGCAATTTTTCACGCAGAGTGTGGTGCGCGTATGCAATGAGCTACCAGAGGAAGTGGTGGAGGCTGGTACAATTATACCATTTAAAAGGCATCTGGATGGGTCTATGAGCTTTACTGAGATAACCGATGACTTTACCAAATTACTGACTTGATTTCTTTCTTTGTCCACAGCAAATCAGGGGAAGAATGTCTGACTTGCTGGGTGCAGAATTCAGACGCACAACCCTGCAGTCCTGGTTCATCTGGTAAATGCTGTCTACCCTCAAACTACAACCAAATAATTAGACTAACATTCTTCTAATATTCTTCTAACACGTTGTGTAGATTTTTTTTCTTTCCTGCCCTAACTTCCCTATTTTTTTAAAAAATCTGATGGCAAGTTTTTCTAGTTAATCTTCTCTCTCTGCTCCTAAAATATTTCTGAGCTACAGGTTCCCCTGAAAATATCTGATATTCTTCCCCTACCTCACTTTGGCAATGACTAATCAATGTAGTCAGAGTTGGATCTTTGAACTGAGACAGACAGGACAGCTTAGCCCAATTCTGTCTTCCACCTGACCTTCGACTCGGTTTCCCAGTTTCCTCTACACAGTAAGCAAGTCCGGCAAACTGTTGCTTAAAGCATAGATAGTAAAAATGGGTAGAATTTAGTCTAGGAGACTCGAGGTCCCTCTGATGAGCCCAGAGGTCAGCGGGGTTCTTGAGCGAGTGGGAAGACTGTGATCACCCAGCGGCCAGCCAATAGGAGGAAGTGATGAGAGGGGTCCACCCAGTTACTTCCCCAGTGGTGGGGATGCGTCCTGCTTCTGATATCTCTGGTGTCAGCAGATACCTCCCTTGGTGCTGCTCATCTCGTGCCTTCAAAATTGGGCTGTCCGCTGGGTGTTAACTTGGCAACAAAGTGTTTCTGTCTGCTGCCCCGAAAATTCTTGTCCAATTCTGTTCCCCTCAGTCTGTTCCATTAGCCCAGCCCACTCTGAGCTGTGCCCCTCAGATTGTTCCCTTAGCTCCTTCCCCTCTAGGCCTCTTGGTGTATTCCATTTGTCCCTGCTCCCTCAGATTGTAACTTTGCAGACTCGTTCCTTCCTGCTGTTGAGGGGTGCTCTGAAATGACCATAATATCTCCTGGCTTCCTGATTGATACATGAAAATATATTTCAGCATCGAGCAAATGAATGCTGCCATCTTCTTGATGATCAGAGTTGCTTTCTAGCCACATTGAGGTGATTTCATTAACTTGTTGCCTCTCTTGCTGAACATTTATTTCAACATTGTCTTCCACCATGGTCACTCCTGCTTATCCAGGCATGCCTGACTTGTGTTTGGAGGATATCGTGCCATCAATGGGGAGAACAGGCCCAACCTCTTCAATTTCACCTTGTAAGATAATCCCCCCACACCCATTATCAACCTAGTGAGCCTTCTCTGGGGAAATGTGTAGTTATGCACTTTATCAGAAAGAACACAGAGGTACTGAATATTATTTAAATGGAGAAAGACTGCAGAAAGCAGCAGTACAGAGGGATTTCGAGGTCCTCGTGCATGAATCAGAAAAGGCTCGCAAATAAGGAATGGAGTATAAAAATAGGGAAATCTTGTCAGAAATATGCAAGGCCGTAGTTAGACTATTTTTAGAATGCTGTGAACAGTTTTGATCCCCTTATCGAAGGAAAGATACACTATCATTGAGGGCAGTCCAGAGAAGGCTCACTAGGTTGATAATGGGTGTGGGGGGATTATCTTGCAAGGTGAAATTGAGGAAGTTGGGCCTGTTCTCCCCATTGATGGCATGATATCCTCCAAACACAAATCCTGCTCAAAAGGACCATGGGGTAATGGATGTGCCTTCTTTTTGGCAAGTTTTAGCAATAATGTGTGTTTTGCTGGAACATAGCAACATGTATTACTGGTTATATTGGTTAATGTTAAAATTAGGAACAGCACTAGGCCATTCAGCCTTTTAAGCCTGTTCACCATTCAATGAGATAATGGCTGATATTCTACTTCAACACTGTTTTCCTGCCCTTATTTGTTTCTGTGAGGTTTTTAAGAGTAAAAATCTCTCGATGTCCATCTTCAACATACTGAACAATTGAACCCCCATGGCCCCCTGAGCAGAGAATTCCAAAGGTTCAGCATCTTCTAAGTGAAGAAATTGCTCCTGATTGATTTGATTTATTGTACGTGTACCTAAGTACAGTGAAAGGCTTTGTTTGCAAGCAATACAGGCAGATCATAGTAAGGAAGGGCATTCAGATCATAGGGTGAAAAAAAACTTGGACAAAGTAAGGCATACAGGTTACATCGCACAGATGTGCGCTGGGTAAGATCAACATTAACAAGATCAGCATTATTTGAAGTTAGAGTGTCTATTCATCACTCTAATAATGACAGGGAAGAAGCTGTTCTTGAGTCTGCCTACGCGTATGTTCAGGCTTCTGTATCTTCTGCCTGACAGAAGAAGTTGTAGGAGGTCATTACCGGGGTACGATGCGTCTTTGATGATGTTGGCCACCTTTCCATGGCAGCAAGCTGTGTAAATAGAGTCCACAGATGGAAGGTTGACTTCTGCAATGGTCTGGGCTGTGCACACAACCTTCTGTAGTTTTTTACAGTCCTGCATAGAGCAGTTGCCATATCAGGCCGTTATGCACCCGGACAGTATGCTTTCGATGATGCATCTGTAGAATTTGATGAGGGATGTTATTGACATGCCAAATTTCCTGCCCTGCCTGAGGAAGGAGAGGCATTACTGTGCCTTCTTGACTGTTGCATCTACGTGGGAAGTCCAGGACAGGTCGTCAGTTATCGTCACTCTTCGGAACTTGATTCTCTCAACCTTCTCAACTTTCGCTCTGTTGATGTAGATGGGGGTGCGTTCTCCTTCTTTCTGCCTGAAGTCTACAATCAGTTCTTTAGTTTTGCTGACATTGAGAGACTGATTGTTTTCATTGCCCCATGTTACTAAGCCCTTTATCTCCTTTCTGAATTCTGACTCATTGTTGTTTGATACCAGCCCTACTTACGGTGGTGTTTTCAGCAAACTTGTAGATGGCGTTTGTTTAGAATTTGGCAACACAGTCATGGATTTACTGAAAGTACAGAAGAGGGCTGAGTACATATTTTTTAGGGGGCTCCAGTCTTGTGTGGTGGAGGTGCAGTTGTCTATCTTCACTGGTTGCGGTGTGTGGGTCAGGAAGCTGAGGATCCAGTTGCAGAGGGCAGAGCTGGGACATAGGTCTCGGAGTTTTGAGATCAGTCTGGAGGGGAGAATAGTATTGAAGGTGGAGCTGTAGTCAGTCCCAAATGACCTGCAGTTTATTTTGAGATTCTGTTTCTAGACCCTCGAGCCAAAAGAAACACCCTTCCTGCATCCTCCCTGTCGATTCCTGTAGAAATTTTGTAAGTTTGAATGAAATCATCTTCTAAACTCTAGAGAATGTATACCCAGTCTATTTAATCCTTCCTCACAGGACATTCCTTCCATTCCCGCAATTAATTTGTTACAATTTTATTGCACTCCCTCTTAGGCAAGTATGTCACAACACTCCAGTATGGTCATACCAATGCTCAATTGCAGCAAAACCTTGACTCAAATCATCCTGTAATAAATATACTATTTGCCTTCTTAATTGCTTGCTTACCTACATGTTAACCTTCAGTGACGCAAAAACAAGAACACCCAAGTCCTCTTGAAGTTCAATACCTCCTAGCCTCTCGTGACTTAAGAATTGTACTGCTTTTCTTTTTAAATGCCAAAATGTATATCCTCATATTTCTCTACATTGCATTCCATCTGTGTTTTATTTCTGCCCATTCACTTAATGTCAATATTTTAAGCTTTTAATATATTTAGACTGTGTTATTACTGTAAGTTTGAATTGATAATGGTGTAACGAGGGCAACGGGGCATCTGAGACCTAGGTGGACAATAACATATCTCCTTAAGCAACATGATTACCAGATTCAGACAGAATCATGGGGGAGATTGAGAAGAAGGGTGCATTCAATGTCAAATTGAGGAAAAGAGAGAAACAAATAGAGGGAAGGAAAGATGGAAATAACAGAAAATAACTGACGGGAAGAAAAAGAAAGGAGTATTTTTAAAATTTGACACTTTAAATCCAAGAACAACACTCCATCTGAGTCTTCGTATGTTTTCTTTGCTGTTTAGACAAGAATGTTTTATTGAAGTAATCAACACACTTAACAGGGTGTTTGTGTTGTGAATGATTAGAGTTGGCTTTCGATGAGTATTGAGGGGGCCGCTTTTGTCTCTACCTCTGGTCTGGGAGGCCCAGGTTCAATTCCCACCTGCTCCAGAGGTGTGTAATAACATCCCTGAACAGGTTGTTTAGGAAAAATGAATAGTTAAAGGTAGCAACTTCATGAAAATTATGGAGAGACTGAGGGTGAGATACCATGTTTGAGAAGCTCATGGTGGAGTGGTATATAGAGATTATAATTTGTAACAATTTATAATGTATGGGTTATATCTCCCTTGCTACATGTATTTGGCTGATTTAGACATGAATAATGGAGTGCATCGTCAAAAGGGATGTAATTACTTTTTCAACAAAGTCTGGGCCAAAAATAATGGTTGTTATTTTTGGCTACTCCATTTGAAGAAGGCCTGAATGGGTTCACAAAAACAATGGATCAACAGTATGAGATCATACTTCTTGACCTAGTTCACTTGAATCAGGCCAGTGATGATTGCTATTTTGTGAAGATTTTCTGAAATACTATGCTGAAGCCTATTTGGTGAAATAACTTGAATTGGAGCCAGATGAAAGAAGGTACCTGTTTGAAGTAATCAACCTCCATGGTTCTTCTAGGTTGGGAACAGCATTTGCATATTATGGACTGGTTCTAACCAGCTCAGAGCTATTGGAAAACAACCCAGTCTGTGGCAGTGAGGGAGCTAACAAAGGATCCAAAGTGGTTAATACTTTGGAAACCTGCCATTGTAAGATGTTCGAATCTGCAGACTACCAGACCATGGTCATCAGCACTTTAGGAGAATTCATGTGTAAGTCAAATCACTCTGTTTAAAATGTTAATTGTTATTAATCCTTTTTGTTACATTTAATTTGTTGGATTTCATGATCTTAAAGTGTTATCACTCTGAACACGATCAATGCTGAAGGATTGCCCCTTCCTGCCTCTTTCAAATGTCTTCAGCATAGAATGTGACACGTAACTAAAAAGAGAACTATCTCACAGCCAAGTAAAAAAAGTTCCGAAAAATGTTACCGCAAGAATTGGCTGATGAGAAACAAATCACAATGTGTACTCACAGAACTTCAATGCCACATGACATCTACAACCAAGGTTATGGCTTCACGTCTTTTGTATTCTCCTCCTCTTGTGAGGAGAGCCTGTTTCATGAAGAAACATTGAGCAATTTAGGCCTATGCTTGCTACAGTTTAGAGGAATGAGGGGAAGTCTAATTGTGGTATATAAGATGCTAAAGGGGATTGACAAAGTAGACATAGATAGATTTCTCCTTCTGCGGCAATCTAGAGTGAGATGTCATACTCTTAGACGAAGGGGTAGCAGATTTAAAACACAGCTGAAGAGGAATTCTTTCTGAGAGTTGTGAATCTATAAGGGTGCTGGAACAGAAAATACATTTAAGGAGGTGAGAGACAGATGTTTAATGAATAAATTAGTATTTTTAATGAGTGAGGATGAAATGGAAGCATGGCAATAAATGGGAATGCAGGATGACAAGGGATACTGAAAAGGCCATATGGAATTCTTGGTGTTATAAATAAATGGACTATAGATTGTCTAAGCAAAATGTTCGCTCAAACCTACATTATAACATAAGGAATGGGAGCAGCAGCAGGCTATTTGCCTCTTGAACTCCACTATTCAACAAGATCATGGGCAATCTTCAACCTCAATGCTAGCTTTTTCCACCATCCTTCTCACCCTTCATTCTATTAGTATCCAAAATGCTATTAATCTCTCCCTTTAGTATTCTCAATGAGTGGGAAGCCGCAACCTTATGGGGTGAAGTATTTAACATTTCAATGCTTTGAGCAAAGAGATTCCTTCTCAGCTGAATCCTAAATAATCGACACTTCATTCTGAAATTGTGACACATGCCCCAGTTTTGAACTTCCCAGTTAAGGGAAAACAACCTCCCTGCATCTGCTCTGGAAACTCCGCTATCCGTTTTCTATGCTTCAATTAGATCACTCCAACTGTATTGTACACCAAAGAGTGTAGGCCTCACCCCATCCATCACAGGGAGATGGATGACTGATCAGAGGTGCAGGATAATACGCTAGACACAGTGGTTTGGATTCTGCGATGGCGGCCGGTGGAATTTAAATAAAATTAATAAAATCTGAATTTGAAAGCTCGTAACTGTGGAGCCATTATCAATTCTTGAAAAAACATTTTATGTTTCACTAATGTTCTTTTAGGGATAGAGGTCTGCCATCCTTCGCTGGTCTGGCCTATTTGTGATCCACAGCAAAGTGGTGGACTCTTCAGTGCCCTCTGAAATGGTCCATCAAGTCACTCAGCTCAACAGTAATTAGGGGTGGACAACCAATGTTGATCTTTCCAGCGATGCTTACATCCCGTGAAAGAATTTTAAAATAAATCTAATCTCCTAGGACAATTCCCTTATCTCGAGCATCAATGAACTGCATTCCCACATGGAGTGTATGCACGCTCAGGTGATGAGTGTTAACTGATAATACTCTTCGAGAGTGAAGGGGTGACTTGATTTCATGCAGAAAAGGAATTCTGCCCCTCAGAAACAGGATCTGCGTTGACAAGCAGCCCTGTAGTCCCAGCAGCTCCAGGAGAGAGTAGTGGTCACTGCTGGGAATACAAGCAGTCACCACAAAGAAGTGAAAGTCTTCAGATTCATATTGGGAATTTTCTCTGAAAAATCAGGAAGATCCCAACGAGGGCAGGTTGGGTGAGATTTGGAGGGGTTTACATTTAGAGAGGCCAGGTGAACAAGAAAATACAGGGGTACCATTTTGAGTGAGAGGAGTGGGGTGTACCAATAGGATGCAGTGGACTATCCACTAAAGTACGTTGTCCCCCCTTTCCTGTTGCCATAGCCTTCACACTAAATAATTTTGGTGGATGTGGAATGAGGTCCTTCGGTGGGGATTGATTGTTGACTGAAAGGTCTTCATTGGCCTAAGGGCAGACATGATGCCTTTCTCATCTTTAATATGGGTCAGGGCAGTGGGGGCTATTCTAGTGCAGTGATGGTATCCATACCAATGAGCTGGGAGGTCTGGTTTCAAGTCCCATCTGCTCCAAAAGCATCTTTGAACAAGTTGATTAGAAAAATATCAACAGGCCAGAGCAAAAGTAGGTGATACTGACTCATGGATCTACTCTGTCATTCAATATATTCATGGCTGATTGCCTGCCTCAATTTGATTTTTGTGTGCACACCCCATTATTCCTTGATGCACAGTTCAGTAGATCCTAGGGTTCAACACTAGAATTAGCTAAACAGTCTGATCATAGCTGGATAGCACCACAATTTCTTTTAGAGCTTTGCTTTAAAAGGAAAGACAAAATCAGCCAGAGTTCCCATTTCTGAATGTTGCCCAGTGACCTGTGTCTCTGTGTCATATCTGGTGAGAGCAAGGTTAGAATTGGACCTGATGCCCCATGTGCCAAGCAGATCGCTTAACTTGGGGCAGAAGACAGTCCCTCGTAAATTAATAGTACTATTAACTAATTATAAATGAGACATTTATCCTTCCAGAGAAGCTTCTTAATTTTGTAAGGACTGGTTTGTGAAAGTAACATGACTGGAATTCAGCCAAGTCTATTGAACAAGAATAGAATTATTACACTTAAGGTACTTAATTGAGGATTGCATTTGAAAACATGTTCCGTGTATAATGACATGGATTACGTGATGACAGTAGCAGCAATACAGGTCTTACATTAGCTGTAAATAGGCATCCAAGGTTTGTGAAGATCACTTGTAACCATGTGTTTCTTCTTTGTATCTCAGTGAGATTTCTTGATCAAATGAGTTTCATAAAAATATTGTCATATTTTTAATTTATCTCCTGCTCAGAACCATAGGCCCTTTATTAAAAGAAAGCTTTGAGTGTTCCTCATGACTAACTCTGGCATTGAGCAAATCCAGGCATCACTGTACACTGATTACATGGTAATAATCAGTTTCAATTTGCAGGTGCTTGTGGCCTGTGTGAGTAAAATTAATAAAAAGGCTAATAAATTAAATTAATAAAAATACTGTTATAATAAACAAATGACTTTTTTCTGATATATGAGACCCAACAGTTAGCGTTAGCAGTGTACGCCCAGGCTGTCCCTCACGCCCTATCATTGCCATAGTAAGATTGCAGAGCCACGTTCCTGTGATACAGTATTGGCCTAACTACAAGAGTGTTCTCACCTTGCAAAGCCTTGGTTTTATTCACTCTCTTCAACATACAGACTAGTGTTTACTGCAATGAACTGAATTCATATAATATACGAAAACACACATTCATAACCCAATGTCAAAATTGCTATGACAGCGTAGGTGAGGTGCCATTCGGCCTTTCTTGCCTGTGCTGGCTCCTTGAGCAAACTATTCAATTTGTCCCTTTTCTCCATCTGTGCTCCATCTAAATAGTTTAAGATATTTGTACCGTGTTCCCTTTTCAAAAACTATGAAAGTAGATTTTCAACCAACCACTGCCACCCAATTATAAAGCTGGCATTACCATTATGGACCCTGAAATCACCATGCTTTCTAATGTGCTTAATAGCCACCCGTGTTTTATTGGTCATGTTCTTTTGCTTATGGCCTCTACACAACAACTCACTGAGTTGCATAACCCATAATCTACCTCACTAGTCAGACTAAGTAGCAGATAGTGACTTTAGTTAATTAGATGGCCATTGATCAAAGATCACTTAGAATTTTCTGGTATTTTGAACTTGCTGAAAACTCCGGGATGCATTGAGATTCTCAGAAACAAAGACCTATTCAGTATCATTTCACAGTGCCCACACTCCTGGACGTGGCTGTATGAGGACTGAAACAACCTCCCTTGGAGAAAATCTGGAACAAGAACATGTTCTTAATTGGAAAAGTTGTGAGTAGTAATTGCCATGATGTTGGGAAATGGCTGCAATCTTTCATCAGGGTTTTAAGGTGTCAGCCTTAACATTGTGGTGGCACCCATGCCTCTGAGCATGAAGGCTGTGGTCTCAAGTTACGCTCTAGGAACTTGGGCAGAAGATCTAAACCACAGTATTGAAGGAGTACTACACCATCAGAGGTGTTGTCTCCTGGATGAAACTTTATAAGGCGGATGTAAAAGGTTTCAGGACACACAATTCCAAAAGACAACTTCCCTTGTGTCCTGGTCAATGGTCACATTTGCCCCTCAAGCAACACTTAGCACAAATGCTACTGAATTACCATTTGTAAGGTCTCCCTTAGACTTTGAGAATACTTCATTGTTGTCAAGTGATTTTTAATGCCCTGATGTCTCAAAATAGACATGTATAATTACTTTCTTAAGGTCCCAAATCCACCATACCTAGGTCTCAGAAAAATCATTTTGCCATGTTAAACTCTCAAGCAGGCTTTAAACTGATGGTGGCACGGTGGCTCGGTGGCTCAGTGGTTAGCACTGCTGACTCACAGCACCAGGGACCCAGGTTCAATTCCAGCCTCAGGTGACTGTCTGTGTGGAGTTTGCACATTCTCCCTGTGTCTGTGTGGGTTTCCTCCCACAGTCCAAACATGCACAGGCTAGGCAGGTTGGCTATGCTAAATTACCCATAGTATATGGGAAATGCAGGGTTACTGGGAGAGGATAGTGGGTGGTTCTGAGTGGGTTGGTGTGGGCTGAATACCCTGCTTCCACTCTGTAGAGATTCTCTAATTCTCAGCTCATCATAGTAAATGGATCAAAGCAACACCAGGCAGAAAATTTTGGCTTTATTAAATAGTTCTCGTAAGAGTGAAAATTGCTTTTTTTAAAAAAAATGCAAAAGCTTTTTGTTCAAGGTAATTGGCAGTGAAGGTCATTTTCAGTGAGACAGATGATGTCTTTGGCCTTAAATAGTCTCACACCAATACTGTCCATGCGATGACTGGCAAAATGGGTGAGAAGCTGGAGACCTGTCTCATGGACAAAGTGAAGGAAGACAATAATTTGCATTTAGTTAATTCCTCAATTAAACAATGTAAAGCCAACATCAAATGTTAGTTGTTTTTAATCAGGAGTTTCGTTTATTTGCTTATAAATATCACAAAGAAGATCTGGTAGGAAGATGGCACTGTCACCAAACAATAATCTAGAGAAAAACTGAAAAATGCTGGAAATCAGAAACAAGAACAGAATTTGCTGGTAAAGCTCAGCAGGTCTGGCAGCACCTGTGGAGAGAAATTGGAGTTAATGTTTCAGATCATTCCTCAGAGGGTCGCTGGACCCGAAACGTTAACTTTGTTTTCTCTCCCCAGTAATCTAGAGATCTAAGCTAATACTCTGTAGTTTGATTCTCATTACAGCTGCCGGTGACATTTTAACTAAATTAAGGAAATCTACTCAAATGGTAAGGGCGAACCAATTGTTGTAAAATACACCTGGTTCAATAACGCCTTTTAGAGAAGGAAAACCTGACATCCTCACCTTGTCTGGCCTACATGTGATTCCAGAATCACAGCAACATGGCTGATGTCAGATGACCTGGCCAGCTATTCAGTTCAGGGGGAAATTAAGGATGGACACCAAATATTGGCCTTGTCAATGATGTCCATATCCTTTGGCCGAATTAAAATAGAAAACATATCTCGCAGGCAATTGAGCTGAATTATTCCTGTCCATATCTTATTGCCCAACCTCTTTTCTTTCAGTTGTTCCATTTAGCCCGTTTATCATCGAGTCTTTGGGAAGACGTCGCAGTCTGGCAGTCACCATGGCAGCCTCTGGGATTTTCTTCCTCCTCCTCAACATCTGCAGCAGCAGGTAAGATGGCTATTGGCTACTGGTTCTGAGCCATCATCTCTTGGCTGTTGTGAGAAAACTCTTCCTACGATATCCATTGAGCTCTACAGTCAAAAAAAAGTATTGCAAAATGATTTCATGTGCCATGGATCTTCCAGGCAGACCTCCATCATCCCTTCACCTACTTAGATCTGCTTCACTTTTGCCTGATATTCCATCTTCATGTTATCCAGCTGTCTCTACCATTTCAGTCCCTCTTATCCTGAATCCAGTCCTTCACCAGCCCTTTTACTCTCAAGCTCTATCTTCACTGTAGTTGCCTTCAACCTCTCCAACTATTACACCTCTTTTTTTACTCATATTCCTTACTTTCACTCAGCTATCATTTGAACATACTCCCTTCCTTTTGTGTATCCCTCCTTTACACACAATCACCATCTTTTGGAGTCATTTTTCACCTCCAATTCATTTCTTCACCATACCTGTCCCTTTGTTATTCCTGGTATTAACTGTTCTTCAAAACCTAATCTTCAGGGAATTGAAATCTCTGCTGCAGGCTGAATGGTTAATTTCTAACTCTCTCGCTGTTTAATTTAAGACCTGCTTAATTGTTGTGGCGACAAATTTTGCCAAAACACAGGGCACGTAGCAAACTGAGATTGCGACAGTACTTTTGGTTCGCTGCCCTTCCCATGATTTACAAACTCAAGACCCAACTTGCGAGCCACTTAATAGGATAATAGTGATCCTTCAGAAAGACGGGAGGCACATCATTGTCCGTATCTCATCTGAGAACGCACGCTCAGAAATAGTGTGCATGCTGGTCTGCAACCCAAGATGGTTTTTGCAGAAATAGTGTGCACGCTGGTCTGCAACCCAAGATGGTTTTTGCAGAAATGATGCTGATTATCCAGAGTTTTTTTTGTGATTTTTGCTGCTTGCAAATCCAGCCTCGAGGATTAGTACTGTGAAAGGAAAAATGAAATCCCAACAACATCCTTCTAATAGATGCTTCATTCCCCAAGCAAATCATGTTCCTGTAATTTAAGATTTTTATCAGATTTGCCTTCCCAGTTCAGAATTTCTCTTTCCAATAATAAGCCACTTGCCATAAATGTCACCAGGCGAAGGCATTAACTCCTCTGTAGCTGCAGGTAATTAATATGCCGTTGGTCGATGTAAATCATTGCCTGATGTGTCATTGTCAGCCATGGTTCAGTGGTGAAAACTCTCACCAATTGACTGCGGGTACAAGGCATGCTCAAGCGCTTTGTGCACACAATCTCGGGTGACACTACAGTGTTGCATTTTTGCAGGTGTCGCCTTTCCGAGAGGCTGCCAATTCTGATATTTAAGCAAGTGCAATGCAGCAAGAATTAGGTTACATCCCCCGAAATACCCCAAGTACTTGTGGAAAAGCATCCACTTCAAACCAGCAAATTATGCACTTGGCTTTGTGTTCGTTACTCTTCTGAATTGCAAGATCCATCGATTCAAAGATCGAACACATGTTGATACTTCATTGCACAACATTGAAGGCGTGAGAGGTACCCTCTTTCAAATGGAAGATTAAGATAAGGACCTCTCGGCTGGACCTAAAGGATTCCATGACACTTGTTCACAGGTGAACTGTTACCTCTGGCATTCATCCTGAAGTTTCAGTTCCCCAACCAGCATCATTTAAAATGGATGATCTGGTCATTATCACATTGCTGGTTGTGGGGCTTGGCTATGTGTAAGTTAGCACATTACACAAGTTGCTGTATGGTAAAGGTACTTTACTGCCAAAAAAGATCACTTTGGGGCATCTTGAGAATTTGAAAGACGATATATAAATGCAAACATTCCATTCTTTCCTAGGGCTGTGTTGACCACTTTACTTTTTGTTCTCCGAGCCCTTGTGTCTGCAAATTTCACCATCATCTATATCTACACTGCAGAGGTAGGTAAGAAAAAGGGAACACTCTTTGCGAATATAAATGGGGAACTGGACCCTGCCACGCAAGGCAACAATGTTACCTCTTGTGAAATTTAGGAAGTTGTTTTGGGAGAATATTTTTCTGCTCCAAGCAGTTTTTTCATTGTACCTTTGCTGTAAGAATAAGCTTAATTATGCAGTTCAATTAAATCTGCAGTCTCTCGAGTGCAGTAATGTTCTGTGTTAGCCCTAACGCTGAAGCAAGCTTGGACTGACTTCAGTGGAAGTAACTGGGGTGTGGGTGTGATAATCCCAAAGCCGAGCTAAGGCCTATCATCAGATATTGGCAGCCCAACGGTTCTAGCCCCTGATCAGCAAATCTGGCTACGGCACTCTCCAAAACTGAACTCAAAATGTTTGTTCATTGTTGGGCAAGCAATATAAATAGTCTTCAGAAAAAAAACACCTTCCACCCCCTCAAATGTATTTGGATTTTAATTCCCAATAGGCAACAAAGACCTTCCTTGCTATTGACCTGAAAAGTAAATAACTGCAGGGCTTTGGGGAAAGAATGGGCAAGTCAGATTAATTAGATTGCTCTCTTCAAAAGTCCAGGCAGGCATGATTCTGCTTTTGCCTCATGTTTATTGGGATTCTGCCTTGTATGAACAAATGCAAAGAGACGCTTGATAGGTTGGAACTTAACTAAAACAGGTTATGGGGTGATAAGGTTAAACTGTATAATACTATAGAAGGATGTGACAGGATCAATAGATACAGAATGTTTCCTGCAGTTGAATATAATGCGGGACCCTAGCTAACTGTATGAAATTTCAGATTTAGAGCAGAGAGCAGGGAAGATGTCTTAACACGAGGAGCTTTGAGGAAGTGGAATTTATTTTCTAGGGTTAGGAATTGAGGTGAAAGACCAGATTAGACAGGTGGAGGAAAATTGATGAAGGATATATGAACCAAGAGGGTAAATGTGATCAGTCCTATTTGTTCATTTTGAAAGAAGAAGCCAAATGATCTCTTCTGATTTTGGAACATCTATGATTTTCCATATTCCAAAATCCTGAAGTGGTTGCTGAAATCTTCTCCCTCATCGATACTTCCCTGTCACATTCCTATAGTCAGCTTAATCTTACTGTGCTTCCTAATTTGCTTTGGTACCTGGAGTTCAGCAAGGGAACTAAAATTCTATATTGAATGGGGAAGAGGAGGCAGAGTACATCTGAAGACTATCACTTCATATTTGAGATATTAGTTTGGTCTTTGTGAGTTTGTTGCTGGTGTACTGCTTCTACAAAGTGCCCGTTAGGGAATCAGGGTATTGGCAATGTCAGTTCAGTTTAGAGACGAATGTCTTGTGAGGCTACAGAACCAGAGAGAAAACCTTGCTGAATGCATCCCTGATCATTCTGAGGTACTTTATTGCATACCATCACATCATTTTGGTTGGTTTGTGCAACAATTTTTGGCTCTTTTAAACCATACTAATTATTTAGTTTTTGTGCGGTTCTAAATCAAAGCAAATTCCTTATAAATTCTCAGCAGCGTGAGCCAGTGAAGGGAGTACAGGTCAGAGATGAGGCTACAAATTATACAGTTTCCCTACTTTACAACCTGAGTTGTTAACCCTGCTGGGGAAATGGAATGGTCAAACTTATCCTCAAGCCCATGTTCCATCGTTTAACTGAACACAAGGTGACTGGACCTGATCGTGCTCTATGCAATTTGAGAGTTATCTGCCATCATTCATTTTTTGACCAAGTTAAATGGCAGGAAATGGTTCTCCTTGTGTATATTTTTAGTATATTTCACCTTCATTTAAATACCAGGAGTCTAGTAGCTGTAAGGGAGCTTTTGGATTAATGATCTGAACCCAAGCCCAGGACAAAACCTAATAAACAATTGTGTACTAAACTTAATTAAGTTCTTCTTTCGGACTCTCCCTTTTGCTCTGGGTCTAACAGAGTTTGTGAGGTTGGCATGAGTACCATTTCACCTTGTTCCTGGTTGAGAATTTAATATAGGTGTAGTTTTGTAGGAAATAAGAAGAAACCATATGACTCTATAAGAAGACTGTTTTGTTTTCATACCAACTAAATTACAATCAACCCCTTTGTTTTAAAGCCAAGTAGAAAGTGGCTGTTCAACACTGATGCAAAGGCGGACTAAAACTTGAAATAAACTAGATAGTATCTGATCAGAGAGAAACAGAAGCACTTGATGACAGATCAACAGCCTGCAATGTTAACTCTGTTTTTCCTCTCCACAGACTCAACCAAACCTTCTGAGTATTTCCAGGGTGTTCCATTTTAGCTTCAGACTGTAGACATCACCAGTATATTCCTCCTATAATTTACCGGAGATTAAGTGATTACACACAAAGGGTTATCTAGAATCTAGAATCCCTACAGTGTGGAAACAGGCCCTTCGGCCCAACAAGTCCACACCGAACCTTGGAGCATCCCACCCACACCCGTCCCCTTGTAACCCACCTAAGCTACACACCCCTGAACACTACGGGCAATTTAGCACGGCCAATCCACCTAACCTGCACATCTTTGGACTGTGGGAGGAAACCGGAGTACCTGGAGGAAACCCACGCAGACACAGGGACAATATGCAAACTCCACACAGACAGTCACCCGAGGCTGGAATCGAATCTGGGTCCCTGGTGCTGTGAGGCAGCAGTGCTAACCACTGAGCCACTGTGCTGCCCATTAATTGCCAGTCTACTCCTAAAACCAGAGCCCTCCCTTATACTCACAATCAAATAGTGGGACCTGGCAGAGATTTGAGAACACAGTTTATCCTGATCAGAGATGGTACTACCCAAGCCCAGACCAAATGGGACTTGAAACCAGGCCTCCTGATCCATAGATAGGGGACACTAACATTGCGCTACAAACGTCTTGGCAAGTTATCTAATTTTGCCTTGTCCATTGCTAGGCATACTATAAGCTGCCAATGTGGTGGTATTGACTTTTAAGGGAAGATGGGTGCAGGTACTAAGCAGTTGAGCCCTGAAATGCTGCTTGTTCAGAATCCAACCATTTTTGGAAAATTACAACCAATGCATCCACTATCATGTGCCCACCTCTTTTAGAATCCTAAGATGCAGCCATCAGGGCCAGGGGACTTCTTTGCCGTTAGCCCCATGAGTTTGTCTAATGGTACTACTTTAGTGATGGTGATAATACCTAAGTCCTCCCCTGTATTCTTTAGCATTAATGGGATGTTTGAAGTATCTTCCACTGTAAAGACTGATGCAAAATATGTGCTTAACTCCTCTGGCACTTGCTCGTAGCCTATAACCCTCTCCCCAAATTCATTTTCTAAGGGGTCTATGTTCATTTTGACCTCTTCCTTCCTTTCAATGTATTTAAAGAAGCTTTTATTGTCAGGTTTAATATTCCTTGCTAGTTTGCCCTCAATTATATTTTCTCTGTTTTTATTATATTTTTAGTTCTGCGATACTGGATTCTGAATTTATCCCAGTTTTTGGGGTTATCACTGAACATTGTCTTCTTATATACATTTTCTTTCAACTTAATACCCTCCTTAACTTCCTTGCTTAGCCATGGTTGGTTTATCCTTCTCTTAGAATCTTGTCTGCTTACTGGGATATATTTTTGCTGAGAGTCATGAATTACTTCCTTAAATATCTGCCACTGTTTGCTTAGTGTCATTCCTGCTGATCTTTTGGGCCAGTTCACTTTAGCTAAGTCTATCCTCATTTCATTATAAGTTTATTTAAGTTAAACACTGTTGTTTCCAATCAAGGTTTCTCGCTCTCAAACTCAATATTAAATTCCTTCACATTGTGATGACTATTTCCTAGGGGATCTTTCACTCTGAGGTTATTTCATTAAATGTGCCTCATTACCCATTACCTTATCCAGAATAACCTGTTCCCTGGTTGGTTCCATGACATATTGCTCTAGGAAACAATCCCTAATTCAATCTATGGATTTGTTGTCTAAGCTACGTGTTCCAATTTGATTAACCTAATGAACATGAAGATGAAAGTCATCCATAATTATTGCTCTATTCTTTCTACATACTCTTATTATTTGTTGATGGATAGCTTTTCCCACAGAATGGCTCCTGTTTGGGGGTCTGTGCACTTCACCAACCAATGCCTTTTTTCCTTTGCTGTTTTTATGGCTCTGCCCCAATGTGCTCTATATCATCCAAGCCTAGATTATTTCTCACAATGGCCCTCTTTTTCATTTCTTATTAATAATGGTACACCACCACCTTTCCCACCCCTCCTGTCTCTCCAAAAGGCCAAAAACATATCCCTGAATATTAAGTTCCCAGTTTTCATCTCTTGTAACCACGTTTCCGTAATGCCTATGACATCATATTAATTTTCCTTGATTTGTGCCATCTGTTCATCTACCTTCTGAATGCTTCTTGCATTAAGATGCAAAGCCTTTAATTTTGTTCTAGTATTGAATTCCACTAGAGTTTTATGATTCTTTTGTACAATATTTGCACATTCTGTACTATCCTTTCTTTCTTTCCTTCTGGTAACAATCAGCTGCATCACTAACTCGCATTCCTAACTTCTCTTTTGATTTTATCATTTTCCATGCAGCTGAAAACCCCTCCCCAACCCCATACTATTTAGTTTAAAGCTCTACCTCCAGCCCTAGTTATGCAATTCACTAGGACTCTGATCCCAGCATTTATTCAGGTGGACCCTGTCCCAGTGGAACAGCTCCCTCTGTCCCCAGTACTGGTGCAAATGTTCCATGAATGCAAACCTGTTTCTCCCACACCAATCTTTGAGCCACATGTTTATCTCTAAAATCTTGTTGATCCTGGGCCAATTAATTCATTTTTCAGGTGGTATTCCAGAGATTTTTGGTCTGCTTTTTAATTATTGCTAATTATTAATAATTTAGCCCCTAGCTGCTCACGTTCTGTCAGCAGATCCTCTTTCTACCTATTTTTTTGGTACCTACATGGACCACGACAACTGGATCTTTCCCCTCCCACTCCTAGTTCCTTGGCAGCCCAGATGAGATATCCTGAACCCGTGCACCAGGCAGGCAACACAGCCTTTGGGACTGTTGATCCTGGCCACAAAGAACAGTCTCTATTTCCCTGACAACACTATCCCGGACTACAGCTCCATTTCTCTTTGTTTCCTCTCTCTTGTGTGGCTCCCTGCACCATGGCGCTAAGATCAGTTTGCTCATCATCCTTTCTGAAACATGGCATGCAGGCAATTCTCCCCCTCCCAAATGTGTCACAGCGTTTGAAGCTCAGACTCCAGCTCATTTAACTCTGAGCCAGAGTTCCTAAAGCAACTAACGCTTGCTACAGATGTGGTCACCATGAACCACGATGGGGTCCACCAGCTTCTGCACAATGTAGTTACAACACACTGTCTGACCCTGCATCTCTACGTTATTTACTTATTTCTTAACTTATTTATTAAACATTTCCTACTAAGTCCTTTAGTTTATATTCTGTAAATATTTTTCTTGTTTACCTTCAATATGAAAGATAGTCAAATTCGGAACTATTTACAACCAGTGAACGTACTGTAATTTCATCTGTTTTGTGCTGGGCCCCTGATCCTGAGCTTCAATGTATCCTGTTTTTAAAAAAGTAGCTTACAAACTATGAGCTGCCAGAGCAAGAAAAGAGCACGTCTCCCCCTCTGCACCGAATTCCCACACTGCTCCAAATTCCCTGAAATATGTCTTCACTCCGGCGGTGTCTCAGTCCAGATGTGATCTCTCCTTCCTGTCCATGCGAAGCTTACTGATGTAATCTTTTAAACTACAGTTGCCACTAGCAGTAGAGGCAGACATTGGGGTCTGGAGGAGATCAGTAGCCGATATAACCAGAATTGAGAGGAGAGCCCCGAGCAGGGAGGCTGAAGGACTCTTTATGGGTGCTCAGGGGAGCACTGCTGATACTCCTGGCCGACGAGGAGTCCCGATAAGATTACTTGTGTGAGTTACTTAGGCCAGTTGACTCCACCTGCTATAGTTGTGTTGTCAGGTTCAATTGCCCCGCTGCGTGGATGTTAAGGCCTGGATGTTTATGTTTCACACCACATTGGAGCAGAGGTGGGAGGCATTAAAATTATTGGCAGGATCTAGTTCCAGAATTCCCTTCTCCATTCTCATCTTGAGGTATTTTTATGGCTCCAGGATAAGGGTGGATGTCATGAGCTGCAGTCAGTAATCCCATCTGCGTGCATTTCAGGCCCCATGCTGTTTTCATGGTGTAAGGTCCATGTTTTATTTTGAAGGCAATCTAGCTCACAGCAACACAAAAGAGTCAAGAATCATGTGTCAACCCCCAAACCCTTTCTCCAGAAATAAACTGTCACCCACTTCTAGAATTCTTCGATCCCTGGTTTTTAAAATGCAAAATATGTTGTTTTGAAGTTTCCAGAACGAGATGCTGGCCCTTAAGTTAATATGTTTTCATTGCACTAATGGATTATATGGCTCTGTGTTGCAAAGGTAGTTTGGTTATTGCATTGATCAGCACTGTGTAAGTTTTGGGATGCATTGGAGCGCTTTATCCAAGGAACAAATGCCATAATGCATACAAAACTCTACTGTTGTCATGTTTTAGATTGGGATTTAAGTGTCCAGCAAACTTTATCTTTGAAATAAATGGACCTGCTATTAATCAATAAAAAAGAAGCAAGCGCCTGCAACACTTTATTGTTTGACAGGTAATCTGCTTTGAAATGGAAAGGAAACAACAAGTGCAATTTTATAAAATGGCCATCTGATGCTTCAGTTGCAATTTGCACAGATAGCAGGAACTATTATGAATGCATTGCTGAGTATCAAAAGACACCAAACCACTTAAGCATTGGAGGGATGGGGCGGTGGTGCAGGTTTCCAACAATACAATAGTTTAAAGGAATTATGAAACAATTATTCATCTTTGAAGTTATATATGGGCTAAGTATTTGGTTTTTATTAACTGATTGACCTCTTTTGGTGATTTACGTTTTGGATTTTATGGTTGAGAG
The DNA here is from genome assembly GCA_024137785.1 of Ginglymostoma cirratum. NCBI lineage: Eukaryota > Metazoa > Chordata > Chondrichthyes > Orectolobiformes > Ginglymostomatidae > Ginglymostoma > Ginglymostoma cirratum. The sequence goes on along the minus strand of JAHRHZ010000020.1, from coordinate 54,689,956 downwards.
TATTTTTTTCAGGAAGGAATACATTTGAAAATTTCAGCTCTTTAAGCCACCTTTGGTTATTTAGTTTAAAATAAAGTCAACGTTGAATATGCACACATCCGGTAATTGTTAAGTGGTGAAATGGCATCTGTTGTGTGGCTAGTTGCTAGCTTTTTAAAATTATATTGTTAATATCTTCAGTATTGTTAGCCTTTGTCACTCTGCATTGTTGTTTTAAAGCTAGTCCAAATTGAAACCCTTCCAAAGTTAAATTTTAGATAATTTATTCTTTTATGTAATTTTTTTTAGTCACCAGTGGTCTAAACTCACAGGTTAAGCATAAGAAAATAGCTTTTGGTTTAACATTGCATGCATTGGTATTTGTTGTTATTTTCCAGGTATATCCTACGACTATCCGTTCTTTAGGATTAGGCTCTTGTAGTTCAATGGCTCGTATTGGGGCAATGATCGCACCCTTTGTAGCGCAGGTGAGTGGAGCAGTTTTCTGTCTCCTGGAATGGGATGGCCTACATTTGACAAGCAGATGTGAGAGTACAATGATTTCTGAAGTTTAATGCAGTGAGCAATTATTCATATTTTCAGTTGGGAACACTTAGAATTCTACTTGGTCTTTATCAAAGTGTCGGCTGGTGTATCATTATTTCTAATTTCTTAAGCTAACTCCCAACGAGGGAAAAGGGTGTTGCTCAGCACGCTCTGACATCCCTGTTTTGATAGAACTGCTCTGGGCTGATTTTGAACAGCTTAACGAAAACGTTCATGTAAAACTGACTTTGCCTGCTTTCCTTCGAAAGAAAGTTGGTGTCGGCAAGTATTTGAAAGATACCAGTAAATGCCCTGATTAGACATTTCAATCTGTCTTCAACAGCCACCCAATTCAAATGTCATCAGCTTTCATGACTTTTTGCAGCGAATAGTTAGCTAATATTGTAACTTGTACGCCGAAGCTGCTAACTCATTCTCTTCACTCCATCCAGGTCCTGCTGGGCACATGGCCTATAACAGCTCTATGTCTCTTCAGTGCCGTGTGCATCATGTGTTCTGTTTTGGCCTTTACTCTTCCCATTGAGACTCAGGGACGTGCAATGCAGGTGAGGAAGGAATCACATTCCGGAAATATCATTGAGACTCCTTATTGATAGAGCCTGTTATTATTTGTGTGTTTCAAAGGGCTACACCCTGTGCCCTGACACTTTGAAGTAGAAAATCATAGGATCTATGACTTGGTGTTGCACTGCTGAGGGGTTGGGTGTTAAAGTGAGACCCACCTACTCTCCCGGATGAATGATCCTGTTGGACTATTTGAAGAAAAGCAAAAATCAACATCCTTCCTCAAAAATCATAATCAAATTAGGTTATTATGTGGTTTTTATCTTCAGCTGTGTTTGAGCTCTTGCTGTGTGCACTTCACAAGTACAACTGGGAAGTGAGAATTGATGTGCACTACTTTTCTGAACCAGTGTCCTAGGATCTTTTATAATGCACCTTAAAAAAACACAGATGCAACCTTGTTTTAATATCTCATCTGAAAGATGCATCTCTAATGCTGAAGTACTCGCTCAATATTGTAATGGACTGTCAACCTAGTCTGTTGTGCCCAAGTCCTAAAGTAGGACTTGGATTGAGAGGCAAGCGTGCCCTGAAATGTCATTGGGATTGACTGCAATTTTAATGGAAGCCTGAGTGAGAAGGTTATGGCTTTCTCAAAAGGTCGAGCAGACTCAGAAGTAGATCAGGATACAATGAGGTACTGGGTGTTAAAATTGCATCTTCAACAATATCAACAGTTGGCATTTATATGGTGGTTTCAATATTGAAAAATCCCCAGGGTTTTCACAGTGTAATTAAAAAAACACGATGAACCGCATTGGTTTTAGGACATGTGGCTAAAACTTGGACATGACGTATCTTAAAGATGAAAAGAAGTTTAGGGAGGAAGAGCTTAGGCAGCTGATGGCTTGGGCTGCGAAGGGATGGAGTGGTGAAGACCAGGGATTGGAGGAGAGCAGAGATTTTGAAGGGCTGTAGGGCTGGACAAAGTTACAAAAATGTGGAGGAGGCGGCGGCAATTAACGTAAAGGAATGTGCAATCTGAGATGAGATATGTTTAAATCGAGATGTTGCAGAAGTACTGACCAGTGTAGGTCAGTGAGCACCAATGTGAAAGGTGAATGAAATTTGGTGCAAGCTGGGACATACGGAACAGGGCTTTGATTGAGGTTAAGTTTACGAAGGGTGGAATGTGAAAGATGATGAGGTAAGCATTGTAACTGATGAAGCTAAAGGGAACGCAGGCATGGATCTGGATTTCAGCAGCAGATGAACTGAGCTGGGACAGAGTTGAATCAGAAACTCAAAGATTCGTGTGCTGGGATAATCCTGTACTAATATGATGAACAAACTCATCTGATAAGAGTTCTTCAAGTGCGTATATCATCATTCTGGCGAATGGTTTGCAACCTTGTATTCCATTCCTTTAAATCTTCAGCTTCGTCAATAACCATTCTGATTTACTTTACAGGAGATCAATCCATCCACCTCCAGTATTTAAAATTCAGTCGTCGTGTTAATATTTAACCAAGCAGAGGGAACCTAATGCGATATCAAGGTGTCTGTTGGTCTCCCTGCGTCGTATGATATTATTTCCATTCCACTGAGGACCATAACTTGCTTTCCTCATGCATTACTTCTTCTGCAAGTGTGTCGCATTGCTCGTGTCCATCAAACATCCACCACATGTGGCCTTTGACTGAGAAAGAAGATTTAGAAAGGTTGAACTTTGAGGAGATTTTGTTCTACTGTTTGCACTCAGGAATAAACTTTGTAGCACAAAATGTAATATGAAATAGTACAATAAAGAAAAAATTGCCAATTTTTTAGAAATTTCCACCACAGGTGCACCAGTACTCTCCTGCACTGGCCATTGAGTTAAGACAAGCATCTTTTGAAGCATTCAATACCACTTAAAATAAAAGACCTTCTGTCCCTGTTGTGCTCTGACCTGAAGTAGCTTTCAGGTTTTGTCAGCATCTTGTCCAATAAATGAGAATTTCTCTTATCCCGAAGCAAGTTGATTCAGCAAACCAGCTCCCTGCGCCTGGACTTTGTTGAAATTATGAAAATAACCTTGGCTTGATCTGTTGTCAAAGATCTGTTGATCATCATCATAGTCTTCAACACAGTGAATCCAGTGCTGGTCAGCTTGCCATGTTGTGCATATCTGTTCTTGAATACTTTGTCATAACCGTTACTGTGCAAACATATTCCATTTTACTGATAATGTTATGCTGCCTTTCTATTATCCGTCATGTTCCTCCTAAGCTCCAGATACTTTGTCTTACTTGCACTGCTCCTTGAATCCTTGTTAAGTTGAATTCCAGATGTTATTTCAGTAATCCTTTCAATTGACCCGAAAACTGTGCAAACACCTTACTTTCTTGAGTCTGTTGTTCCTCTGAACAAGCTCTTTAACTCAAACATGGAGTCACAAGTCACTACTTGCATTGATTCAACTCAGCTTCTTGAGGCTGCTTTTAGACTCAGCGTCACCTTACAAAGAGACTCAGTTCTTCCCCGGGAGTTCTTCTTAATAAAAAGGGCCTGTACACACCCAAGCTGAGTCAAGTTACCAAAGCAGTAAATCACTACTTTAGTCAGGCTGTCTGAGGTTTGTACAATGATTTTGTATGCTAAGCTTAAACTGGTGCTGTCAGAATTTGACATAAATGGTGTACAATAAAGTTATCATTGGGCTGATTCACTCCTGTTGTGGAATAGCACTTGCAGGGAACACTAACCAAATTCACACGCACCCACACCTTCATATTCCAACACTGACAGCAACCAGTCTGATAATTAACAGAAAAAGCAGAGCCTAAGAGCCCACAGCATAACTCATGGGAGCATCCATTGAGAAATCAACCCTTAACTTCGGCACGCGAGAGTTAATGGACAAAAGAAATTTTGAGGTCAACTTATTTTGCCTTCTACCTGCTGGTAGCCATGTGACAGAATGATAATGCAGTTGTTCACTAATTGTGACATCAACTTCTACCGATCAGACTACGGTAGACTTGGACAAAGGTGGGGGGTCGGGGGGGAGAGGGATTTCCAGTAGTTCAGGGATAGTGTCCTTACCTCTGAGCTCGGAAGCCTGAGCCCAAGTCCCACCTGCATGTCGAAGTGTGTGATAATATCACTGAGCAGAGTTGCTTAGAAAATATCTAGAGCTGGACAGGAGGTGAGGAAAATACCATTCCTTGTTTTAAACTCACTTGTTCCTCCCAAACAAGGTATACTTAACACACGGTGAGAGAATCACACAGTTGCTGACAAGTAACTGGAAGTTAAAAGTTACATCTGCTTTTTCTTTGAAGAACGTTTTGCTAATTTGATCATTTTGAAGGCTATTTGGATACTGTTTTGTGATTATATCATAATAAACTTTTGATATTTGCAGACAAACATTGTAGACAATTATTATTTACTGATATGAAATTGACATGCATTTGGAATACCTCAGAGTTTTTACTTTCTGATTTATCAATTAAGTTTATTACAGATTATTATTGAGGTAAGGCTCGGGTTTCTCTATTGCTGTAAACCTGTTGTTCCAAGTATCTTTTAGTCCATAAAACTCCTCTTGGTCATGGTTTCATGAAGCTTAAATCATGAAATGTCCATCAAAATCTCTCACACCACAGAGGTGGCAGTCAGGTAATCCGTGATGCTTGTGCTGCTTTTGTTTAAAAGAAATATTTAATTCATCCCATTCTACCTTTCTTTCCAATAGATTTAGGTTTAAACTTTATTAACACGTGTACTCAAATACAGGAGTACAGTGAAAAGTGTACAATGTCTTAGATACAAAGGTACCTAGGTACAAAATCTTAGGTGCAAAAATAGAAAATTAAAGAAATAGGTTGAAAAGTTTCCTTTCAATTTCCTTTCTTGAATTTCCTTTTCAAGTATTTATCCAATTTATCTTTGAAATTTGCTATTGTTAAGGACAGGGGAGAGAGATAAATTGAACTCTTTCCCGTCTTCTGGTGAAACCGTCAAGCTTTAAATACAGGGTGCCTTATTTAAAGCCCAGCTGCAGTTAACTCGCTCTCCAACTGTGGTTCTCTACCCTGAAAGTGTCTCCAAGGAGAGAGCCAGCTCACTTCCTGCTTCCAGGTCAGGGACCAGGAGATTCAAGTGGACAGAGCAGTGGAGACAGCCAAAGTGCCTCAGTTCAGAATGAGGCCACTTGATCCACCAAGCCAGGACTGGATCACTACATGAACATCTTTACCCTGTGCCAACCTCCCACTTTCTCCCCATACAATTACCCTTCGAGTTACTTACACCACCACATGCTTCAGCTTTGAAGTTGATATGTCACGCTGCCATACAGTGGCAAGTCTACTCGCCGTCGGACTGAAAGACCACCACAGGACACTACCCTGAGGAACTCCTGCAGAGATGTTCTGCAGCTGAGATGACCGACGTCCAACAACCACAACCATCTTTCTATGTGCCAGGTATGACTCTAACCAGTGGAGAGTTTGCTCCAATTCTCATTGAGATAGTCACCAATGAGACATTGAGATATCTATTGGACTGCCTGTGTCATGTGATATTATTTCCATTCCATCAACAGCTTCTAACAATCATGAAAGAAAAATCACATCCGGAGTGAGACACTGCCGAGTGAATATATAGTCTGGGACATCGGAGGCGGTGTGGGAATTTGGTGCACATTGGGACAAGTGCTTTTTCTCTTGCCTCACAGTTTATAAGGCGTTTCTTTAAAAAAAAAAGCAGGATAAATTGAAGTCCAGAGTCAGGGACTCAGCTCAAGGCAAAGTGACATCTCAGGAAACTGTAAATTCGTTGGTGGGTAATGGCTGCTAATTTGTCTAATTTTTCTACGTTATTTTCAGATTGAAAGTAAATAGGAAATATATTTACAGGTTACAAATGAAAAGAACAAAAACGAATTAAAAACTAATTAAATAAAATAAAGATACAGGGCCAATAGATGTTTGAGATTGTTGCTCCCTGTGTGGGTGAGGTTGGGGGCTGTAGGGAGGACGAGCAAACTGACCACAGCACCATGGTACAGGCAGGCATTCAAGAGGAAGGGAAAGAGAAATGCAGTTAGAATCGGGGATGGTATAATTAGGGGAATAGACATGGACCTCTGTGGCCAGGATTAAGAGTCCTGAACGCTGTGTTGCCTGCCTAGTGCACGGGTTCAGGATATCTCATCTGGGCTGCAGAGGAACTTAGAGTGGGAGGGGAAAGATCCAGTTGTCATGGCCCACGTCGGGAAACTGCATCATAGGACAAACTTGAAGACTTTGTGTCTTAGTGCACAAAGTATTTGGAATAAGGTAGACAAACTGGCGCAAATAAAAGGGCATAAGGTTGGGAGGGTAGGGGAGGGCTCAACAGAGGTTATTAAAGTTTCCAGAGGAAGTAATGGGACAGAGGGTATGGAAAGGGTCAGAAATATAACTTCAGGCACAGTGGATAAGGAGCCAAGTAAGAGAAGGGGACAGTCATTGCATGCAGTATCCGAAACAAAATAAATGAGCTTGTAGCACAGATTGAAATTAGCAGGGACAATGTTGTGGATGTCACAGAGACATGGTTACATGGGATTTGGGGCTTGGAATGGACTATTCAAGAATATGTGTCTGATCAAAAGGGCAGGCAGATGGCCAGACGGATGGGGTTGCCTTGTTGGTACGAAATGAAATTAAATCAATAGCAAGAAGTGATATAGTGTCGGGAGGGCGTAGAATCGGTGGGGGTAGAGTTGAGGAAGCACAAAGGAAAGAAGAGTTGTGAGAGTTACATGTAGGCCTTATAGTAATAAACAGAATACAGGGCAGAATATAATTCAGGAGATAGAAAAGGCATATTATCATATCATATCATATCATAGAATCCCCACAGTGTGGAAACAGGACCTTCGGCACAACAAGCCTACACTGATGTAAGAAGGCACTGATAATTATGGGAAGCTTCACATGTGGACTGGAAAATTGGATTAATAGCAGAGCTCAAGAACAAGTATTTGTGGAATGTCCATGAGATGGTTATTTTTGGAGTGGCTTGTAGTACATCCCACTTGTGAACACACAATTCTGGATTTAGTGATGTGAAATGAGGCAGACTTGATTAGGGAGCTCAAGGTAAAGGAACCCATAGGGGGCAATGACCATAATATGATAGAATTTACCCCGCAGTTTGAGAGGAAGAAACTGGCATCAGATATAACAGCATTACAATTGAGAAAAGGTAACGACAATGGCATAACAGGAGAGCTGGCCAGAGTTGATTAGAAGGGGAGTCTAGCAGGGAAGAGGGTGGGGCAGCAGTGGCTGGATTTTCTGGGGGTAATGTGGGAGGCAGAGCAGAAATTCATCCAGAGGAAGAAGATACTTACTAAGGGGAAGAGGAAGCAGCCATGGATTACAAGGGAAGTCATAAGGGACAGTATAAAAACAAATGAAAAATCATACAATATGGTGAAGAATAGTGGGAAGGCAGAGGATTAGGAAACCTTTAAAAACCTTTAAAAGAAGCACAATAAGGGGGAGAAGATGAAAAATGAGAGTAAGCTAACTAGTAAAATCAAAGAACATTACAAAAGTTTTATTTAGAAATGTAAGAAGTAAGAGAGAGGCAACAGTAGACATTGGACCACTGGAAAATGAAGCTGGAGAAGTAGGAATGGGGAGAAAAAATGGTGGCGAAACTGAACAGGTATTTTGCATGAATCTTTGCGGTGGAAGACGCCAGTAGCATAGCTGAACTTGAAGGGAGTTGGGGGCAGAGGTAAATGCAGTGGGCATCACTTAAGGAGAAGGTACTGAGGGAGCAAGGATATCTAAAGGTGGATAAATCACCCAAACCAGGCCTATAAACCAGGGTTCTGAAGGAAATAGCTGAGGAGATTGTGGAGGTGATGGTCTTTCAGGAATAATTGGAGTTAGGGAGGCTCCCAGACAATTGGAAAATGGCTATCTACTACCCATATTTCAGAAGGGAGGGAGGCAGAAGATGGGAAATTATAGGCCAGTTAACTTGACCTCAGTCGTTGGTAAGATTTTAGAGTCTATTATGAAGGATGAGATTGTGGAGGATGTGGAAGTGCATAGTAAAACAGCATGGCTTCATCAAGGGGCGATCACGCCTGACAAATCTGTTAGAATCCTTTGAGGATGTAACAAGCAAGTGAGAAAAAGGAGAGCCAGTGGACGCGATCTATTTGAATTTCCAGAAGGCCTTTGACAAGGTGCTGCACAGGTGGCTGCTAAATTAAATAAGAGCCCACAGTGTTAGGGGCAAGTTATCGGCGTGGATAGGGGATTGGCTGACGGGCAGAAGGCAGAGAGTAGGGATAAAGGCAGCTTTTTCAGGATCACAGCTGGTGATTAGTGGAGTTCCACAGGGTGCAGTGTTGGGGCCACAACTCTTCACAGTATGCATTAACAATCTGGATGAAGGAACTGAGGGCATCGTTGCTAGGTTTGCAAGCAACACATGTGGGTGAAGAGACAGGTAGTGTTGAGGAAGCAGGGAAGATATAGAAGGACCTGAACAGGCTAGGAGAATAGAAAAAGAAGTGGCAGATGGAATACAATGTGGGAAAGTGTGAGGTTATGCACATTGGTAAGAAGAATAGAAACATGACAGGGAAAAATTTCAGAAATCTGAAGCACAATGGGACTTGGGAGTCCTAGTTCGGAATTCTCTTAAGGTTAACATGTAGATTCAACTGGCAGTTAGAAAGGCAAATACAATGTTGGCATTTATTTCAAGAGGGCCAGAAGCAAGAGCAGGGATGTGCTGCTGAGGCTGTATGAGGATTTGGTCAGACGTTATTTAGAATATTGTGAGCAGTCTGGGCCCATCTCTATGGAAGAATGTGCTGCCATTGGAAGCAGTCCAGAGGAAGTTTACAACAATGATCTCAGGGATGAAGGACTTGTCATATGAGTGGCAGTTGAGGTCTCTGGGTGTGTCCTCAATGGAGCTTAGAAGGATAAGGGGGGACCCGATTGAAACTCTCAAAATAATGACAGTCCTGGATAGAGTCAATGTGGGGAAGATGTTTCCACTAGCAGGTGAGACAAAGACCCAAGGACACAGACTCCGAGTGAAAGGATGACCTTTAGAATCGAGTTGGGGAGGAATTCCTTCCGCCAGAGTGTGATGACTCTGTGGAACTCATTTCTGCAGATGGTTGTGGAAGCCAAGTCATTGAGTGTATTTAAGACAGAGGTGTTTCTTTATTAGTGAGGGGATCAAAGGTTATGGGGAGAAGGCAGAAAAATAACGTTGAAAAACACAGTAGTCACAATTGAATGGTGGAGCAATCGATGGGCAGAATGGCCTAATTCTGCTCCTATGTCTTATGGTATTACGGTTTATATCTTACTTTTCACATGCCCCTACCTGTATCATGTCCTTCTCCATTCACATATTTCCAGAACCAGGGTTTGGAACATACCACCAGGATGGAATTACCCTCCTGCGGTCAGAGGTCAGACTCTGACACCAGAAACTGGCCTCATAAAATCACAAAATACTTGCTTCTGAATATTCATGACAACTTATTTTAGAGTGTTTGCATTAAATTCCATTTTTGTGCTTTTTAACAGAAGCTCCACCATTTACGTTTAATTCACCAGCCCTGCAGAGAAAAAGGAATGTAGAGTGGTGGACCCAATAGCCTATTGCGGTGGTGTAACTTACAAAAATAATGTGCTTGATCATTGATATTCCTTCAACGGTTTGTCTCGCAATGAGGATTATGTGAGCATACAAATTAGAGCAACAACAGACCATGCAACCCCTGAACCCTGCTCTGCTGTTTGATAAGATTATGGCTGAATTAATTCTAAACTTAAATCCATATTTCACCGTATCCCTGTGGGAGCAGATTCCTTGTCTATATTTAAGACTGAGCTAGATAGACTCTTGATCGGTCAGGGAGTCAAAGGGTTAAGGGGAAAGGGCAGGAGAGTGGACACGAGAAATGTGGATCAGGCGTGATCCTATTGAGTGTCGGAGCAGGAGGGGTTCATTGGCCCACTCCTGTTACTATTTCTTATGTTCTTAACCTTTCAGCTCCTTCTTAAGAAGAATCTGCCCACTTATGCCTTAAAGTATTCAAGGACTCTGCTTCCACCGACCTTTCGGGAATGGAGATTCATGACCCTCTGGAAGAAAAGTCACACCTCAAATGTTCTATACTTCAAACTTGTTCCATAATGTTTGTGTTTCTAAGAAATGGAGAGTTTGGATAAAAGACACTTACTGACTGGTGGACATGATAGATTGTATTTCTTGTGGATTTGCACTGGGATAGATGATTGCCCAGCTTATAAAAGAAGACTTGACTGAAGGAGTAGATATTGTTTATCAAGATTCATCAATGACACACAGGGGCACAATGGAGGTGTCAATAGGGTCAGTAACTTATAAAGGGTCATGGACCAGTTATGTAAATAGAGAAGTCTATGGCAAATAAAGTTCAAATGCGAGAAAGAATGAGGCCACATTCTCTGATATCTGATAAAGATGAATTGGATTTTTTTCCAAATACTGAGAATGTTAGCACCAGTGGAGGAATAATGAGATTTGTGTATCTGTCTACATAAATTACTAACAGCTACTACACATGTACAAAAAGGCTGAAGGAATCAGGGCAGGACTTATACCTGAGTGATAGACCCCTGAGGGGTGTTGCCAAACAAAGAGACCCTGGGTTCAGGTGCATAGTTGCTTGAAAGTGGAGTTATAGGTAGACAGGGTGGTGAAGAAGGCATTTGGTAAGCTTGCCTTTATTGGTCAGTGCATTGAGTATAGGAGTTGGGAGGTCAAGTTGCAGCTGTGGCGGACACTGGTCATGCTACTTGTGGAGTACTGCATTCAATTCTGGTCTCCCTGCTATAGGAAAGATGTTGCAAAACTTGAAAGGGTTAAGAAAACAATTACAAGGATGTTGCCAGGACTGGAGGATTTGGGTTGTAGGGAGAGGCTTAATAGGCTGGGGTTGTTTTCCTTGGAGTGTCGGAGGCTGAGGGGTGACCATACAGAGCTTAATAAAATCATGAGGGTCCTGGGTAGGGTAAATAGCCAATGTGTTTTTTTCCCAGGCCAGGGGAGTCTAAAACTAGAGGGCATAGTTTTAAGGTGAGAGGGGGAAGATTTAAAAGGGAACTAAGAGGCAACTTTTTCATACAGAAGGTGGTGCATGTATGGAATGAGCTGCCAGTGGAGGTGGTGGACCCTGGTACAATTACAACATTTAAAAGGCATCAGGATGGGTATATGAATAGGAAGGGTTTGAGGGATATGGGCCAAATACTGGCAAATGGGACTAGATTATTTCACGATATCTAGTCAGCATGGACAAATTGGATCAAAGGGTCTGCTTCCGTGCTGCACATCTCTGATTCTATGACTGTATGAATGCTCACCCTTATCTGAAGGGAACAGGAATATGAAGAGAGTACGTTGGGTTTCAATTATGCAGAATCTTGGTCAGCCACAGTCGGAGAACCCCATTCAGTTGGTAGGATGCCATATTGCCAGAGATAATGCCATACTGGTATTGCTACAGGACTTGTAATCCTAAAGGCCCAGGCTAATGTTCTGGTGACACAGGTTCAAGCCTCACCAGAAATTTAAATTTGATCCATGAAAGTAAGTTGGCCTTGAATCACCAGCAATTGTTGTAAAAAGAAAATCCCATTTTTTTCACTAATTTCCTTAAGAGAAAAAAAGGTCGCATCTTTACCTGGTCTAAGCTATGTGAGACCCCAGATCGAAAGTAATGTGATTCTTAAATGCCTTCTGCAATGGTTTAGCGAGCCACTCGAATCAAAGGCAATTCAGGCTAGGAACAAAGACTACATTTTTTCAGCAATTCTCACAGGAGTGGGAGAGGAAGGAGTGGGGGCCTAGATGGAGATGGAGCCCAGAAACAGAGAATGACAGTTGGACAGACGAAGGAATGGAATGATAGTATGCTCAGGAGAAAGAACAGCTAGCAATGGGGTCCATAAGTAGGTGAAAATGGGTCGGTTGCAATGAAAGCAGGCCAAGTGATGTCAGGCCATGTGATGTGGGGGTGTGTAAAGCATATGGAAGGAAGTGTTCAGGACCTCGAATTATTGATCTCAATATTGAGTCCTGAAGGCTGGGAGGTCCCCACATGGAAAATGAGATGCTGCACTCTAGCATACCGACACAAATAAAAGTCTAGATAAAAGACCAAGAGATAACAGAGTGTGGAGCTGGAGGAACACTGCAGGCCAGGCAGCATCAGAGGAACAGGAAAGCTGATGTTTCTAAAGAAGGGTCCCAACTCGAAACATCAGCTGTCCTGTTCCTCTCATGCTGCCTGGCCTGCCGTGTTTGTCCAGCTCCACACTTTGTTATCTCTGATTCCAGCATCTGTGGTTCTTGCTATCTCAGATAAAAGACCAACTTGTTTTCCCTACCTTCTTTAATGACTGAGCTTTTAACACCCCTTTGTACTTGGAGGTTATAAAGCCTCATTAAAATGCATGTTACCCAAAAAAAGTCCCTAGGCTCCATGATCAAGCTTCCAAAACATCTGTACAAAGAGAAGTTAAATTCAGCCTCCTCCTCAACACACAAAACTACACAGTATAAATGAAACTTAGCTCTCAGTTTTGTCCTTTGAATGTATTTCTTGAACAAGATGCCATTATTATTAGTATTGTCATAGTTGAGGTACAGATCAGCCACAATTTAATGAATGGATGAACAGGCACAAGGAGCTGGGTGGTCTGTTTCTCTTCCTGAGAACTATTTTAGCTTTTGCTTTGAAATGGAAGGAATTCCAAGTTCGTCTCAGTCTACTCTCCTGCAGAAGTTTCTGTTTTGGGGTCCGTAGCATGGGCTTTGCACAGAAGAATGATTAGCATCTGAGTGTCTGTTACTTAAAGTGACCTAATGCAATGTGTGTTAACAGGCTGGGTGTAATTGCCCACTCCATCCAACAGGGGATATTGAAACGTAGCAAAGTTGCCTACCTACATCTTATGGATGGATCGACAAATTGTGGCATCCCCAGCTATCATCCCCCTTGTTGAGATTAACTCACTCGACGCAGATCGGGAATTAAACCTGGCATTTTCTTGATCTCAATTGCTCAGCTAAAGATTGATGGCTCAGTTGATTTAAAACAATGAGTGTTCAATTATATTTCAATGAAAGTAATGATCCATTTATGTCTACTATCAGTTTCCTGTTAGCTAACCAATCTTCTATCTGTTCTAATGTGTGCCATGAAATCTTATTTTCTACACTAACCTTTGATTTGGACACCTTACCAAATATCTTTTGGAAATTAAGCACAGCACATCTTTAATCCGCAGCACTACTTTGCAAAAGCAATCCTATGGTGTAAGGAGTTTTGGAATTGTGAAAGGTGCTGTCTAAGTGCAAGGCATTCAGGGACTTTTGAGCATTGTGAAAGGTGCTTTCTGAATTGAAGTCATGATGATGGAAATGTTTGAAAAGATTGCCTTTTCTCAATTAGTGGCAAAACTGAAACTCTCACTTTGCATTCATTTAAGATTTTATTGATGAATAGTCATCAGATGAAACCTCGCCTTCAGAATACTGAGTCAGAGATGTTTGAGCTGGCAATTTGATTTGATTTATTATCGCGTGTATCTTGTTACAAAATACAGCAAAAAGTGTTGTATAGTGTCACCACTCTCTGGCACCATCTCGAAACACAGAAAAATAAACTAAAACGTAGAATATAGCTGCAAAAAGAGGGAGAAATAAAGAAAGTGTCCAACTTTACTGTCCTTATTGAGTGCTCTGGTAACTTCTGGTAAGATGGTGATGGAGTAGAGCTTCCAGGCCCGGGGCTGGTCTGTTTTTCTTTCTGTTATCTTTTTTTCAACTCTTTTTTTCTCTCTTCTATTTTATTTCACTTACTTGTGGCGTGGCAAGTGGGCCCAGTAGCATGGACTCAAGTGGACCCACCAGGGTCCTTTTTTTGGTGTTTGCATCAACTGTAAGTGACAAGATCCATCCTTTTTCTCAATGACACAGTTGGGTAAGCAGTTTATAATAATGTACCTTTTTCAAATGATGGAGATTTTTACTTTTGAGTACTGCAGAATGGCTGTTTATACAATTGAGGTTCCCATAATTGTCGATGGAATGACTATTTACAACACAAGGACAACCATGAATACTGGAATGACTTAACTCTCAGCATAAGGTGGCTTGCCTTGAATGAGGAGTGGGAACAAGACAGTTAGAAGGTTAAAGAATAGATTTTTTAAACTGCTTCAGTTGCTAGTAAAGATGAAGTTCATTCGCTTTTTTACGTTGATCGTTACAATCTAGCATTTCATTTTCACTTTTTTGTTTGTGTCAGGTGCAGTGAGAAGACCCACCCTTTCTCTCAATGACACATCGAATACCAAAATGTAAGGGTGTGACAAACAGGAATAAATAGTTACATTTATAAAACAGCAAGCCTGCATTCAAAACAATATCAGTACTTTGCGAGCAGCGTTAGGAGGGAGATCGAATGGCCGGAGGGCCGTTAATAAGTGTTGAGCTCTGTTTACTGTCCTTGTACTGGATACTGGCAGATGTGGCTGCTACTTGTGGTAAGAAGGCAAACCATTTGATGTGCATTTCTGTGTATTCAATAAATCCAAGAAATGGGATGGTGTCAGCGCTGTAGCTCAGTGGTAGCACTTCTTGTCTCTCTCTGGTTGTGAATTTAAACTCCAACCCAGAGATTTGAATGCAGAATTTAGGCTGACACTCCATTGCAATGCAAACAGAAAGCTGTAGTGTTGAAGATGCTGTATTTCAGGTGGACTGAAGAGTCCAGGCTGTGTTTAAGCCCCTAAGCGAACAAATTTGGACAATAGTTAGGAGAGTTCTCCCTGATGTCTTTGTCAATACTTAAAATCGCCTAAAACAGAAACAGAAGGTGCTGGAAAAGCTCAGTAGGTCTGGCAGCATCTGTGAAGAAAAAAATCAAAATTAATGTTTCGGGTCCGGTGACCCTTCCTCAGAATACTGGACCCAAAATGTTAACTCTGATTGTTTCTTCACAGATGCTGCCAGACCTGCTGAGCTTTTCCAGCACCTTCTGTTTTTGTTGTCTGGTCATTTGTCTCAGTGCATCTTGTAGGATCTTGCTGAATTTTAAAAATTATAATTGTGCCATCACTTTAGAAGGTAGCTCGCTGGTTTTAAAACATATTCATCACAAAGCTCTGAAAGGTGCGATTGAAAAGCAAGTTCATGAGAATGTGCAGACTAACTCAGTTTGCATCTGAAATGAGAAAAAGGACTGTTTAGTCTCTGAGAATGCAGACTGCGCACTGACCGTTCTGTAGTTTCAACAGTGTCATTTTAATTTTGAGATCTTCAGCCTTTCTCAACTTTAATTATACAATGCAGCATCGCATGTTGTTCTGCTTATGCCTAGGGTTGTAAGATTTGCTATTTGCGATTTTGCATGAGAGGCAGGCTGAGTTTAGTCAAACAGATCTGAGAACACTCTCCCTACACATGATAAAAATACAGATGGATGGGAAAAATGCAGATACATTTAAGAGGGAGCTAGATATGTTCATGTGGGAGAACGGGATATATCGATAGGATGATACGAAATAAATGTGGATGGTGGT
Source organism: Ginglymostoma cirratum (assembly GCA_024137785.1). Classification (NCBI taxonomy): domain Eukaryota; kingdom Metazoa; phylum Chordata; class Chondrichthyes; order Orectolobiformes; family Ginglymostomatidae; genus Ginglymostoma; species Ginglymostoma cirratum. The sequence goes on along the minus strand of JAHRHZ010000020.1, from coordinate 54,674,243 downwards.
GGATCAAGTGAAGCCTAAGCACCAATGCTAAGCTGTAGGACTGAAGGTCTGGTTCTGTCCCGTACAATGCTGTCTGAAAGGCTGTTTGACTGAATAGGGGAGCTGGAAAGAGGAAACTATCTGACAAAACTGATATTTAAGCTTAATCTTAATAGATCTAGGTTGAGAAGTCGCAGTTTAGCACAACATTAAGTTGCATCATTATTTTGTATCATTTATGTTCCACATAAGGCCCCACATGTGAGTTTTGTAAGAATTATGTCATTGTGAATTGTTAAATAATAATTTTTTAAACTTCACTCCAAAGCAGTTTCCAAACAACAACAGTAAGTTGTATTTATATAGCACCTTTAACATTCCAAGAAGCTCCTCAGGACAGTCATTGGACAAAAATTGACATGAAAACAAGGTAGGAGACATTAGGACAGGGGACCAAAAAGTTCGTGAGAGATGTGGTTTTTAAGGAGGAGAGAGACAGAAAAACTGAAATACTATTGTAATCAATTGCTCAGTTAGGCAGTGTGCTTGGGATAATATTCCTAAAAACTGTGTTAGAGCTGCCATCAGAGATACAGTATATCGTCTGCAAATAATCAGTTTTTCTGGATCCATTGGTTATGCTAACACCCACTGAATCATGGCAACAGATGAGACTCTGGTTTATATAATTTACTGCATAAAGATAATGTTATTAAATATGTGGTGGATTAATAGATTAGTATTGAAATAGCTGTGTTTAATTGAATTACCCATCACTAACACCTTGAGAGCAACACAGAGTCTATACAAGCGTAAACAATGTATCACAGCTATGACATATTGGTCATTTTCATACACTTAGCCCTTTGTGTGTTATTAGTCATTTTAATCAACCTGTTTGGTCATTGTGTGATACACCTCCAAGGCAGATGAGACTTGAACATAGATCTTCTGGTCCAAAGGTAGGGAAATAGGGATAATCCAGGAAACTATAGACCGGTGAGTCTCACATCAGTGGTTGGGAAGCTATTGGAGAGAATTCTTAGGTGGGATTTATATGCATTTGGAAAAGCATGGCCTGATTAGGGACAGTCAGCATGACTTTGAGCAGGGCAGGTCATGTCTTACAAACTTGATTGAATTTTTCAAGGAGGTGACAAAGGTGATCGATGAGGGTACAGCAGTGGATGTTGTCTACAAGGATTTTACTAAGGCTTTCAACAAGGCTCCTCATGGTAGTCTCATCCAGAAGATTAAGATGCATGGGATCCATTGTGACTCGCTGCTTAGATTCAGAATTGGCTTACCTTTAGAAGGTAGAGGGTAGTGGCGGAAGGTTGTCTTTCAGGCTGGAGGTCCGTGACTAGTGGTGTCCCACAGGGATCTGTACTGGGACCTCTGCCATTTGTGATTTGTATAAATCACTTGGATGAAACTATAGATGGGTGAGTTAGTAAGTTTGCAGACGATACAAAGATCGTTGGAGTTGTGGATAGTGTAGAAGATTGTCAAAGTATACAGTGGGATATAGATCTGTTGCAGATATGGGCAGGGAAATGGCAGAGGGGTTTAATCCAGATAAGTGTGAGGTGCTGCACTTTGGGAGATCAAATATTAAGGAAAAGTATGCAATTAATGGCAGGACCCCGAACAACATTGATGTACAGAGGGATCTTAGAGTTCAAGTTGCTAGCTCCCTGAAAGTAGCCACTCAGGTAGATACGATAGTGAAGAAGGTGTACAGCATGCTTGCCTTTATTGGTCGGGGAATTGAGCACAAGAATCACGATGTTATGTTGCAGCTTTAAAAGTCTTTTGTTAGGCCACGTTTACAGTATTGTGTTCAACTCTGGTCGCCACATTCCCGGAAGGATGTGGAGGCTTTGGAGAGGGTGCAGAAGAGGTTTACCAGGATGCTGCCTGGATTGAGGTTATGAGCTATACGGAGAGGCTAGAAAAACTCGATTCATTTTCTCTGGAGTGGTGGAGGCTGAGGGGAGACTTAATAGAAGTCGAGAAAATTATGGGATGCATGGATAGGGTTGATGGTCTGAATCTTTTTCCCAGAGTTGAAGCGTTAAAAATTGGGGGCACGCATTTAAGGTGAGAGGGAGAAAGTTCAAAAGAAGTTTGAGGAGCAAGTTTTTTTTGCACAGACAGTGGTAGGAGTCTGGAATGTGCTGCCAGAGGCAGTAGTGGAGGCAGATACGATAGGGATGTTTAAGGGACTTTTAGATAAGCACATGAATATGCAAGGAATAGAGGGATATGGATCAAGGGCAGGCAGAAGGGATTAGATTAATTTGGTGTCATGTTCGGCACAACATTGTGGGCTGAAGGGTCTGTTCCTGTGCTGTATTGTTCTATGTTGTATATTCTTTAAAACAATTGAGCAGTGACCAAGAAGCCAGAGATATTGACGGGATCTGCAGGACGCTAGCAGAGACAGGTGAGGCCATGCGAAAATCTGAATATAAGGATGAGAACTTTGGCATTGAGAAATTGCTGGACTAGCAGTCGCTGTCAGTCAGGGAGCAATGGGGTGGCTTGTGACTGGGTCAGGATAGGGCTAGCAGAGTTTCAGATGAGCTGACGTTTCTGGAGTGTGGAAGATGAGAGGATGGCCAGGAGGCTATAGGAGCAGTTGAGTCACGAGCTAAAGGATGTATAAGTGAGCTCTAAATGGTTTTCTCCACAGTATGTGGGTATCGCTGGCCATCCCGAACTGTCCTTGAGAAGATGGTAGTGAGCTGCCAGACGCACTGAGGCAGGGCACCGAGGCTGGAAAGTAAAAAGCTGGTAACCAGATTCCATTAACATTTCAGCTTGGCTCAGTTCATGCCACTCACACCTCAGTTAAAAAGGCTCGAGTCCCTCCCATTTGACGACACGGTCAGTGTCACTCAGAGTCACCATGGTGTAGTGCTGAGGAAACACACTGATGGAGATGATGTTCCTCCTGATGTTCCTCCATAAGAGGAAATGAATGAATTCTAAACAATCTAAATAATTTTGCCCCATGTTGTAGATCCGCGAAACTTAGTAATGAAGGGCAGGGAGTTGACTGGTCCCTGAATCAATGCAATCAAACAAATCAATTAGTCAGAGACAGTAGGAACTGCAGATGCTGGAGAATCTGAGATAACAAGATGTGGAGCTGGATGAACACAGCAGGCCAAGCAGCATCAGAGGAGCAGGAAGTCTGACGTTTCGGGCCTAGACCCTTCTTCAGAAAAAATCTGTGTTCATCCAGCTCTACACCTTGTTAAGTCAATTAGTCATTCACCTCGTTGTTACGTATGGGATCTTGCCTTGTGTAACGTGTCAATTACTTTTGCTACATTCCCACACCAGCTGAGGTTACAATGAAATTCCAGTCCCATCAACCTCACCTCTCACCTGAAGCATGGTAACCCTCAGGTTAAACTCACCACCAATCATTTCTGTCTGATGACAGAGCAACTCTACATTCCTCTGGGACTATGGCAACTTATTATGACCATAGATACTCCACTTTGAAAAGTAACTCCTTACGTGTGACATAGACTTGTCAGATATTTCTGAGAAGTGTGATAAAACATGATAAATGGGAGCTGCAGCTCCAAATCCATCACCATCTTTAATTTCCTTTCACTTACATTGGTATCAACTACCGTGCACTCTGTAAGTTGGCTTTATTTATGTTTTATGTTCCGTGTAGCTACTGACATCCTCCTAGCTCTGGACATTCACAACTGTAGACAGTCCAATTGTAAGTTCCATACTTTAACAAGAATGTCAAAGATTAGAGAGTATAAATGAAATTCTCAGAAAGGTACAAGAATGGATGCTCTTCTTCAGTTTCCCCACATAACCAAAGCTTGGATTGTTTCAATGAGCCAATAGAAGGTTAACAAAAGATTTGATCAACATATTCAAAATATGACGGATTTTCATAAACTAAATAAGGAGAAACTTTCTGTGTTGATTGGAGGATCTATAACTAGATGGTACATCTAAATGTCGGGGGAAGCAGATACAACAATAACTTTCTAAAGTGGATTGGATATATAATTGAAAGGCAAAGTGTTGCAAGGTTATGGAGCTGAAGCAGGACAGTGCAACTAACTGGAAATCTCCTTCTCAGAGCTAGAACAAGCCTGGTGGGCCAAAGTGCATCCTTTTGTTTTGTACAATTTTATGATGATTCACTAAACTTCAGACAGTGGCTGTTTCTGCTGTGAAAAATAAACATAGTTCTGCCTTTGCCCTCACCTTTCAGAATACAGACTCATACATCGGGTAGAGGTCAGGAGTGGGAATCTGAATGGCATTTTTCTAATCCTTCTCTTCTGTTCAGGGTTACTCATACCAACACAGGTTCACTAAGTTGACCTTAATTGTTGAATTACTTAAAGGGTTCATACTTAGTTTAAAAAAAGCTTACCTAAGATGCTCTTGTGTATTGTTTATCTTTCCAATTGATGGTTTCCTGTTTGTTCTTAGTATGTGGGCAACACTGGCAAAGCTACATTAAACACGTATCTCTTATAGCCAGGAGTATAATATTCAGAATTTCATAAAAGGGTTGTTGTGGTGTAGTCATAGTGTTCGTACCTCTGGGCCAGGAGACCTGGCTTCAAATCTCTTTTGCTGCAGAGGAGTGCAGTAACAGGTTGATAGTAAATATTTATAATGTCGGTTTAGAGTCACATGCAGAGTTCCCAAATAATGAACAACTCTGTTCCCTGAATGAAATAAATGAACTATTCAGGTATTTTACAGCAATACAACTGTGCATTCCTAATTTCTGGCACTATAAATTGTCAGACTATTGTATTCTCAATGTGTCACAGAGCAAGTTGAATTCACAAATTCTTGGATTGCTGGTCTACTGGTAGATCATAGGGATGTTGCAACTACATAAGGTTCCATTTGCAGAATCTGAAATTAAAAATTAGCATGTTAGAAATTTTAGAAAATTAGAATGACCCGCACAGTGGCTCGTTGGTTAGCACTGCTGCCTCACAGTGCGAAGGAACCAGGTTTGATTCTACCCTCAGGTGCCCGCCTGTGTGGAGTTTGTACATTCTCCCTGTGTTTGTGTGGGTTTCCTCTGTGTGCTCTGGTTTCTTCCCACGATCCAAAGCTGTGCAGGTTAGGTGGGTTGGCCACACTAAATTGCCCCATAGTGTCCACGGATATGCTGGGAAGTGGGTTAGCCATGGGAAATGCAGGGATAAGGTAGGGGAGTGGGTCTGGTGGGTTGCTGTGGACTCGATGGGCTGAACGGCTTGCTTCCACACTGTAGGGATTCTATGGATGTTGATAAAATAACAGGTAATGCTGGAAACATAGCTTGGGTCAGTCAGCACTCGAAAGGCAGATGTTTAACGAGAGCTTGACTGGCCCACTGTGTAACACCAATTTTTTCTGTTGTAATTTGTACATGGCTGTCCTCATTTATACGACTGAAATTGTTTCTGCTAATCTTGGTTTTGATCGTCTGTCAACTGCCCTGGCTGAAATCAGCTGATGCAGTACAGCACAGGAATCAAATCTCACGGCTTGTGGTACATATGGCTTAATGTAACACAGGGTGGTGCCTTTAGACCGAAGGAGTTATCAGAATGGCTCAATCTAGATTAATTCTTTGAAAATCACTGCCAGCCATTTGCTTACTGTTGTTTTCACCCACAGATTAATGGCAACATTATAGGTGTATCCAAAAGAAACACAAGGGAATACGGCAATAATGTACTCTCAGTCTGCAGTTCTCACTGACTGGAACTGACATTTGTTGTCCATCCTTCGTTGGGCTTTGAAAGGTAGCGGTATGCATACTTTATAAATTGCTGCAGTCTGTGTGGTGAATATCCTTCTAAAGGGCTGTTAGGCTCGGAGCAGCAGGATTTTGATCTAACGAAGATGGAGCGGTGACACAAATGGGAAGTATATGGGAGTGGCAGTGGGTGAACTGCTCTTGCAGAGATCCAGCATGGACATGTCAGGCCTGAATGGCCTCCTTCTGTACTGTCACCATTCTGTGATGCATCAGATAGGACCTGGAGGGCGATTTGTAGGTGGTAATATTCCTCTGTACTGGCTACACATGTCTTTCTGGGTGGTGGAGGCTATGGGTTTGGGAAATGCAGGAACAGAAGACAGGGTGAGTTGCAACCTTGTTGAGATGTTTGACATAACTCCTCACCACTCATCCTGTTCCCAAAATACAACAGATCTTTGAAGGTAAAGTACACTAGTAGGCAGAGTGCTATATAATATACTCGGCAGAGGGATATTGGGGTTCAAGTCCATAGCTCCCTGAAAGTCGCCACGCAAGTAGACAGATAGTGAACAAGGGGTACAGCGTGCTTGCCTTTATTGGTCGGGGAATTGAGTACAAGAGTCACGATGTTATGTTACAGCTTTAAAAGGCTTTCGTTTGGTCACAGTTACAATATTGCGTTCAACTCTGGTCACCACATTACAAGAAGGATGTGGAGGCTTTGGAGAGGGTGCTGAAGAGGTTTACCAGGATGCTGCCTGGATTGAGGTTATGATCTATAAGGAGAGGCTAGAAAAACTCGATTCATTTTCTCTGGGGCGGCAGAGGCTGAGGGGAGACTTAATAGAAATCTATAAAATTATGAGATACATGGATAGGGTTGATGGTCAGAATCTTTTTCCCAAAGCTGAAACGTCTAAAATGCGGGGACACGCATTTAAGATGAGAGGGGACACTTCAAAGGAGATGTGAGGGGCAAGATTATTACACAGAGAGTGGTAGGAGTCTAGAGCGTGCTGTCGGGGTGGTGGTGGAGGCAGATACGATAGGAGCATTTAAGGGACTTTTAGATAAGCACATGAACATGCAAGGAAAGGAGGGATACAGACCAACAGTAGACAGGAGGGATTAGTTAAATATGATGTCGTGTTCAACACAACATTGTGGGCCAAAGGGCCCGTTCCTGTGCTGTACAGTTCTAAGTTCCATGTTTTATGAAATCCTTTTGCAATTACAGTACATTCCAGTACGGTTACTTGGTCACCCCCACTTTTACAAGGAATAGGGGGTTAGCTAATTTAGTTTTCTACTTTTTCATTGCTGAGAAATTTTGGGGAAATAATTTATGTTATAATGATAGAGACAGAAAGTCCAATACTCAATTCACACTCATGGCAATGGTGAGCAGTACCCAATGCTGTCAATAGGAGAGAATTCTTGCTGCTTTTTGGCACTATTGATATATGGGCATTTGGCTGTTGACCACAGCTAAAATGAGGAAAAATCTTTTCCCATAATGAGTAGTTTGGTTTTGGAATTCATGGCCTGCTAAGGTGGTGGAAAATGGAATTAAACAGATAATTGAAGGAGATTTTTTTTAAAAAATGCAGGAATAGACAAAAGATTGGGAATAGTAGGATTTCTCTTGGAAAGAGCCAGTACAAAAATTGACAGGATGAATGAGCTCCTCTGTGCTGTACCATGCCAGCGTTCAATACAATGAGTACCATGATTTCTGTTGAAAAAAAAGGAAATTGTGTTGCCTTCGAATTGTACTGGGAACATTAATATAAGTGTTGAATGAAGGGCTGCCAAGGAATAGTGAGAAGAATTTGAAAGTTCAACCGATGAGTTGGTTTTCCCATTCTGTTTCACAGCCATATGGAAGAGTGGACGTTTATGGTATAAGGTTCAGAGCATTATTTAGTGAATAAAAGACACTGTTCCTGGATATCAGCAAACTCATGAATCCTGCACTCCCAGCGGGGAACTGATTTACAAGGAAGAATGGATCAATGAATCATCACTACAGTACGCTTGTCCCGATTCTGATTAATACTCTTTTTGATGAAGAGGGAAGAGGACTAATGGACTCACTTTCTGACATAGCTATCAGCAATACATGGTGCTGAAAAATACCTAGACAAGGAATTGTGCATCTTCCCAACTAATCACTGAGAAGGCAAAATAGAACACTGTTCACTAATACTTCCTTTCTGTCTCTTTTATAGTACACTTTGACCCCTTGCAGCTTGATAGCTTTCCAGTATCCCCTAATAACTCATTCAACTGACTGTTCTTCACGTTTGTATCTTTTAGTAGAGTGCTAGCGGGATTATTGAACCAGGGGAGGTATTCCAAGCCTCATCTATTATCACGTTACATTCACATATGTACGATGGATGCTCATTGGAAATAAAACACTGATTTTTGTGCCTCACCACTTCTGTAATCTCTTACCCCTATAACTATCCAAGTACTCTGTTGTCTTCCAGCTATAGACTTCTATATGCCCTTCACTTCATTCTACCACTGATTTCCTTTCTAGCAATCTAGGTTCTTAAGTTCTGAAATCTGCCTCCTAAAACTAAGTTCTGTTACAACTTTCTTTCTTCATTTAGGACACATCTTAAGACATACTTCTTGACCAAGCATTTAACTTAACCCTCTTAATCTCTCCTCAGTTAAATCAATGCCAGCATTTGTTTGCTTATGCCCTTATGGAGTGTCTTGGGTCATTTTATTGTTAAAGGAACAATCTAACCATAGGTCATCATTGTCGCATTCCTTCCAACAAAGGCTCCAAGCTACCACGACTAGATCTGCCCATGCTGAATACTTGACACCTTAAAAAGTATATGTATCCAGCAAGGTCTATGGCAGTCAAGCAGAAATATGCCACAGAAACAGAGCAAATCCACTAAACCCAACCCTGTTAAGAATACTTTGTTGTAATAAGATTGATACGTTAAAAAGGTATATACTTACAAATAGTTGGATACTGCTCTTTAGAAGGGTCTTTTCTGTCTTCATCTGGCTGTCCTCCACAATGCAATCTTTCTTGTGGATTTGTTTTTGGTTTAGGCTATTTTTCCTTTCCAGCTAATGACTCTGCAGTGGTAGGAGGGAGAGCTCTGGCTAAGATTCTCTTCCCTTGCTGCCCATGAGAACAAAGGCAGGACATCTACAGTCAATTCCTCCATACCACCTTCAGCTGAGACCAGCGCAGATCAGGAATCAACGTGGATATATCTGGCCCAATATATGTTCAAAGTCATGTCGTTTTTGAAACTTGTATCATAATGGACGTATTACATACATCAAAACCTCAGCACAAAGCAGGCCATTCAGCCCAACTAATCATTACTGGCATTTATATTGCACATTAACCTTTCCCCCAACCTGTCTTCCCATATTTCTTCAGTCCTTTCTCCCTCCTTCATGTACCAACCTTCCTGAAAAGCATCATTGACATCTGTTCCCAGCACTTCATGTGTTCCACATTCTTATCAACAACAGTGCAAAGAAAATTCTTCCAGATTCTTCATTAGACCTGTGAGAGTTTAATAGCCCCTTCATTCTAGATTCATCCACAAGTGGAAACTATTGCACTCTTCACTTTGTTGTAACGTACCAATCACACAACAAAGAGTGGTTCTTTAATTGAAGGTAAGGTGAAATACAATAGGAAGCCTCGAGAAACATCTGATGTGGATGATTTAACAAGGTGTAGAGCTGGGTGAACACAGCAGGCCAGGCAGCATCAGAGGAGCAGGAAAGCTGATGTTTCAGGTCTGGATCCTTCTCCTGTTTTCTGAAGAAGGGTCCATTAGCTTTCCTGCTCCTCTGATGCTGCTTGGCCCGCCATGTTCATCCAGCTCTACACCTTGTTCTCTCAGACTCCAGCATCGGCAGTTCTTACTATCTCTGATGTAGATGATTGTTGTTTTGGCCTGTCCACAAAGTATTGGGATTATACATCTCATTGTTTTTCCTGGCGGTTAACAGAGGACAGCATTTTAAGATACGCCCCATAAAACAATACCAGTGCAGCATATCACAACAGAAACAGCTCCATTTCCATCCTGTTGAATTATTTCATGATTTTAAAGGTTTTTATTGAACCATCTGTTAATCAGTTTTACTGGAACAGAGCCCTAAAAGCTGTTCCGTTAACCATTTGTATGCTCAGGCATTTAAAACATCTCGATCCTTGAAAATCTCCTATTCATTTTTTCTTGTCACAGACCCCTGTGCTCCACACATCTATCGTGTGGTAAATGAAGGCTGGAGGAAAGATGACGCTTGTAACATTTTGCCCGGGATGAACTCCTCCTTTAACAGCGACAATGAGCTAAGCTCCAACTGGATCCGTTTTGCTGGCACTTCAGGAACAAAGCTGAGAGATCGCTGTGTGCCACTGTTACACTGTGGGACCAGGAGACCTGTGTGGGTCAATGGATCCCATCCTACTCCGGAGGCCAAGCTTGTGGATCGAGTCGCGTGTGTTCCAGATCTACTGTCTGGAGACTGCTGCAAAGAGACACTGCCACTCAAAATCGCTTTCTGTCAGGTTCCTGGGTCAAGACAAGTTTTCTACGTGTATAAACTTCACCCCACACCAATTGGTGCAGCTTACTGTACAGGTAAACAAAGGACTGCAAAACCCATGGAGCCAGCTCCATCCATTGTTTCTGGATTCTCTCCCACAAGTTACACTCTCTAACGTGGTTTTATTATATGATGTGGATGTGCTGCTGTTGGGCTGGGGTGGTCAAAGTCAGAATCCACATGACACCAGGTCATAGTGCAACAGGTTTATTGGAAATCACACAAGTTTTCGAAACGCTGCTTTTTCATCAAGTCAACCTCATCGGGTCAAGGAGCAGTGCTTCAGAAACACGTGATTTCAAATAAATCTGTTCGACTACAACTTGGTGTCGTGTGTGACTTCTGACTCAGTTTTGTTCTAGCCCTCACTCCCTTCCTGATATTACGTTCATACATCCCGTGCTGCAATAGTACCCATTCTCTGTGCCATGTTACACATACTGGCCCCATTCCACTCTAACTCCTATTCCCTGACCATCTGTCACATTCCTTGACCCAGTCCCACTATAGTCCCCATTCCTCACTCTGTATCACCCACTGACTCTGTTCTGCTATAGTCCCCATTCCTCACTCTGTATCACT
>JAHRHZ010000020.1:54652246-54663111 GCA_024137785.1 Ginglymostoma cirratum | reverse complement strand
ACTGACTCTGTCCTACTATAGCCCCCATTCCCCGCTCTGTGTAACACTCATTGGCCTTGTCCCATTACAGTTCCCATTTTCCGCTCTGTGTAGCACTCACTGACTCCATCCCATTATCGCTTAAATTCCCTGACCCACGTCTCACTTACTGACGCCATCCCAAGATTCCTCTCATTCCCTGATCCTACCCCACTGGACCCCCATTTCCTGATCCATGCTACTCTCACTAACTCGATCCCAGAAATGCAGGTATTCCTGTGACCTTTCTCAGTCACCAAAAACATTGTTAACAATTCCTTCTTAGAATTAATTTTGGTCACATTTTTAAAAGGTGTATGTTTAGATTTCCACACGAATCAGGAGAGGAGCCTCCAGTGTGTTTCATTACACGCAGAAACTAGGGCATACTTACCTTTAACATGCAGATTGATCATGCACAGTGTTCCCTAATGATGATCCCCTAACTTATCACTGTTTCTTTTGCCCAACAGAAGATTTTTGGGATCAGTGTGCTGATGGGACCCATAACTGTGATCCAAAACTGGCTACCTGTGTGAGGACATCGTACAATGCACAGAATGGGACTGGATACTACTGCGCTTGTATCGCAGGATACAAAGGGAGTGGATCAAGAGGAAACTGCACAGGTGAAGCCTTGAATATTGAAGACAGGAATACGTAAAAACAAGCCAAAGAATTGCGAATGCTGGCAATCCGAAATAAAAAGCAGAAACTGCTGGACAAACTCAGCAGGACTGCAGCATCTGGGGAGAGAAAAGCAGAGTTAACATTTTGGGTCCAGTGACAATTTTTCAGTTGTGGACTTGAAACATTAACTCTGCTTTCTCTCCACAGATGCTGCGAGGCCTGCTGAGTATCTCCAGCAATTTCTGTTTTTGTTTCTAAAAAACTTTAGGATGTCCATTGATTCATTTCTTTGTCACAGATTTACCCGACTTATCCCTGCAGCTCCTTCGATCTCTTCTCTCCCCAGAAACATACCCAGTTGCCTCGACCCAATGCGTTTGTTTAAATGAATAATCTTGGTAGCGTATTGCAAAGATTCATTATCCTCTGATATTCCAAACTCTGTAACTTCTAAACAGTCTCAAACCACAATTGTCTTCCCTGGTATTTAAACACTTCAACATGCCAAATAATTAATAGGAAATCATTGTTTTGTTCTCTTATTTTGACCTTATACCACTGTGTACAAAGGAACAAGAGGAGGCCATTCAGCCTGTCAAACCTGCTCCACTGTTTAATTGGATCATGGCTGATCATCTACCTCAATACGATTTTCCCACACCATCCCCACATGTGGATCAGATTTAGTCACTGAATTCCAATTCCGCTAGCTGCAATGATGTGATCCGAACCCATGTCCCTAGAGCATTAGCTTGGGTCTCTGGATTACTGATCCAGTGACATTGCCATTGTGCGTCTCTACGTTCAATGTGACAACCTCTCATTCCTCAAAACTCTATTGAATACAGGCTTAGTTTCCCAAATCTTTCCTCATAAGAAAATCCTGCCAGCCCAGGGATTAGTCTGGTGAACGTGTGTCATCCTTCCACAATGACAAGCCAAACCGTTTTTTCAAAATAACTGACAGACCATTCTACACAGGAAAGGCCTACTGCAGACTAATGAGGTCACTTCTAAGTGTTTCCACAAGCTGGAGCATTTCAACTATCGAGTTCCTACCATGCAGGGGAGATAATGGTGTGTTAGTAATATCACTGAACTAATAATCCAAAAATCCATGGCTAAAATTCTGCAGCATAGGTTCATATCACCCCTTGGCTGAGAGTGAAATTTGAACTTAAAAATCTGTAGTGTCAATTGTTGTTAAAGAAAAAGACAGTTTGGTTTACTTTGAGCAGGGAAATCTGCAGTTTTGACCCTGTCTGGCCTAATGTGACTTCAGACTTTTGGGCATCCTCTGAAATGGTCCTGCAAGCCAGGCAGTTAAGGGATGAGCAATAAATGGAGGTGCGATGCCCACATCACGTTCAAGAATAAAGTGAGGAAATATATTACCTGCATTTCTGATCTTCATTCCATTTGACATTTGACAGTGTTTATTACAATAGCATCCATTACATTTTCTCAGAAGTAGTATGATTGGTTGTTGTACAAAGTGATGTTGCTCTGATTGGTTACAGAGCTCCAGTACCGTTCAAGCCTGGGCCCGAGTAAAGTCAGTGGCTCCAGTATTAGCACATAGGCTGCCCACTCTTCAGACCCTGTCAGGGTCTCTCTTCTGCAAAAGTCACGTGGATCACACCTAAATCTGTGTATGTCAGTAGAAAGTTTCAGATTCACAAACTTGGGATCCCCCAATGAACTCTTCCTTCCTTCCTAACCCTCAGATGTGGATGAATGTGAAAGTGGAAGCCACGACTGTCACAGCTCGGCCTCCTGTTTCAACAGCCCCGGCTCTTTCCAATGTGTGTGTGAGGCTGGCTACACTGGAGATGGGAGGAACTGTACAGGTAAATGACACTAAATCTTTATTGTTTAAATCAGCTTTAAGATATAAATTCCATGTACACTTTCACTACCTTGTTTTCGCTAACTCAATGATTTTTAATTTTCATGGCCCCTATAAAAGTGGGTATTTCCTTGTTGACAGGTTCATAACTATTTTATCAACTTTGCAGCCTCCTTCTGCACCCACTCCTGTTCAGCCCCTTTTATCCCTTCTCTTGCACATTGAGCCTCTTCCTTGACCCCCAGCCACTTTGCAGCCTCCTTCTCCATTACCAACCTTCAGCCCTCACTTCCACCCTGAACTTTGCAGCTTTGTTTTCCTCCTCCACCTCAGAACCTCATCCTTTTCTATGCAACGTCCACATTCCCCAATGCTCTCTGCTTGAAACGAGCCTCAACAACCTTACAACAACTTGCATTTGTTTCTATCTTAGCCTACTGTCTACCTTTTAAACATGTGGCGCCTCAGGAACTGACCAGGCCAACAATGATCCCTGGGACCTCTGCCACACCAGACAAACTCCTGAGACTAGGAGCTGCACCTAGCAACCCCAGAAGGCCTGACCAAGGATTAGCAAAACCATGAGCCTTGACCAGTGCTTAGCAACCCCATGAGACCTGATCAGCACTTAGCAACTTCATGAGATGTGTTCAGCGCTTAGCAACCTCTTGAGGCCTGATCAGCGCTTCGCAACCTCTTGAGGCCTGACCAACAGCTGTACCAGCAGCTCAATCACTGCAGACACATAACCTCCAAGCTGCTCGTCCAATCACAGTCTCACTCTCTCTCACGCTTACTGCTGATAGGTTCACCCGTGAGTGCCTTAGCAGCAAAAGCACAGAGAGGCATGCCTGGATTGAAGGAGCAGTTCCTCACGGGCCTATCTCCCTCGTGAACAAGGTGATGTTGCTCTGATTAGTTGCAGAACTCCAGTGCTGTTCAGGCTTGGGCCCAATTAAAGTCAGTGGCCCCAATATTAGCACATATGTTGTCGACTCTTCAGACCCTGTCAGGGTCTCTGTAGAATCCTCAACTTTTACATGGATCAAGCCGATATCAGGGTGTAGAAGTTTCAAGTTCACAAAGCTGGGGATCCTCCAATGAACACTTCTTTTCTTTTCCTAACCCCAGATGTGGATGAGTGTGAAAGTGGAAGCCATGACTGTCACAGCTCGGCCTCCTGTTTCAACGGCCCTGGCTCTTTCCAATGTATGTGTGAGGCTGGTTACATTGGAGATGGGAGGAACTGTACAGGTAACTGGTACTAACTACTCATGGTTTAAATCAGAATGTTTCCACTTTTATTGTTCAGGTTGTCTTTTTTTTGGTGTATTTTTCCAATATTTTCAGTTCCAACTTGAAAGCGGAACCATCTCCAGATATTTCTTGGTCTATGGGACATGATTTCTCACTGTGTGTTTCAATGGATTCATGATGAGGATCCTTTGGTGATAATTATAAAATGCTGGGGAAGAGGGAGTATGTTTGGACCCTCACATTAGTGTGACTGCCTCAAAACTGATTCTACTCAAAACAAAACCTTTTGCTGAATCAGGAGGTGGGAAAACTGTGCATTTAATTGACCGACACATCATGTTATGAAGCAATAAAAGTGGAAAACCAGATTCCCCAATTCGGCTGAACACACCAGCCCAAACGCCTCATATGAGAATGTTGTTATGCTTCTGGATCCTGTGGAATTCCTGACATACAGATATACTTGGGATTTTCCCAAATCATTTGGAGTTTCAATGTGATTTCTCCATGCTGCCTAGGATTCCGAAGAAATGATAGTCTTTGGTGGGGAATTGGTCTGGATGTTCATAACTGGGCAGTTACCCAGAAGTTGCCATGAGCAGTTTAAAACCTGGTTCGACAGCTGGCTATTCTATAGTCCAACTTCCCACTGAAAGATGCTGCTGGACAAAAGGTCCAGTATGTTTCCCAGTTGACTGCAGGAAGTGGCCATTAAATCAGATAGAGCCAGCCTGCCAGGAATGGCAGCAATGGGTTAGTATAATTAAAGGGATGCTAAGTGCTACAGGATAGCCAATGATCTGCTGCTCTCCACAATGTTAAGTGCCACTTTCCTTTCTCCGGTACGTTGCGGTCAGACACCTAGTGGTTACTCTGACACTGGGGCTGATAGGCTACAGCCTTAGGTATTGCATGTATCATGTCCAATCAAGGACACTCACCCAGCTCATCCTCCCAAACTTCGACCCCTTCCTGTTCTGCGCATGTCCTACACTCTCACTGGGGGCACTTCAACCCCTCTCCTGCCTTTGCCTCTAATTACATTAGATTCAACATTTCCCCTCTCAAATGTTCATACTGATCTCTGTCTCTGCACCTTCTCTGTGGCTGTAACACTGTATATTGCACTTCATTGTGTTACCCTGATGCAGATTGTATGGTATGATCTTCCTGTGTAGCAGGCAAAACAACACTTTTCACTGTATCTTGGTACATGTAATAACAATAAATCAAACTAAAACTAATGCAAACAAACTTGATTTCTTACTGGAGAAATAAGTCCACAACTCACTAAAAGGTCCAAGATAAACAGGCTGGAGTGTGCTAAAATCAAGCTCCTCGCTTGTTGAGGAGCTGGGAAGGAAAAAGTAGATCCATTGACATGGTGACTGGGGAAACCAAGGGACAGCCAATCCAATAAGCCCCATTGTGCCTTGCTGCTGTCTCATTTCCACCATCACTATCTCGTTATTCGTCCTCACCAGCTTTTACTCCCCTCACCGGCTAATTCCCTCTCTTCTCTTATGGAGGAATTTGGTGTAACCTATGTTGCAGCCCCAGTGTTTGTGAGCTTCTTCCAGACTGCATTGGAAATCACAGACTTCTTGGTCCATGCGACATACCTGGCCACAAAAGAGCTATCTGAGGTGTTGAGATGAGCCTTTTAGGAATCATTATTGGATGAAGGGCAGCCAGAAGGTGTGAATTGAGTTAATTCTGAGTGCAATATTTTTTCGCTGAAGCAGGAAGAGGAGAAATGAGCAATAAATTCATAAGCAGTGTACAAAGCATTGCTAGTTCAGTGTTGGTAAATAAATAGCACAACATGGATGTGGCTGTCTGAGGAGAGCACTCTGTCTGTTTTATTCCTCTGCTGTTCAGCAACTCTTTAGAAGATTTTTCACTCTGAGCCGTTTGGTTCAAGCCTTAAACAGGATGTGTAATAGTGGGAAGTATCAGATTCACAAACTTGGGATCCTCCAATAAACTCTTCCTTTCTTCCTGATTTCAGATGTGAATGAATGTGAAAGTGGAATCCATGACTGTCACAGCTCGGCCTCCTGTTCCAACAGCCCCGGCTCTTTCCAATGTGTGTGTGAGGCTGGTTACACTGGAGATGGGAAGAACTGTACAGGTGAATGAAACAAACCATTCATTCTTTAAATCAAACTGTTTCCTCTTTTATTGTTTGGATAATTTTTTTAAAATGTGTTTTCCCAACATAATCTGTTCCAAACTGGAATGGGAATCATATTCAAATGTGCCTTGGGCTATGGGACATGATTTCTCACTGTTATTTCAGTTGATTCTTTACGAGGATATGTCTGGGGAGAATTATAAAATGCTGGGGAAAAGGGAATACATTTGATCCTGCACATTTGTATGACTGCCTCAAAAGTGACTTTAAACAAACAGAACCTTTAGCTGAATCAGGAGCTGGGAAAACAAAGCAACAAATTCACCCACAAGTAATGTTTTGAAGCAAATATAAATTGAAAACTGGATTACCCAATTTGGCTCAACACATCAGCCCAAATCCTTCAGATGGAGAATGCTGATATGCATCGGATCCAGTGGAATTCCTGACACACAGATATACTTGGGATCTTCCCAGATCATTTGAAATTCCAACTTGATTGATCCATACTGCCTAGGATCCCTGAGATATGCTTGTTTTCGTTGGGGAGAACATCTAGATGTTCATAACTGGGCAGCTACCCAGATGTTGCCATGAGCAGTTTAAAACCTGGTTCAACAGCTGGCTATTCCATAATCCAACTTCTCGCCTAAATATGCTGCTGGACAAAAGCTCTAGTACGTTTCCCAGTTGACTGCAGGAAGAGGCCATGAAATCAGATAGAGCCAGCCTGCCAGGAATGGCAGCAATGGGTTAGTGTAATTAAAGGGATGCTAAGTGCTGCAAGATAGTCAATGATCTGCTGCTCTCCACAACGTTAACTGCCACCTTCCTTTCTCTGGTACGTAGCCGTCAGACAGGCAGTGGTCACCCTGACACTGGGGCTGATAGGCTACAGCCTTAGGTATTGCATGTATCATGTCCAATCAAGGACACTCACCCAGCTCATCCTCCCAAACTTCGATGCCTTCCTGTCCTGCGCACGTCCTACACTCTCACTGGGGGCACTTCAACCCCTCTCCTGCCTTTGCCTCTAATTCCATTAGATTCAACCTTTCCCCTCTCAAATGTTCATCCTGATCTCTCTCTCTGCGCCTTCTCTGTGGCTGTAACACTGTATATTGCACTTCATTGTGTTACCCTAATGCAGATTGCATGGTATGATCTTCCTTTCTCTGGTACTTGGTGGTCAGACAAGCAGTGGTCACTCTGACATTGGGGCTGATAGGCTACAGCCCTAGGTATTGCATGTATCATGTCCAATCAAGGGCACTCACACAGCTCATTCTCCCAAACTACACACCCTTTGTGTCCTCTACATGTCCTACTCTCCCACTGGGAGCACTTCTCCACATCTGTTTTTGCCTCTAATTCGATCAGATTCAACCTCTCTGCCTCTCAAATGTTAATTCTGATCTCTCTCTCTCTGTGCACCTTCTCTGTAGCTGTAACTCTCTATTCTGCACTCCATTCTGCTATGCTGTTGCACTTTGTATGGTATGATCTGCCTGTTGAACGCACGAAACAACACTTTTCACTGTATCTCGGTACATGTGACATCAGTAAATCAAATTTGAAACTAAATCAAATCGACTTTATCTCATTACAGGAGAAACTAATCCACAACTGGCTCATGATGGGCAGGCTGGAGTGTGCCTGTCGGTAGCTAAAAAATCAAGCTCCTCACTTGATGAGGAGCAGAGTGAGGAGCTGTAGGGAAGGCTAGATCCATTGACATGGTGACTGGGGAAACCAAGGGACAGCCAATCCAATAAGCCCCATTGTGCCTTGCTGCTGTCCCATTACCACCAGTACCAACTCATTATTCATCCTCACCAGCTTTTACTCACCCTCCTCCAGCTAATTCCCTCTCTTATCTTATGGACAAATTTGGTGTGACCTATGTTGCAGCCCCAGTCTTTGTAAGCTTCTTCCAGATTACAATGTAAATCATAGACTTCTTGGTCCATGCGACATATTTGCCCACAACGGAACAAACTGAATAGTTGAGATGATACTTTGAATTATGTGTCAGGGCAACAAGTTAACTCAGAATGGAACTATTTTTGCTACTGCAACAGGGGAAATGAGCAATAAAGTCACAAACGACATAAACAGCGTTGCTAGTTCAGTGCTGGTAAATAAATGACACAACATAGCTGTGGCTGTCTGAGGAGAGCACTCTGTCTATTTTATTCCTCTGCTAGTCAGCATTTCTTTTGAATATTTTTCATTCTGGGCCATTTGGTTCAAGCCTTAAACTGGATGTGTAACAGTAGAATGTATCAGATTCACAAACTAGTGATCCTCCGATAAACGCTTCCTTTCTTCCTAACCCCCAGATGTGAATGAGTGTGAAAGCGGAAGCCACGACTGTCACAGCTCGGCCTCCTGTTTCAACAGCCCCGGCTCTTTCCAATGTGTGTGTGAGGCTGGTTACACTGGAGATGGGAGGAACTGTACAGGTAAATGACATTAAAACCGATGTGATTAAATCAACTTTATTCGATATTTATTCTTCAGATAGTTATCGCCCCTGCTGTACCAAATCCATAGATAAGCCTTTGTTTCAGACTGGAATGGGAATCATTTCCAGGTTTTTCTCGTTCTACGAGACATGGCTTCCCACTGCTTTCTTAACTTGTTCCTTATGAAGATCCCTTTAATGTTAATTACAAAATGCTGGGGACCAAGGAGTGTGTTTCATTCCTCACATGTGTTTGACTGCCTCAAAAACAATTCTAGATACAAAATGGGAATTTTTGTTGAAGCAGGAAGTGGGAGAGCTGAAGAATAAATAAATGGACAATTACATGTTGGAAAATTATCTCCCAATGTCGGTGCTCACACCTGCCCTAACCAATCAGACTCACAGTGGGTGAAATATGTCAGGACTGTGTGAATCTCCTGACAAGGAAACATACATGGGAATTGAAGGAGAGATTTAGATCTCAGAAGGGCTAATACCCAGCTGCTGGGACCCATGCAAATATCTGCAATGCTCGGTCAAGGCAATGTTTGGGTCATATAATACAGACTGTCACCTTCCCCTCATACTGTCCTTCCTGGAGCTGGACACCATTACTCAGTTACAACTGTCCTCAGTACGTCATTGAATTCTCATTCTTCATAGGACAGTTCCAACTGTGGGTGAGAACAAACTGGAATTTCTCAGCAGCCACAACAATTGTCTTGGTCCTTGGTCATAGAATTCACAAGAGGAAATATTCAGGTGGATTGTCACAGTGAGAAGCGGACATTCTGTAGCTTTCAGCCTTATGAACCTAGGAGTTCTGCAGAGAATTGGAGACTTTCCAGTGATCAGAAAATTCCACTGAGCAGGGAACCGCAGGGACTTAGTGAAATATCTCAAGGATGTAAAACACACCAAGACTTGTCCTTGCAATAACATTTGGCTACACTTGGACTTGGACTGAAACATTTGTATCTATCATTGTGTCTGCAGGGATTGACGTGTGCCTGAGCAATCCGTGCGGAGCCAATGGCTCCTGTATCCAACAGGAAGGAAGCTTCAGATGCTCCTGTGCGACTGGCTACACCTGGAATGGATCTGTCTGTACAGGTGTGTGATGGGGATCAGGGAACCCAGTGGGGAATGAACTGAACACACTGCTTCCAGATCAAATTGGAGACTGTTCCATGTTCTAAACTAAATGGGGGGATGCAAAGTCTTTGTGAGCTTCTTCCAGTCTGGAATGTAAATCATACATTTCTTGGGCCATGTGACGTACCTGCACACAATGGAACTAACTGAGCAGTCGAGATGAGCCTTTTAGGGATCATTATTGACTGAAATGAAGTGAGAAAGTATGATGTGTGTGTCAGGGCAAAAAATTAACTCTGAATGCAAACTTTCTTTTGCTGTGGCAGCAGATGGAAATGAACATATATTCACAAACAACTTGAACAGTGTTGGCAGTTCAGTGTTGGAAAATAAATCACACAACATGGATGAAGCTGTCTGAGGAGAGCACTTTGTCTGTTTTATTCTTCTACTGTCGTAGAGCTGTACAGCACAAAAACAGACCCTTCAATCCAACTTGTCCAATCTGACCAGATGTTCGAAATTAATCTAGTCCTTTTTGCCAGCATTTGGCCCATATCCCTCTAACCTTTCCAGGTCATTTACCCATCCAGATGCCTTTTAAATGTAGTAATTGTACCAGCTTCCACCACCACCTCTGGCTGCTCATTCCATACACGGACTACCCTCTGCATGAAAAAGTTGTCCATTTGTCCCCTTTAAATCCTTTCTGTCTCACCTTAAACCTAGGTCCTCTAGTTTTGGATGTCCCCACCCCAGGGAAAAGACCTTGTCTATTTACCCTATCCATGCCCCTCATGATTTTATAAACCTCGATAAGGGCACCCCTCAGCCTCCGACGCTCCAGGGAAAACAGCCCCAGCCTATTCAGCCTCTCCCCATAGCTGAAACCCTCTGATCCTGGCAATATTATTGTAAATCTTTTTTGAACCCTTTCAAGTTTCACAACATCCTTCCTACAGCAGGGAGACCAGAACTGCATGCGGTATTCCAAAAGTGGCCTAACCAATGACCTGTCCGGCCGCAACATGACCTCCCAATTCCAATGCTCTGACCAATTAAGACAAGCATACCAAACATCATCTTTACCACCTTGTCTACCTGTGACTCCACTTTCAAGGAACTATGAACCTGCACCCCAAGGTCTCTTTGTTCAGTAACACTCCATATGACCTTACCATTAAGTGTATCCTGCCCTGATTTGCCTTTCCAAAATGTAGTAATTTTTATGAAGCTTGTTCACCCAGGGCCATTTGGCTCAAGCATTATTCTGTGTGTGTGACGACAGAAAGTTTCGGATTCACAAAGCTGGGGAACCTCCAATGATAACAAGCATGGGGCTGGATGAACACAGCAGGTCAAGCAGCATCATAGGAGCAGGAAAACTTGACGTTTCGGGCCTAAACCCT
>JAHRHZ010000020.1:54637048-54651846 GCA_024137785.1 Ginglymostoma cirratum | reverse complement strand
AGTGTGGCGCGGACAAGGGAGTCGCGGAGGGAGTGGTCCCTCCGGAAGGCAGATAAGGGTGGGGAGGGAAAGATGTCTTTGGTGGTGGGGTCTGACTGTAGATGGCGGAAGTGTCGGAGGATGATGCATTGGATCCAGAGGTTGGTGGGGTGGTATGTGAGGACGAGGGGGATTCTTTTTTGATTATTGTTGCGGGGACGGGGCGTGAGGGATGTGTTCCGGTCTTTGGTGGTGGGGTCCAATGATTTCTTCCTTTCTTTATAATCCTCAGATGTGAACGAATGTGAAACTGAAAGCCACGACTGTCACAGCTCGGCCTCCTGTTTCAACAGCCCCGGCTCTTTCCAATGTGTGTGTGAGGCTGGTTACACTGGAGATGGGAGGAACTGTACAGGTAATTTGACACTAACCAATCATTGTCCAAATCAGATTGTTGCCAACTTTGTTGCTCAGAAAATCTTTGTTTATTGTGTATTTATTGTGTATAGTCTGTTCCAACTCAGAAAGAGAATCATATCAAATGTTTCTTGGTCTATGGGACATGATTTCTCACTGTCTGTTTCAACGGATTCATGATGAGGATCCATTTGGTGATCATTACAAAATCCTGGGAAACAGGGAGTATGTTTGATCGTGCATGAATGGGTGACTGCCTCGAAACTGATTCTATACAAAGTATTCACAACAATTAATAGTTTAAAATCTGGTTCAACCGCTGGCTATTCCATAATCCAACTCGCTGTCTAGTGATTCTGGTGGGCAGAAACTGCAGTACGTTTCCCAATTGACTGCAGGAAGAGGCTATGTTATCAGACAAAGCCAGCCTGGTGGGGATAGCAGCAATGGGTTAGTGTAATCAAAAGGGATGCTAAGTGCTGTAAAATTGTCTATGATCTGCTGCTGTCCAGAGCATTAACTGTGACCATTGTCTCCCTTCTACATGGCAGTCAGAGCACCCGTGCTCACTCTAACACTGTGTCACTGTATGTCCTCTAGACTGATAGGCTACAGCCCTAGGTATTGCACATATCGTGTCCAATCAAGGGCACTCACCCAGCTCATCCGCCCAAACTTCGACTCCTTCCTGTCCTCTGAATGTCCTACTCTCTCACTGGGGGCACACTTCACCATTTCTCCTGCTCTTGTATCATTGCCAATTGCTCTTGCGTCTCTTTCCATTAGATTCAACACCTCCCTTTATTTCATTACTGGAGAATCTAGCCCACAATTGTGCGAAAGGTCCAAGATAGCCATGGTGGGGTATGCTATTCGGTAGCTAACATCAAGCTCCTCACTTGATGAAGACCAGAAAAAGGAGCTGTACGGAAGAAGAGGCCCATTGACATGGCACGGGGAAAGCTAAGGGACAGCCAATCGAACAAGCCCCATTGAGCCTTGCTGCTGTCCCATTAGCACCAACACGATCTCGTGTTTCATCTTCACCAGCTTTTAGTCATCCCATCCAGCTAATGCCCTCTCTTGCCTTATGGAGAATTAGTGTGGCTTACGTTGCATCCCCAGTCTTTGTGAGCCTCCTCAAGACCGCAATGTAAATCATACACTGCTTAGTCCACATGACCTACCTGTCCACAATGGAGCTAATTGCGTGGATGAGACAAACCTTTTAGGGATCATTATTGGATGAAGGCAGTCAGAAGGTGTGAAGTGAATTAATTCTGAATCCAACTTTTTTTGTTTGCTGAAGCAGGAAGAGGATAAATGAGCAATAAATTCGCAAATAACATAAAGATCATTGCAAGTTCAATGTTGGCAAATAAATAACACAACATGGCTGTGGTTGTCTGAGGAGAGCACTCGCCTGTATTATTCCTTTACTGTCCAACATCTCTTTAGAAGATTGTTCACACAGAGCTGTTTGGTTCAACCCTTAATCTGGCTGTGCAGTAATAGAATGTTTCAGATTCACAAAGCTGGGAATCCAATGATGAATTTGTCCTTTTTTCCAATCTCACAGA
Source organism: Ginglymostoma cirratum (assembly GCA_024137785.1). NCBI lineage: Eukaryota > Metazoa > Chordata > Chondrichthyes > Orectolobiformes > Ginglymostomatidae > Ginglymostoma > Ginglymostoma cirratum. Next base: position 54,649,870 of record JAHRHZ010000020.1, on the reverse strand, counting down.
CGTGGATGAATGTGAAAGTGGAAGCCACGACTGTCACAGCTCGGCCTCCTGTTTCAACAGCCCCGGCTCTTTCCAATGTGTGTGTGAGGCTGGTTACACTGGAGATGGGAGGAACTGTACAGGTAAATGACACTAAATATTCATTGTTTAAATCAGTCCGCTGTTCAGATAGTCATTTATTAGTGCCAATTCTCAGTATAGACTCTTCCAACTTGGAATGGGAAACATATCCAGATGTTTTTTGGTCTATGGGACATGACGTCTCACTGTCCCTTTCAACCGAATGATAATCATGATCCCTTTGGTGATAATTATAAAATACTACAGAACAGGGAATACGTATGATACCTGATGTTCATGTCACTGCCTCAAAACTTAACCTACGCAAAATATTCACAGCAATGAGTTAATTAAATCCCGTTTCACAGCTGGTTATTCCATAATCCGACATCCCACCTGTAGACACTGGTGGACAGAAATGCATGTTTCCCAGTCAACTGCAGGAAGAGGCCATGCTTGGGATGCTAAGTGCTGCAAGGTCGTCAATGATCTACTGCTCTCCACAATGTTAAGCCACACCATCCTCTCTCTGGTATCTGGTGGTCAGACAGGCAGTTCTTACTCTGACACTGTGTCACTGTATCTCCCCAAGGCTGATAGGCTACAGCCCTAGGTATTGCACATATCGTGTCCCATTAAGGGGTCTCACCCAGCTCGTCCTCCCAAGCAACACACACTTTCTGTCCTCTGCACATGTTGCTCACTCATAGGAGGGGCATTTCACCACATCTTCTACTCTTGTATCATCACCAATTTTCTGTTGAAACTAATTCCATCAGATTTGACCCCTCCCTTTACCTAATTAATGAAGAAGCTGGCCCACAACTGGCTGAAAAGTCCAAGATGGGCCCGTTGGGGTATATCAGTGTGTTGCTAATATCAAGCTCCTCACTTCAATTCAATAAGCCCCATTGTGCTTTGCTGCTGTCGCAATACCACCAGCACCATCTCATTATTCATCCTCACCAGCTTTTACTCACCCCCTCCAGCTAATTCCCTCTCCTGTCTTATGGATAATTTGGTGTAACCTATGTTGCAGCCCCAGTCTTTGTGAGCTTCTTTCAGACTACGTAGACTTAAATCGTAGACTTCTTGGTCCATGAGACATATTTGCCCACAATGGAATTAACTGAGTAGTTGAGATGAACTTTTCGGAACCTGAAATAATGACACACACACTGGTATCCTGGCACCAAGTCACCCTTTATTTACATGTGCACAGTACTCTGACTGTGCCCAGCCAGCTCAGAGTCAGTCCCTCAAGTGAGGAGACTCTGAATCGCCTGTTTAACTCCTAATTGTTCCCTTCCTAATTGGACCAGATAGTTAACCTGGTCCAATCAATGATCTCATAGTGAATAAGATCCACCTGGTTCCAACCTCTACAGGGACATGATTGGATGACGGACAGTGCAAAGTGTGTGTCAGGGCAACAATGTTAACTGTGCAACTTTTGCAAGAAATTCAATTTTTTGGCTGCTGCGGGAAGCTGGGAAATGAGCAATAAATTCACCGACAACTTAAACATCGTTGCTAGTTCAGTGTAGGGAAATAAATTAAACAACATGTCTGTGTCTGTCTGAGGAGCCCACTTCAGTGACCAACAGCTCTTTTGAAGATTTTTCACCTACAATCATTTGTTTGAGCCTTAAACTGCGTGCGTAATAGTAGAACATATCAGGTTCACAAAACTGAGGATCCTTCAGTGAACTCTTCCTTTTTCCCTAATCCCAGATGTGGATGAATGTGAAAGTGGAAGCCACGACTGTCGCAGCTCGGCCTCCTGTTTCAACAGCCCCGGCTCTTTCCAATGTGTGTGCGAGGCTGGTTATGCTGGAGATGGGAAGAACTGTACAGGTAAATCATAGTGAAACTAAGTTGATTAAATCCACTTTATTCCATTTTGATCCTTCAGACAGTCTTTGCCAATAGTATCCCAAAAAGATAAGATCTGCTCCAGACTGGAATGGGAATCAGATCTAAGCATTTCTTATTCTAGCCGATACGGCTTCCCACACCTTTTTTTTTCATCTTGTTCCTTATGGTGGCCCCTTTAATGTAAATTTTAAAATATTGGGCATCAGCGAGTGTGTTTGATTCCTCACATGTGTGACTACCTCAACGTAGATTCTGAAAATGAAATAGAAACTTTTCCTGAATGAGGAAGTAGGAATGCTGAACAGTAAATGAGAGCACAATTTACATGTTGCAGAAAATAACTCCCAATATCCGTGGTCAAACTTGCTGTAATCAATTTGATCACAGAGGACGATGTGTTTCAGCTGTCTGTGAATGTCCCGATAGTGAAACATATTTGGGAATTGAATGAGATTTTTAAGTTTCAAAAGGGCTAACATCCAGCTGCTGGGACCCAGAACAAATATTTGTAACTCTGAGCCAAGGCAGTGTTTGGGTCAGAGATTATCGGCTGTCACCTTCCCCTAATACTATCCATCCTGAAGCTGGACACTATTACTCAGTTCCAGTTTACAGACAATGATTCCATTGGTGATGAGAAAACCAACCGAGAATGTTTGTTGAGAATGAGACGCGGAAAAGGATTGTCTTGCGGCGGTGTTGGAGAGAAGGCCCATATTGTTGAACTGTACTTCAAGGAAGTTGTAACGTGTGCAGAATGGATTAGCAGCAGACAGAGTGCAGCTACACCAATAATTCCCAACATATGTGACAGTGTAGCCTACAGAATGGCATGGCCTGTAAATTTCAGAAGAGAGTACTCTGTGAATTTACTGCATTCAAGTTCAGGAGTGAATCAGGTTATTCTCCAGTAAACAGGTGGTTCATGGTGAAGAAAACTAAATACTCACAAAGCTAGGGAATCCTCAAACAAACTTTTCCTTCCTAATTTCAGATGTGGATGAATGTGAAAGTGGAAGCCACGACTGTCACAGCTCGGCCTCTTGTTTCAACAGCCCCGGCTCTTTTCAATGTGTGTGTGAGGCTGGTTACACTGGAGACGGGAGGAACTGTATAGGTAACTGACACTCTGTGTTCATTGTTTAAATCCGACTGTATCCAAATTTATTATTCACAACTAGAGACGACAGAGCATGGTGCTGGAGGAAGACAGCAGGTCAGTCCTGATGTGTTCCTCCAGCTCCATACCATGTTGTCTTTGACTCCAGCATTTGCAGTTCTTGTGATTTCTTAATGTTCACAAAGTCTTGTTTAATGTGTGTTTGCAACATAGTCTGTTCCAACTTGAAATGGGGATCATATCCAGATGTTTCTTGGTCTGTGGGACATGATTTCTCACGGTCTGCCTCAACTGATTCATCGTGAGGATCCTTTGGTGATAATTACAAAATGCTGGGGAACAGGGAGTACATATGATCCTTCAAATTTGTGTGACTGCCTCAAAACTGAACCTAACAAAATATGTACAATAATGACCAGTTTAAAACCTGGCTTAACATCTTGCTATTCTGTAATCCAGCTTGCCACCTGCTGGACAACAGCTTCAGTACGTTTCCCAGTTGACTGCAGGAAGATGCCATGTTATCGGATAGAGCCACCCTGGCAGGGATAGCAGCAATGGGTTGGTGTAATCAAAGGGGTGCTAAGTGCCACAAGATAGTCAATGATCTGCAGCTCTCCACAACGTTAAGTGTCACTATCCTGTGTCTGGTACCTGGGGGTCAGACAGGCAGTGCTTACTCTGACACTGTCACTGTATCTCCCCAAGGCTGATAGGCTACAGTCCTAGGTATTGCACATATCGTGTCCAATCAAGGGCTCTCGCCCAGCTCATCCTCCCACACTTCGCACCCTTCCTGTTCTCTGCACACCCTACTCTCTCACTGGGGGCACGCTCCACCACCTCTCCTGCTTTTGCATCATCACAATTGCTCTTATATCTAAATCCATCAGATTAGACCCCTCCCCTTATCTCAGTGTTGGAGAAACTGGTCCACAGCTAGCCAAAAGGTTCATGATGGGCAGGCTAGGGTGTGCCAGTTGGTAGCTAAAATCAAGCTCCTCACTTGATGAGGAGCAGAGAGGAGAGCTGTAGGGAAGGCCAGATCCATTGAGGTAGTGACTGGGGAAACCAAGGGACAGCCAATCCAGTAAGCCCCATTGTGCCTTGCTGCTGTCCCATTACCACCAACACTATCTTGTCTTTCACCTTCATCAGCTTTTACTCACCTCACCAGCTAGTGCACTCTCGTCTCTTATGGAAGAACTAGTGTGACCTTTGTTGCAGCCCCAACCTTTGTGAGCTTCGTCCAGACTGGAATGTAAATCATACATTTCTTTGACCATGTGACTTATCTCCCCACAATGGAATTAACTGAGTGTTTGAGATGAACCTTTCAAAAATCATTATTAGATTAAGGGCAGTGAGAGGTTGTGAAGTGTGAGTCCGGGCTGAAAACTAACTCTGCAGGAAGATGGGCAATGTGTAAAAAAATTCACAAACAACTTGAACATCATTGCTAACTCCATGTTGGAAAATGAATAGTACAATATGGCTATGACTGTCTGAGGAGGCCACCCTGCTGGTCAGCATCTCTTTTGAAGATTTTTCACTCAGAGCCATTTGGTTCATGCCTTAATCTGGGTGTGTAACAGTAGAACATATCAGATTCACAAACTTGGGATCCTTCAATAAAGTTTTCTTTCTTCCTAACCCCAGATGTGAATGAATGTGAAAGTGGAAGCCACGACTGTCACAGCTCGGCCTCCTGTTTCAACAGCCCCGGCTCTTTCCAATGTGTGTGTGAGGCTGGTTACACTGGAGATGGGAGGAACTGCACAGGTAACTGATGCTGAAACTCAGTTGATTAAATCAACTTTATTCCATTTTTATCCTTCCCATAGCCTTTGCTATTTGTGCACCATATGGATATGCTTTGTTTCCAGATTGGGATGGGAATCATATCCAGACATTTCTTATTCTAGGAGACGTGGCTTCACACTGCTTTTTTAACTTGTATTTTACGACAATCCCTTTAATGTTAATTACAAAATGTTGGGGACCAGGGATTGTCTTTGATTCCTCACACATCTGTGACTGCCTCAAAACTGATTCTAGATACAAAGTAGAAATGTCTGTTGAAGCAAGAAGTGGGAGTTCTGAAGAATAAATAAATGCACAATTTACATCGAGGAAAATTAGTTTCCAATTCCCAATTTTGGTGTTCACACTTGCCTTCATCATTGCATCTCACAGAAGGTGATGCGTGAGAGGTATTTGTGAATGTCCTGAGAGGGAAACATATTTGAGGATTGAAAGAGAAGTTTAAATTTCAGAAGGGGTCTAATACCTATCTGCTGGGACTCACTGCAAGTATTTGCAACGCTGTACCAAGGCAGTGTTCAGGTCATATACTACTTTCCCCTCATACTGTCCATCCTGAAGCTGGACACCATTGCTCAGTTACAGTTTACGAAACTATTAACAAGTTTAGCAACAAACACTGATTCCATTGGCGATGAGAAAACCTACTGACAATTATAGTTGAGACAAAGACACAGAAAGTGACTCCCTGTGGTGTTGGAGATTGGCCCCACGTTGTTGAACTTTTTCTCAAGAAAGTGGCAACTTCTACAGAATGGTTTAGCAACAGACGGAGTGCAGATACAATAATAATAACCGAAAGTTTTGACAGTGCAGCCCACTCAGAGACATGGCCTGTGGCTGTCAGAAAAGAGCATTCTTGTGAATTTACAGCTCCCTAGGTCAGGATTGAATAAGATTTATTCTCCAGGGATCAAGTGGTTCTCGGTGAAGAAAGCTAAATACTCCTAAAGCTGGGGAACCTCTAAATGAACTTTTCCTTCTTGATTTCAGACGTGAATGAGTGTGAAAGTGGAAGCCACGACTGTCACAGCTCGGCTTCCTGTTTCAACAGCCCTGGCTCTTTCCAATGTGTGTGTGAAGTTGGACTTACTGGAGATGGAAGAACTTGTATAGGTAATTGGCACTGTATAAGTCCAGTCATATATAAATCTGTCCCATTCTTGCTTTATTCTTGGGATTTTCCTTTTACTTCCAGGATATTTAGTAGTTCAGTCAGACTGAAATTCCAATTAAATTCACTGTGATTGTTCCATGTGACATAACTGTTCACAGACAAAGCAACAGAGTCATCGGAAGGATGTAATGAGTGATAATTGTAAAACGTCAGAAAGTGTATGTCTAATCTCTGCTGATACATAATATAAACTGCTGCTTCAACAACAAGTTGTGAAACTGAGCAAGGAATTCACTCATAACTCAAACTTCATACAAGCCCAAAATTGCAGAATAAATTCCAATATGACTGTGGCTGTCCAAAGAGAAGTCTCTGCGCTTTTACTCCTTCTCAGTCCAGGATCTTTTCAGAATATTTTTATTGAAGTTTCTTATCATTCAAGCCGACCTAAGAGCATGTACCAGCAAAAAACTAAAGATCCATAAAGTCTAGAAATTTCCAATGAACTCTTCCTTTCTTCTAACCCTCAGATGTGAATGAATGTCAACGGGGAAGCCACGACTGTCACAGCTCAGCCGTCTGTTTCAATACTCCCGGCTCTTTCCAATGTGTGTGTAAGACTGGCTACACTGGAAATGGAAGGGCGTGTAATGGTAATTGAAAATTAACCTTCTCAGTCACGAACCATCACAACTCCATCTTTATTCTTTACATGTTCCATGAAATTTGGATTCGCGGTCTCTGAGAGTCTGTTCCAGCCTTGAATGGGGATCATATCCAAAGCCTCTTTGTTTGCGACATTTCCTGCAGCTACTAATTTAGAGTCAGAGTCGCTTTGTGAATGACTTCATATTTTTCTTTATGAGACTATAATTTCAAATAGAAGTTGGACTTTACTCTAGAACTAAAATACCAGGAGAGTTTTAGGAGTCAGAAAAATCAAGTGGTGCACAGTTTTAAGAAGGAATGGACTGATTTTACTGCTTCCATATTTGATTGGGGATTCTGTCACGTTCAGATTGGAGGAGGGGTGAGATCAGAATGAGAGCTCATACAGTCATAGAGTCAAACAGCCCAGAAACAGACCCTTCAGACCAACTCATATACTTTGACCAGCTATCCCAATCTGACCTACTCCCATTTGCCAGCATTTGGCCCATATCCCTCTAGACCCTTCCTATTAGTGTAGCTATCCAGATGCATTTTAAGTATTCCAATTATACCCTCCTCCAATACTTCCTTTGGCAATGAGGAAATGATTAATAAGGTGAGCAACAGACTATGATTCCCTGACAAACTGAGATGTGACACTGACACTTAATGTAGTGAGCAAGACTCACTGGTTAGAGATGATGTGTCAACTAAGTGTTGAACTGTAACTAGCTTGGATTGGGGACTGGGAGTAGGAATTTAATAACTGCCTTTTTGCAGTGCCAGGAATCCTGGATTCCCAGATCTGACTATGATTCAAACACAGCACAAATGCTGGGGAGAGGACGATGGACGTGATCTCAAGGAGCCACTATAGGATGGTTATAGGGAGCATTCCTATGGTATACTGTTGACTGTTAGTCAGTCTGTAAGCCATTCCACTAGTGCACACAATGATAAGCAGCTGATTCAAATGCACCAACACACACAAGGGAAGAGCTGCTGAATGTTAGAAGAGGTCACTTTCTTCCAGTCTATTCTCTGATCACAAGTGAAGATTGTTCTCCAATACTCAGATCATACAAACCTTCAGCTTCATGTGTGGCACTATAAGGTTTGAGACTGACAAAGTTGGAGATCCTCCAATGAACGCTTTCTTTCTTCCTAACCCACAGATGTGGATGAATGTGAAAGTGGAAGCCACGACTGTCACAGCTCGGCCTCCTGTTTCAACAGCCCCGGCTCTTTCCAATGTGTGTGTGAGGCTGGTTACACTGGAGATGGGAGGAACTGTATAGGTAAATGACATTGAATCTTAATCTTCAGTCTTTAAATGTTCCTTGTAACTCATATGCCCACTCTCTGGGAATCTGGTTCAGCCTGGGATGGAGATCACTATGGAGTCTCTTGGATTATGTGGCTTATTTGGATTATTTTAACTGTCTGAACCAGCTGGATGACAGGGACAATCCCTGTCACAGTGATTATTAAAGAATGTTGGATAGTCACGATGTTTGTCAAATCTCGGAGAAATGTGTGAAAAGAGATTCCTGCATCCTGTTAGAATGAAACAGAGCAATTAGTTCATTTAAAATTCAGACATTTGTGTTAAATCAAAGTTAGAAAATCAGTTAACTCAAAGTTAGTAAATCCACGGTGTCCTCCCTGTGCCATGTTATCTCCCACTGTAGTTCCAGTTGGAACCTACCACAGTATGAGTCAGTGAGAAATCCAGCCGCAGTACCTCATTAAATTGTTCTTTATTCATGGCTCAGCTCTGACAGTGAGTGACATTGGGCTGGTATTATATGGGGCTATTGGGACAGAGCCAGTTCTGTTCTCCCACAACCCTCAAGGATGAACGAAATGTGTGTTCACCCATGACTAGAAATGGAGTTTCTGCTGTTATTACTCCCTGGTCCAGACTGTCTGTCAGACACTGGAGCATTTCCTGTGATAAGCAAATTCCATTGCACAGTATGGAATTTGATGAAATATACTGAAGTTGAAAAAGGCAAAAAATTGAGTATTTTGGACTAATTTTGGATCGGACGCGAATGAGCCAGAAATATCCACATTCATTTCCATCTGCTGTCATTGATGTGTGCCTGATGAATCCGTGTGGAGCCAATGCCTCCTGCATCCAGCAGGACGGAAGATTCAGATGTTCCTGTGGGACTGGCTACACCTGGAATGGATCTGTCTGTACAGGTGTGTGATGGGGATCAGGGAACCCAGTGGGGAATGAACTGAACACACTGCTTCCCTATCAGACTGGAGACTGTGTCACATTCTAAGCCAGACTGGGAGAGGGGAGGGATCAGGGAGTGTATTGTGGTATTTGCATGAGCAAAGAATCAATGATTAATAAAGTCAACCACAGGTAATAATTCCATGCACAATGAGACAATCCGCTCATAATTGTGATTGAGGATATGACAAGGAATATGACTTTCTGTGTGAGATGCTGAATGGGGTCCACATATTATTGGTTTGTACTCCACATGGACTCAGAAGGAGGGGGGAATGTACTGACCTCTGTTGCCCAGTTCCCAGGAATTCTGGATTCCCCTAAATGGGCATCAGTGAAATGCAGGTTCAATGACTGTGTAAAAAGGAATGGGCATAATCACTGTGACAGATACATGATGGTCAATGCCTTGCTGGATACATTCCCATTACAGCCCATTCAGACAGTTAAGCAGTGTATATATTGTAGCATTTCTACATACAATTCCCTGTAGCAGGAATTACCTGCTGTTTTGAAAATGCAACCCGCAAAAGATAGGGACACTGTCAGTCAGAAGAGGGCACTCTATCAGTTTAGTCCTTCTTCGTCCAGGATGTCTTAATGTCATTCTCTAATAATCAGAACGTTCAAGGAAGTTTGAAGAAAATTTCACATGCACAAAGCTGGTGAACCTCCATGAAGCATGTCCCCTAACATTTTACACCTTCCCTATTCCAGAATAAACTTTAAGGTATTTCTCTATGAGTCAGGCAGTTCAATTGTAGATCTGGATCTGTATCAGTAGAAAAGTTAATATTCACAAAGCTGACAATCCCCCAATAAATTCTTCCTTTCTCCCTAACCCCAGATGTGGATGAATGTGAAAGTGGAAGCCACGACTGTCACAGCTCGGCCTCGTGTTTCAACAGCCCTGGCTCTTTCCAATGTGTGTGTGAGGCTGGTTACGCTGGAGATGGGAGGAACTGCGCAGGTAGCTGGTAGTGGATATGTAGAATGAAAATGCAGCCAAATACTCGCTTTATTCTTCAGATTTTCCTTATATCTCGAGGGTATTTGAAGGCTCTGTCAGACTGAAATGCAAATCAAATGTACAGTGTTTGGTCCATGTTATTTAAATGTTCACAATGGGAGGAACTGAGACACTGTGAAGGAGTAATTAGTGTTAATTATAAAGTGTTAGAAAGTGAGCAGCTATGTCTAATTGTTGAAGTCAAACAATGAGTCAAACTGCAGAAGGGAGATAAAGGGCTTGGTGACATGTTGCAATGAAAACCATCTGCCTCTCAATGTCGGCAAAACTAAACAAGTGATCATTAACTTCATTAAAGAACGAAGAGAACACATCCCCCTCGACGTCAACGGAACTGAGGTTGAGAGGGTGAACAGCATCAATGTCCTCAGAGTGACAATAATCCGACAACCTGTCGTGGACTTCACACGTAAATGCGACAGTCAAGAAGGCACAACGATACCTTTTCTTCCTCAGGCGGCTTGGGAAATTTGGCATGTCCATAAAGTCCCTCACCAACTTCTACAGATGCACCATTGAAAGCATACTGCCTAGGTGCATAACAGCCTGGTATGGCAACTGCTCTGCCTGGGACTTTAAGAAACTGCAGAAGTTGGTGGGCATAGCCCAGACCATCACGGAAACCAACCTTCCATCCATGGACTACAGTTATTTGGCTCGCCGCCGTAAAAAGGTGGCCAACATCATCAAAGACCCATTACACCCTGGTAATGACCTCCTGCAACCTCTTCCAACAGGCAGAAGATATAGAAGCCTGAACACACGCACCAACAGATTCAGGAACAGCTTCTTCCCGGCCATTATCAGATTGAAGAATGGACTCTACAGCCACAAATAATGCTGATCTTGCTAATGTTAATCTCACTTGGCACACGCCCTGTGCAATGTAACCTGTATGCCTCTGGCTTCCTCTTTTTGATCTGTACATCGTTTGCTTCCTACTATTTGCCTGTAATACTCATAAACAAGGCTTTGCACTGTATTTTGCGACACATGACAATAAATCAATCAATCAATCAAGTACTTTCGAGTACATCAAAAGTGATGCTAGATACAAAATGTAAACTTTGTCTGAAACAGGAAGCTGGGAAGCTGAGCCATCAGTTTATTAACAATTTAAACTGTTATATAAGTTCAAAGTTGCAGAATAAATTGACAATCTGGCTACCAATGTCTGAAGAATATCCCATAACACTTTATGCCATTGGATTCCAGAAAGCCCATTGAGGGATTTCTCGAATAGTCAGGTGATTCAAACCTATATCTGGGTGTGTAACAGCAGAAAGCTCAATATTCACAAAGCTGACAATCCCTGAATGAATTCTTCCTTTCCGCCTAAATCCAGATGTGAACGAATGTGAAAGTGGAAGCCACAACTGTCACAGCTCGGCCTCCTGTTTCAACAGCCCCGGCTCTTTCCAATGTATGTGTGAGACTGGTTACACTGGAGATGGGAAGAATTGTACAGGTAAATCAAACAATATGATGCGTTAAGTCACCTGAAGACCATGTCCTTTTGTTGTTTGAGTCCTCAGTATCTGAGAGTTTTTTCCACTTTGGAAGTGGAATCAGTTCCCAATCTCTTCTTCAACGTGATGTAACTGATCACAGATGGGATCACCTGAAACATTGTCAGGAACTCCTCAGGGATCACAGTAAATTTTGTTGAATGAGGAGGTTTGTGGATTCCTGATGTTTGTGAAACTGTGTCAGAATTGAAACTACACAGAAACTGCTGTTGAATTTGGATCTTGGGAAACTCGGGAAAAAATTGCAAGGAGCTCTCATTAATGTCACTTCACAAATAGAAAATAACTGGCTCCTTGGATGTGTCTCCATTGTGAAATTCATCAATCGTAATAAATCAGGTCTGTGTCCTGATTTCCTGATGTCCAGATGTCACACACTGTCCAATCCTGAGGCAGCCCTTCCTCATTCCATTACAGCTCCCCTCCTTGTCGCACATTGAATTGCCCATTCTTGATGGGACAGCTTTAACAGTGGGAAACGGCATGGACTGATATTCCAAGGGAACATTACGACGAGAGTCCAATTTGTCTCTATCACAATTCATGTTGCAAATTTGCAATCAGATCATCATGGTTGGAAGAGTCCAATTTCTCTATGTTCCCTCTTCCTATCCCATGTCCTCTTTACAAAATTTTAGCCTTTCAATCAATTAGCAAATTCCACAGAAGAGGGAAGAATGTTGGGAAAAGCAAATGGGCGAAAAATCCAACAGTTACAGGGATTTTGATCGTTATTTCACCAATGACTTTGTCTAAAGGTCCCACATGATGTAATGCCCTCTCTGAATTCTCCCACTATTAGAGATCTCACTGACACTTAAAGTTGCACGAAGGCGTGGACAGTGACTCACTGGACCATGTATTCCATAGTGTTGAAGTAACGTTGAATGGTTTCCTGTGTGAGTTGGGGAGGTGAGGATTTAATTCCCTCCACTTCCCAATGTGAGGAATGCTGGTTTCCCACATTGACACAGAGCCCGGATAAAATGGAAAGTGCGATGGGTCACCACTGTCCCGGTAACTGCTGATTTAAGGTGGTTGAGGCCCTGGAGGGTGCAATCGGTGAATGAGCTGTGAGACGTGTAATCGGCCTGTCGACCATTGCACTACAAACACACAATTCTCTCCCAGGATCGAGTGAAGGTACATCAATAAAAATCAAATAAATGCAAGTGTCAGTCCTACAAACATCAGGACCTGTGCCTGTTAAATTGAGCGCTCATTTACACATTGATATTCCCAGGATTATTGGCTGAAATATTGCAATAATCAAGTTGACCAATGATATAAGAGAAAGTTTTGATGTTCATACAGATGAGGATATTCCAATGGTCTTGTCATTTCTTCTAAACCCTCAGATGT
>JAHRHZ010000020.1:54395836-54468025 GCA_024137785.1 Ginglymostoma cirratum | reverse complement strand
TCTCTCTCTCTCTCTCTCTGTGCCCCATCTCAGTCCTCCTTTACACTCTCATTCACTCTATCTCTAGTATTCTAGTCATTTCTTCTCTCTCTCCTTTCTTCCTTCTAGACAATTAGATGTCAATTAGTAACTGAAACGTCAGCAATAGATTTTGTAAGTCAGTGAATGTAATTTGGACAGCTAGCAGCACACTAACGTGGTTGGATCAGCTATTCAGTGGAAGTTATTAGAATATTAAAAATGCTGAACAGTCGAATTCCACTTGTTTCCTGCTGGCTGTGTTGGATTAAATCTACTACCCAACGTATCAATAGAGTTTAAAGTATTAACAATTGAATCCTCAATGTTGGTTAAGTCATTTCTGAATTTTGAAAGATGTGAATTTGACATATTTTAATGTTTTAATTGAATGTGTCTGTTTTGAAAGCTAACTTGAACGTGAAGGAACTCTCCCTTTCAGATGTGAACGAATGTTTACAGAATGATGGTGGCTGCTCCCAGCGCTGTGTGAACACAATGGGCAGTTTCCAGTGTCACTGTTACCCAGGATACACCTTGGCACTCGGGAGCAACTCAACCTGCACAGGTTTGACCTTTCACATTTCATTTTGTAAACACTCCTAAGGAATGTATTTACTGAAAAATACAGCAAGCCCTGTACTCGGCACTGTTTAATTGTACACTTCAGCTAGGATTTAGTGGCTACAGGTTCTACATGTTTCCTGGTTAATGCAATAACTCTGAATAAAGGTGCCCTCTTGTGGCGCAGCGGTAGTGTTCCTACTCTGGACCAGGGAGGCCTGGATTCAAGTCCCACCTCCTCCAGGGGTATGTAATAATATCTCTCTAAGGAGGTTGATTAAAAATATATATAACTTTGAATATTGCAACTGGAACACTGCTGTTTGACAAACATTGCTTTACATAAATTGGTTTCTTCACTTGTGCACATTAATATGTGGGACAAACAATTTTGTAAATCACAGGATTGGTTGTGAAATGCTTTGGGATGTTTGAGGTTGTGGAAGGTGCTATGTCAGTTCAGTGTATTTCCTTCATTTGAAAAGATGACACCTCGGAGAATATCGCACTCTATCACCATTGCACCCCAGTCTCAAATGTGGGGCTTGAACCCATGACGGAGAGGGGCAAGTGTCACTTGAAGAAGAGCAGGTTTAAAGTTTTTGAGATTTGTAGCTCAGGTCACGGATGAGGTTGCAGACTTGCTCTTTTACAAAAAGACCACACGTATGGCCCAGATACTTAATTACACCAGCAACCACCCCAACACCCATAAACAGAGCTGCATCAGGACATTATTCAAACTGGCCACAACACGCTGCAGCAACCCAGAACTGCACGAACCAGAACAGGAGCACTTATGTGGAGTTTTAAAAAGGAATGGCTGTCCAAAAAGCACAATCTGCCTTTACCCCTGCGACAAACCACACAACAAGACACAACATGGCCAGACACACTAGTCACCCTACCGTACATCAGAGACATATCAGAGATGACCACAAGACTACTCAGACCCCTAGGTATCAGGGTAGCTCACAAACCAACAACCACCCTGTGACAGCTACTGACGAACATAAAGGACCCCATACCCACAACCAATAAATCTAATGTAATATACAAAATACCATACAAGCGCTGTTAGAAACATTACATAGGCCACACTGGAAGAAAACTGACAATAAGGATACATGAACACCGACTAGCCACTAAGAGACACGACCAATTCTCACTGGTCTCAATACACACGGACAAGGAAGGACACAAATTTGACTGGGACAACGCATCCATAATAGCGCAAGTCAAACAGAGGCATGCCAGGGAAGTCCTGAGGCCTGGCATTCCAACTGGAACTCCATCAACACATTGAACTGGACACAATATACAAACCACTGAGAAACAGAATCGGAAGTGATGCCAACCACCCCAGCCAACCGAGGCATATAAATAACAAGTGGGACAGAACACCAACGCTTCACCAGAGGCACACTGACGATGTTACCGAGCAGGGTGACGAAACGCCTGAGATCAAACACACTGGCTCAGCAAGCAAATGTACAGCCTGAAGAAGAGCAGAGTTTTTGTTGCATCCTGGGTGGCACTTTCTCTCAATGAGCTCCTATTTCAAAGGGAATGGAGTTTAAAAGTCTAGAGATCTTGCTAAAACTATGCAAGGTACTAGTCAGATCACAGCTGGAGCACTGTGAACATTTTAGGGCCCCTTATCTGAGAGAAGTTATATCAGCACTGGAGGCAGTCCAGAGACGATTCACTAGATTGATAACTAGTATGGGGGTGGGAAGAATTAACTTAGAAGGCAAGATTGAGTAGATCGGGCCTGTATACATAAGAACATAAAATGTTGGAGCAGAATTATGCTATTCATCCCATCCAGTCTGCTCCGCCATTCTATCATAGTTCATATGTTTCTCAAGCCCATGCTCATTCCTTGTCCTTGTAACCTTGGACACCTTGCTAATCAGGAACCCATCGATCTCTGTCTTAAATACACCCAGCAACTTGACCTCCACAGCCATCTGTGGCAATGGCTTCCACAGAGTCCACCACCCTCTGGCTGAAGAAATTCCTCCTCACTTCGTTTCTAAAAGGTGGTCCCTTTACTCTGAGACTGTGCCCTTGGGTCTTAGTCTCTTCTACTAGTGGAAACATCTTTTCTATATCCACTCCATCCAGACCTCTTGGTATTCTGTAAGTTTCAATGAGTTCACCCCTCATTTTTCTAAGCTCCATCGAGTACAGACCCAGAGTCCTGAACCATTCCCCTCATGACAAGCCCATCATCCCTGGGATCATTGGTGTAAACCTCCTCTGGACTTTCTCCAAGGCCAGCACATCCTTCCTTAGATGCAGCATCCAAAACGGCTCATGATATTCCAAATGCGGTCTGACCAGACCCATATACAGCCTCGGCAGTGCATCCCTGCTCTTGTATTCTAACCCTCTCAAAATGAATGCTGACATTGTAGTTGCCTTCCTAACTGCCAACTGAACCTGCATGGCAACCTTAAGAGAAACCTGAACTCTGACTTCTAAAAGCCTTTGTGCTTTACATTTTGGATGTTTCACCCCATGTGGAATACAGTCTGTGCCTCTTTTCATCTTACCAAAGTGCGTAACCTTACACTTTGCCATGTTGTATTCCATCTGCCAGCAAAGGTTGGCAGTTTCCTTCTGTAAAGGGCACTGGTGAACCAGATCAGTTTTTCTGATGACAACAACGATGTCATAGTCATCATTAGACTTTTATGAATTCCAGATTTTTTTTGTTTAGTTGAATTCACATTCCATGATCTGCCACGGCAGGATTTAAACCCAAAGCTCTGAACTAATAGCCTAGCAATAATACCCAGAGCCCATCACCTCCCACTAAGAAGCATTGATAAAGAAGTAAAGCCTTCAGAAATATGAAGAGAATCATTGACATACGTCAGTCATTCGCGATTACCCAAAGCCATTAAACAGTATAAACAAAACATTAAGGTTCATTTTGGTGGGTATGCGCTCCAAAAGCAGAGCAGTTCTTCTCGTGTTCATTGATTCAGTACTGTGTTTGATTAAGTGCGTCTGTTTATTATTTATTCACACTGTGGTTAATCAATTAAAGTCTGGACCTTAAGATAAACCAAAGAGCTGGAAACTCTAGTTTGAGCATAGAGTAGACATTATAAATATAATCTGTTACATGCATAGAAATTAGTGTAATCTGTGCAAACTTTGAGAGATAGGAGAAGTTAATATGGACCATTTGCTGTACTGTGCACAGATCTGGTCTTCATATAAAAACCGGATATGAAAGCATAGAAAAAGAAAGCACAGAAGAAGAAAGCATTGTAATACCAGGACTGAGTGAATATAGTTGGGTCTCTTTACATTAGGAAAGTGATAAGAGACTAGTTTAAAGGTATAAATGGGATCAGTATGGTAGAATAAGGAGGAAGGTTTCTGTTGTAGGAGAGTCCAAACTGTTACTATGATATAGATACTGATGAATCCAGGACGTATGTTAAGAGACTGAGAATAATGTGGAGCTCCTCTAGAAAGAGTAGGTGGGGCAAATAACATACAGGAAGCTGGATATTGAGAAGGGAATGACAGCCTTCTGTTGTTGTGGTTCGATCAATAAATAAAATAGGAAGACCTCCTGGAAGTACAAATACCCAATTAGATTTAATGGGAATTGGCCTGTTTCATTGTTAGATGCTCGATGCAAAATCTTGATGTTGTAATAAGGATGAGTTCATTTGTTCCAAAAGTGGTTTGGCCAGTTCTGTCCTTGGGAGATTCATGTGATCTGCGGGTGCAGAAACAATTTGCAAGGATTTTGCTGGGACTAGAGGGTTTGAGCCATAGGGACAGGCTGAATAGGCTGGGTTTCTTTTTCCCTGGAACGTGGGGGGCTAAGGGTGACCTTATAGAGTTTTACAAAATCATGACGGACATGGACAGGGTGAATAAGCATGGTCTTTTTCCCAGGTTGGTGGAGTCCAAAACTAGAGGGTATTGGTTTATGATGAGAGGGGAAAGATTTACAAAGGACCTGAAGGGTAACTTTATCGCGCAGAGGGTAGTGAGTGTGTGGAACAAGCTGCCAGGAGGTGGAACAAGCTGCCAGGAGGTGGTGGAGGCTGGTACGATTACAACATTTGAAAGTCAGCTGGATGGGTAAATGAATAGAAAGTATTTAGAGGGATATGGGCCAAATGCTGGCAAATAGGACTAGGTCAGGTTGGGATGTTTAGTTGATGTGGATGAGTTGGACTGAAGGGTCTGTTTCCATGCTGTATGACTCTATGACAGTAAGGTTCTCACTCAGCTACTCCCTCTCGAAATCACTAGTGTTTTTGCAGTGGCAAAAGCTTGTGGTGTGTAGTGGGCCAAATGTTCTGGTTCTTTGCTATAGATTCTACAAAAAGCCGTAGCTCAGGAGCAAGGATGAATCTTGTTGTTGGATGCAAATTTGTCCAGTTATAGCCTGGCAGAGTCATGTTGATATGTGATCCACAACCATGGGTCATAGGTGCTCACAGCTCTTCACTCACTCTCTGATTCACTGGTGTCCATTTTTTAATTCTGCTTTCAGATGTTAACGAGTGTGCAGATCCAGCAATGAACCAGTGTGACCCAAACGCAGAGTGCCTGAACTCTGCTGGTTCCTACAGCTGTGAGTGCAAACCCTACTACACAGGGAATGGGACACATTGTGAAGGTAAGCAGCAGGGCTCGGGTCCTCTCTCACTGACTGACTGACCACAGAACATGAAGATACACCGGGTTAGAGATTCATCTTGGGGAAACTTGTGAGGTTCGATGTGATCATTGTTCCCCTGCCAGATTTTCTTCACTGATCTCCGTTCAGGTGATGCTTAAGAGTAAAGACAAAACTCTACTCCCACAGCGTGCAAAGCTGCAAAAACAACCACGTTAGACATATGCTGTACCAAGAATGTGAGAATGTGAAACTCGCTTGCAGATGGAGTGGTTGAGGCAACATATGATGCTGATTAGATTATAATCATTGTTACAGTTTGATTTTAATAATGGATTAGTGCATTGGAGATTGACTGTCTTTGTCTACAATAGCAGCTTGAAGGCTTTAATTCTATATAAAAATGTGTAAAATAAATCTGGAAACGAAGAAACACAGGATCAGTTAAAGTGCTGATGAAGTTATTGGATTGTTGTAAACATACAACTGCTCTAGGCCCGAAACGTCAAGCTTTCCTGCTCCTATGATGCTGCTTGGCCTGCTGTGTTCATCCAGCTCCACACCTTGTTATCTCGGATTCTCCAGCATCTGCAGTACCTTTTATCACTGCTTTGCTCATGTTGTGATGAGTGAGAATCTGCAGTTCTTACTCGACTTGAGTGCGGAGCTGGAAGAACGTAGCAGGTCAGGCAACATCATAGGAGTAGGAAAGTCGACGTTTCAGGACTGTTCTGAAGAAGGGTTCCAACCCGAAACGTCAGCTGTTGTACTCCTCTGATGCTGCCGAGCCTGCTGTGTTCCTCCAGCTCCACACTGTGTTGACTCTGACTCCAGCATCTGCAGTTCTTGCTATCTCCTAACTTGACTTGACCTGTGTTTTATTGTGCATTGAGATACCAACTGCAAGTGGTTTATGGTTAGTATAAATTGCTGCCATGAATCTTCCTTCCTATGCTGACTGTAAGGGACTGTCTAATTACCAGTGGGAGGTGATAAAACACGACTGATTCTTAATGAGAATGGGCAATTGTCTTATGCAATAAAATGTAATTTATTGCATGACGGGACTGGGTACAAGTTGCATTGATATTTAGCCATAAGTACAAAGATAAATAATAAATAATTTCAAAGGAGCCAAGATAACACATCTGTATCCATCAGGACCTCAAGCTAGACAGCTTCGTCTCCATCCATCAGGTTAGATGAAGCTTAATGCAGCTTCAGTATTAACTCTTTCGGAATCATTACCGTTTACAACGTCACTCCCCAAGCTCTTTACCCATAGTAAACGTGAATGCATTCAGATGTTTTATTGAATTTATATTTTTCGTTACGTCTCTTCCCCAAGTCTCTGATTTCACTAAGTTTGGCTGTCTGGAAGTTCCACGACTCTCCAAGAACATGTTCTCTTTGGATTTTGGAAGATTCAAATGTCCCAACAATTAATTCTGTTTTGTCAAAATTATTATTAACCATGCAAGAAGCTGGTCCACCACATCTCGAGGCAAATTAGTGTGGAAAATAAATGGTATCCACATGCCGAGCTTGAAAGAAAGAAAAACTGTGACCTTCCTGTGATTTCTTTTCTCGCTCCTTTAAAGACTGTCAGTGAAATCAACATATCCAAACACATCTTCAACAGAAAAACAGAAGGCTCCAGTTTTCATGTATACTGATCATTTAGAAGCAAATCAGAAAGCAACACCGTTTCAGATGGGTCTGTGTCACTGGCAATGAAATTATTTCTTTTCGTGCTCTTCCTCTTCCTGAGAGTCAGAGTTAAAGTTTTAAGCCCATCTGACTCTTCTTCCTCCTTCCCCTGTAAGAGACTCTTGTACGACATGAGGCTTTGTACAAGTCATTCCATGTGTCCCCAGCAGACAGTAAGAACTGCAGATGCTAGAGTCAGAGATAACACAGTGTGGAGCTGGAGGAACACAGCAGGCCAGGCAGCATCGGAGGAACAGGAAAGTTGACGTTTCGAGAAGGATCCCAACCCGAAACATCAGCTTTCCTGTTCCTCTGGTGCTGCCTACCCTGCTGTGTTCCTCCAGCTCCACACTCTGTAATCTCTGTGCTCGGCAGATGTTGTTCCTGCATCATGTGTTGGCAGCTGGCTCAGAAAACACACCGCCCATGTTTCAACCAAACAGCCAAGTCTCAAAGTCAGAGGAGAGTAGTGCCTCAAGGCACACACCCTTCAGTTGGGGGGCCCTGGTACAGGGATTGTGATTGAGGTGGTTCGCATAAGGACTATCTCCTTGGAGGGGATGAGGAGCCAAATGTTGGGCAACCCATCACCCAACTTGGCTCTTTCTGCCTAACAAAGGGCCATTGTCTTCCTGAGCTTAAAGAAAAAGAAAACTTTGTTTTGGCTCAGTGGTTAGCACTGCTGCCTCACGGTGGCAGGGACGCGGGTTCGATTCCACCTTCGGGTGACTGTGTGGAGTTTGCACATTCTCCCCGTGTCTGCGTGGGTTTCATCCGGGTGCTCCGGTTTCCTCCTGCAATCCAAAGATGTGCAGGGTAGGCAGAATAGCCATCAGGGAAATGGGTTGGGGTAGGATGCTCTTCAGATGGTCAGCATGGACTCCATGGGCTGAATGGCCTCTTTCCACACTGTAGGGATTCTATGATTGAATGAAATGAAAGCAGATGGCACAGCGATCGGTGCTGGTGGTCAAAAGATGGTGAAGTGCCCTGACTGAATGGGTACAAGATACAGAGGTCATGCAGCATTAACAGTGTGGGGGATTGCCATGGGTGTGGAAAGTTGCTGCATGCAGTTGAGAGTGGTAGGGAATGAGCCTTGGTGGGAGGAGGGTTCAGAAGCAGAAAGTGAGTGAGTGTGAGGTAGCAGAGGGGAGATGGTGGCCCTGACTCTGGCAGAGCAGTAAAGGTCATTGGCCTCATCCCTACACCCTAGGGCATTCCTGCAGGCAGCTGAGACTGCATTGAGCCAATGGCAGTTTCAGACCAACCAGGCTGGCCTGGTTCGCTGTTGTGGCCTCCACTGTTGGTGTTAGCTGGGGAGGTGGATACAAACCCCCAAACACCCCCAGTTGGTGTGACCCCATCCACAGGACCTCCGGTTCTCTGGCTACAAAGCAGGGCACAAAACTTCCCTTTGTCAGCCTCATCCTGGGTAAATGTCATATACCATGCAGGGCACTGCCAGCACTTGTCCTGCAAGTGGCCTTTGAAATAGAGCGTTCACAGGTTCATTCATTTCAGGACATTTGATAGAATTGAGCTCGCCACAGACAAGTGGAGTGGGGTGGTCAAAATAACACCTCATCAAATTATCGTTAAGACCACACATCTAAGGAACTGGGGTTTAGGCCCGAAACGTCAAGTTTTCCTGCTCCTATGATGCTGCTTGACCTGCTGTGTTCATCCAGCCCCATGCTTGTTATCTCGGATTCTCCAGCATCTGCAGTACCTTTTATCTCTAAGGAACTGGAGAGTTGTGGGGAATGTTAGTTTTATGGATTAAGCCAAGGGAACTGCATTTGCTGTTTATTTTATATGTTTGTTACCTGGCAGCTGGGGATTTGTTGAATTGTAAAATAATAAGGTCGAACATAGGAGCAAACAACTGCAGCAAGCTTGTGTTGATCAATTTATGCTTTCCTTCCCTGTTTCTAGGTTGTTTTTGCCCACCAGAAATTATCCCAGGAACAGCGAATCAGCCGGCTCTTTCAGGCAATCCCTGTCCCTGTGTATCAGGCTTTATCGTGTCCAATAACTTCCCGAGTCTGTACCAGAACAGTGCAGACATGTACTGGTTCTTAAACATGGCTCAGATGTCTAACGCCACTCGCCAATACACAGGTAAACGGAAACTTTAGTCCTGAAGGTGAAAAGAGAGACACGGAACTGATGCACCATTCAGTGCCTAGAAAACAAACTCTTTCTTTGGGAGCTAATGTGTGACCTCGTTCTTTCTCCAAGCTGGATTTTTCCGTTCAGTCTGGAGCACATTTTGGAAGGGTTAAGCACATGACAAAGAACAGAGAACAAAAGAGAAGTGCAGCATAGCAATAGGCCCTTTGGCCCTCCAAGCCTGTGCCAATCATCATGCCTTAAACTAAAAAAACAAACCTCTGCCCTTATTGAGCCCATATCCCAATTCATGTAACCATCCACATGCCTCTTAAATGTCGCCAATGTGCCTGCTTCCACCACGTCTTGTGGCAGTGCATTCCAAGTTCCTACCACTCTCTGTGTGAAAAACTTCCCTCGCACATCTCCCTCAAACATTCCCTTTCTCACCTTGAACCTGCACCCCCTTGTAATTGAAACTTCAGCCCTGGGAAAGAAAACCTCTGCCTCTCCACTCTATCTATGCCTCTCATAATTCTGTAGACCTCTATCAGGTCTCCTGTCAGCCGCCATCTTTCCAGTGAACACAATCCTAGTCTTTTCAACCTTTCCTCATAGCCAATGCCCTCAAGACCGAACAACATCCTGGTGAACCTTCTCTGTACTCTGTCCAAAGCCTCCACGTCATTCTGGTAATGTGGTGACTGAAACTGCACAACAATACTCCAAATGCGGCCTAACAAGGTTTTGTAGCTGCAACATGGTTTGCCAACTCTCATACTCCATGCCCTGGCCGATGAAGGCAAGCATGCCATATGCCTTCTTAATCACCTTGGCCACCTGTGTTGCCACTGTTAGCGAACTGTGGACCTGCACGCCCAGATCTGTCTGAATGTTAGTGTTCCTAAGGGTTCTGCCATTTACAGTATAATTCACACCTAAATTTGATCCTTCAAAGTGCATCGCCTGGCATTTGTCTGGATTAAACTCCATCTGCCATTTCTGTGCCTAAGTCACCAATCTATCTATATCCTGCTGTATCCAATCACAATCGTCAGCACTATCAGCAACTCCACTAATCTTCTTGTCACCTGAAAACTTATTAATCAGAGCACCCACATTTTCCTCCAGATCATTTATATATACTACAAACAACACAGGACCTAAGACTGATCCCTGTGGAACATCACTAGTTACCGGTCTCCATTCTGAAAATACCCTTCCACCGCTACCCTCTGTCAGTTATGACCAAGCCAGATTTGTATTTCATCTAGCTAGCTCACCCTGAATCCCTTGTGATTTTAGGTTTTGTACCAATCTATCATGTGGGACTTTATCAAATGGCTTACTAAAGCCCATATAAACTACATCCACAGCCCTTCCCTCAACAATTATCTTCGTCACTTCTTCAAAAATTCAATCAGATTGGTGAGATATGACCTTCCCCGTACAAAACCATGCTGCCTGTCGCTAGCTAGTCCATTTTCATCCAAATGTGCGTATATCTTGTCCCTCAGCATCTTCTCCAAGAACTTCCTCACTACAGACGTCAGGCTCACCAGTCTATAATTTCCTGGATTATCCCTGCTTCCTTTCTTAAACAAGGGAACAACGTTGGCTAATCTCCAGTTCTCTGAGAGGATGTGAAGCTGTCTACTAATGCCCAAGCTATTTTGTCCCTTGCCTCTCGTGCTAACCTGGGATGGACCCCATCTGGCCGTGGGGACTTGTCTGCCTTAATGCAGTTTAGGATATCCAGTTTAGGATATCTCCTTCAATATATTGATATTCTCTGGAGTATTCACTCATTCATCCCTGACCAGAACATCAGTCATGTCCTTCTGCTTGGTGAATACTGATACACAGTACTGAAAAAGGATCTCTTCCACTTCCTGTGGCTCCGTGCATAAGCTCCCTCCTTTGTGTTTGAGGGTGGGCCTATTCTTTCCTTTCTAACCTCTCTCTTCTAATATATGCATAAAGAGCCTTGTGATTCTCATTGTGTCTTGCCCTTTTCCTCCAATTATTGGTCCCATGATCCTTCGTGGGAGTCAGTGATCAGTAGCCACAGGGGCTCCCACAATTCCTGCTTTCCAGAATCAGCTTAAAGTACCGTTCACCATTCTGAGCTCACAGGCTACACCACATCCTGGGAATAGATATTACTGTACTGTTCCTTGTCAGTCCAGCTTGAACATATGAGAGAAGAAAGTTCCCTGACGCCTTACTATGATTCTTCCTGCATTGGTCACAGGAAAGTCGAAGGTACAAATCTTTAAACCTGGGATGGTTTGTCCACCAGAATGTAAACCCAGCAAGAATGAGGTGTTGGATCAGTGAGGAAATGAGAACTTTGCCTGACCCCCTCAGTCGTTTGTCGACAGCTAAGATCATCACGATAATATTAGGAGGTATTTCTGCCAGCTCAGGTTTGTCCATGTGACAGGAACATGGCTGCAGTTCCTGTCTGTGCAGTAGGCCAGTGAACCTCAGACGGAGAGAGAAAAATTCTTTTGAATGGTTTCTGTCTCCGCAATTACTTGCACAAGATGCAGCGATTTTAGGACTGTCCACACTACTCCTTAACAAGCCGGCATGAAAGAAAGACTAGCGAGAATGTCTGTTTGTGTAGCACCAGTCATGATGTGCAGAGTGCTTCACAGCTGATGGCATCCTTTTGAACTGCAGGCACTGTTGCACAGTAGGAAATGGACCTTAGCAAGATGCCACAAACAACAATGAGGTAAATTGCTCGATAATTAGTTTTAGAGATGTGAGTTGAGGATGAAAAATGGTCCAGGATACCAGGGAATGCTCACCTGCATTTCTCGGACAGAGGTGAATGCAAAAGCTCCCATGGTACACCAGTCTCCAATTTAACTTCCTTCACAGTTCGCATGTGCCCGTTTCACATACAACTCCAATTCCAAAGCAAGTCCTTGCCTTCATAATGTGCTCATTATGAGCTATCAACACTGCCCAAGAACATCATTGCTGAAAACTGATTATACACCCATGTACCTCATTGATATTTGTGTGACCTTCTGTGGCAGGATTGTCTGCCACCTTTCTCTGTATCACAACAGAGATTACATTTCAACATTTAGTCTTTGGTGGGAGGGATTTGAGCAGCCTGAGAACATAAAAGGTGCTGCTACATAGGAATGAATGAAAAGACAGACAGAAGGCGACTCCATTCTGACCAGGCGACCCCTGTTAAAGGCAAAAGGAACGCAGACAACGCTGGGAAAACTCGGCAGGTCTGGCAATATCTGTGGAAAGAGGAATAGAGTTAATGTTTCAAGTCTGGTGTAACTCTTCTTCGTCAGGAGTGTGCTGTCCCTGTTAACTCCATTACAGGTAAGCAAACATGTCTCTCCCAACTAATAATATCATGTAGTCTCCTAGAAGAGACCAAAACCAGGTTAAAGTAAATCCCTCAGGTCTGGAGTAAAAGGAATCCTCTGGAGTTCCTTACCAGTCCCTGAAAGCCATCAACAAACATTGTAAATGTTCTGAGGAAGGACCTCAGAACTGGACCCAAAATACCAACTAATTTTCCTTCACAAATGCTACCAGCCCTGCTGAGCTTTTCCAGCAACTTCTGTTTTTGTTCCTGATTCACAGCATCCACAGTTCTTTCGGTTTTTAAACATTGTGGATGTTGAAGATATGACGGACAGACAGGTTTTCCAAAAGCAATAGAATAATAACCAGATTGTCTTTTTTTTTATTATTCACGTTGATTGAGACATAAATATCGGATGCTGGGCGTTACAGAGCTCAAACGTTGCTAAAAGGAATCAAAAAGTTTTGTTTTTGCTCTCGTGGTCTTACCTGTGATTCTGCAATTGGAAATTGTTTATTAATTAATCCAGTGAGTGCTAGGAGTTACCCCAGGATTTAGGATCGTCAGTCTGACCCGCAGTGTGATGTATTCGTTGATGCATTGAAGCTGCATACACAAATACACAGGACCCTGTTTTATGAAGGCAAATGGAAAATGGACAAATATTACACCTTTTGTCAAACAGCGGGGTCCTGGACACTGCCAACTCTGCTTCATCCCCATGGAAATGCCTTGACCAATCAGGATCTGCTTTGTCAACCTTAAATTCTGAGACCGTCAACTGCACTTGTTGCGTCTCCATGTCAATGATGGCCCAACCCTCTTCTCATGCTGTATAAAACACTGTCGCGATTTCAAGTCTCCTCCTTGTCTGCCAGTTCTGATGAGTGCAAGACAAGCAAGTTCAGTTTCTAGTCCACATTTAACAATAGATAAGTGTTCATTTGGACACCATGGAGATCACCCTGTATTTCTTTGAAGTAGTGCCTGGGGATATTTTACATTGTCTGACTTCCTATCTCGTTTATGGAGATTGGCGTCTCTTGTTTTTTTTTGCTGTTTATGTGCGCAGAAGTTGTTGAATTACAGTCTAGATTCTAGAAATTGGGCTGGGATCCGCCTCATTTGTGACTCAGAAGTAGGACAGATGCCACTGAGTCATATATGTCTCGAACAGTAAAAGGGCACCAGGATTCTTCATAGTATCCTTGTTCATGTTTGAAGTAATCACTGCACACCGTGAGCACTGTACACAAATGGCGCTTGACTAACTAGTGTCTGCTATTGTTATCCCACACAGGAATCCGATTCCAGGTGGAGTCACTATCTGTGGAGTCCGAAGAGGATTACATCTCCTTTGGATGTGGAACAGATCCCGATCGACAGAAACAGTTCACACTGTCCAAGAAACACTTGAACATCACGGCCTTTCACCTCTCCAACTGCACAGACTCCTGGGTCCATTTCTACTCTGGCCCAAACGTGCCAAACACAAGGTTCAAAATTTATTATGAAATGGGTGAGTTATATTTAATTCTTTGCTCATAATCGCCAAGCCCAAATCTGGCCCTTTCCAACTCTTATCAAACAGAAACTGAGAATCAGGACTTCACTTTGGAGCAAACCTGTAAAATAAAAAATTTGGAGGTGATTAGATTGTGTTGACATGTCATGTCCCATACAAAGAACACTGCACATAATTGCCAGTTGAATATTGTACCCAGAACGCTGAGTGAATGCAAGAGAGACCCATAATGCCCCAGGATGTGTTAAATGACACAATGGACTGAATTGTTCTCTGCTGTGCAGTATGTTTTGATAATTCAGTGAAGGAGCATAGTGAAAGTGTTTGCGCAGTTCTCGCTCTGTCTTTGGTCTAAATAGCCCACCTTGCTGGACGTTTAGACAGTACGACATTTCTGGAACAGCAACATTATATATCCACATCAACACGGATCCATAAATCTTTGCGTCAAGAAACCGTATTTCTATAAAACACAAACAAGGAGCCCATCTTCTGCATTTATGTTTTATTTCATTAATCAGACCCTAATGTTACTCAGCAGCATCACTACAGAACCCTACACCTACTGGGTGACCTAGAGAGTGGTTGAAGGATCACATAAAGAAAACTTTCCTGAAACTTGAACCATTTGTTAGGAAAACTATTGTTCTAATTCTGTTAAACCCCAAACAGCTGAAATCTTTCTGTAGCTGCATATCTTAGTGAAAGCTGTGAAGTGGCTTATTGATCTTGAGTGATGTCTAAACTGCCCATTGTACTTTGATGTATGAAGAAAACGAGATTTATTTTCTCGTTGACTACAATATATGTGGCTGAAACGATGGGGTCTGATTTACACCTATGGCTAAAAGTCAGGATTGTCCCTATCATAGATTTTGATAATGTGGAGTTTTCCTTTAAATGAATTTGTGTTCGTAATGGGAAGGGGCAAGGAAAGGTATGCCCCGACTCAGGGCCTGGCCATTCCCTGACTGGTCCCTTCACTGTGTGAACACACTAATATTCCTGTGTGCCCTTGATTTTGCAGTGCTACGTCTGTGCCAGAACCTGAGTTGTGATGTCAATGCAGTCTGTCACACAGACAGCTCCGGGTCCCTGGTATGTAGCTGCAAGCCAGGCTGGAGGAGATCAGGTCCCAGGTGTTACGGTAAGGCACTCCCACCACATGCATTTCTCTCCACTGAAGCCAGTTTTTATACTGTCCCAGTTTGTGTTTGGAGCCTGATGGGGCTGCAGCTGAACTCTGGAGTTTGCATAGAGCCCGTATCCTTTTGTCTGAGCTTGGCTCAGTCGATAGCTCATTGAGCTTTGTATCGGGAAGTCAAGTGTTCAAGTCCACCTGAAAAACTGACCACTTGATGTCACTGAACTCATGGTTCTATCAACACTCTGCAATAAGCTCAAGCTGCTTGAATCTGTTACAAAATTCAACATGCATGATAGATCCATAAAGGATCCCTTCCAATTTCTCTCTATTCAGCAGCCTAATGTAATCCTGAAGTCTCGCCTTTTTTTTGGTTCCAAATCCCAGTCGGTCAATGTGAAATAAACTTGTTACATTTTATATAAATATGGATATAAATTAAGATTTCAGCTCACTCATACCAATATGCTAGCTGCAAATTATTTTATTTGCATCTGAGGAATTTATCAAGTAGGACTTGCTAATTCCAAAAGCGCCCTGTTCTCTTCTGATGCTGTAAATATTTACCAGTTCCTGTGGTTGTACATTAATTGCTTATGGCCAATGCCTGTTCCAGCTGTACACACTCTTGTTTTGCAGTAAGTTCTGAATATTAACAAGCCGTCTACCTCTTCATTTCTTCCCCAGAGCTCAGGAACATAGTGCAGGCTGTAACAGCCAATGTCACAGGATCCAATGTCACATTGAAATGGACAGTCAACTCAATACCAGGAACTGAGATTCTCAACTACCAAATTAATACAAATTGCACAAACTATACCAACGGGGCCATCCAGCTGCAAACGTACCAGCCTGGAAACACCACCAATTTACTTTTAACCGGTAGGTATTTCAGATCTCAAGAGACTTTTCTGTCCTTGGTCACTGTTTTCAACAAAGGAAAAAGCACTAACCTGGCCTGTGAAACCTGCTATAATTACTGTTAATAACATGGTTATTTTCCAAGTTTTAAGACCAAAAACATGAACTTCTACCAGAGTCAGAGTGTCTACTACTGCTCCCAGTATCTGGCTTGTGTCCATTAACCCTGAGTACAGATGGTGCATTTTGTAGAGTGTATATGGGTTCTATTCATGTGGGCTTATACTGATGAACCTGACTTATATGTCTTCATGCAAACTGAAAACAAGGATGGTGGGGGCTGAGGTGGGAGGAAGTATAGAGCTTCAACTGAAACTTCAAATCCCGTTTAACAAAACCCAAGAGGACTACAACAGGAAGTCCTGGGTACTGAACATCTACTTCAGTGACGTGCAATGAATGGCGTCCTAAGGGACTGGGGTCTGGTTTCATTAACGTTTGAGACCTCTGTCCACAGAATTATTCCATTGATCAGCCATTTAACATTTCAGTAAGCCAAGGCAAGTCCTAACCTTGAGATCTTTGACAATCATCTCAATGAAGCCAAGATGACATTCACAAATTTGCACTGAGATTGGCTAATTCAGCAAAAATCTATATTTCATCAGTGAGATGATAAAATGCTTATGTGGCACCCATAACAGTAAAATGTCCAAGTGCTTCTCTAGAGTATTATCAAAGAAAATTTGACACTGAGACATAGAAGACAATGTTAGGACAAGTGAGAAAATGATCCCCGCCTCCTTGACCTGTCTGTCTCCTCTCCACCTATCTGCTCCTTTGTCCATCTTCCATCCGCCTCCCCCGTCTCTCTTTTTATTTCAGAATCCCCTTCCCCTCCCCCATTTCTGAAGAAGGGCCCAGGCCCGAAACATCAGCTTTCCTGCTCGTCCGATGCTGCTTGGCCTGCTGTGTTCATCCAGCTCTACACTGTGTTTTCTAAAGAGTGTTTTAAAGGAGGAGGGATACACTGACAGACATAGCGAGGGATTTCTAGTGCTGATGCCTGACCAGCTGAAAGCGCGGCCGCTAATGATGGGGTAATTAAAGCCAAAAATACTCAAAAAGCCAGATTTAGAGGAGCACACATATCTCAGAATTATGGTTTGGAGACGTATATGGAGATGGAGATATGGCAAGACCAAAGAGGAATTTAAAAACAAAGCCAAGAATTTTAAAATAGAGTAATACTAGATGAACAGCCAAGATTGATCAACAGTTACAGGAGTGACGTGTCAACAGAAGTGTTTGGGTGTGGCAGTAGAGTTTATGATGGGCTCAGGTTTAAGAGGGTATAAACTGGTCAGAGGAGCAGGGTTGATCATTGAATCTTCCAAATCTGACTTAATCCTCCATTGCAGCAGATTTAATCAGTTAGATACATGAGAAACTCAGAGGGGTGTTAATGGAGGTTATTTTTCATATGTTTTGTATGTCGTCTCGGTGACTAATGTGCCTGAAATTGCAGGTCTGGGTTCCCTGTCACTGTGTACCACTGTGATCCAGGTAAACACCACCTCAGATGGCCTGGTGACAACTCAGCCTTTTACCTTCAGGACCTACTCCGGTGAGTTCTTTCCAATTCCCTCTTTCAGTGTTTCATAAACTGTGGTCGTGCATTTGTCAGACAATTCTCCATAATTTAAGTCAGAATTTGATGCAAAGCAGAATTGGGCAGAAAAGCTACAAAATAGTTCATTAACAGTTGTCTTCAGGATCGGAGTAACATTGGAACGTTTGTCAGAGTCACATTGGAAACAGCAGAATAATCTCCTTTGAATGCTCGTCCATAATTAGATGACACATGAGGGAGGAGACTGAAGCAATCTTTGCCTCAAGATTGAAGATGCTGAGAGGAATGAGTGGACTCGTGATTGCTGAACGAAACAACACTATAATAGTCGTGATCTTCGCAGAGAGAATAATTCTCACTGATGTCACACAAGGCTGTAGTGATGTGATGTGCAGCAGTGTTTTCGGTACCAATTCTAACTTCCAGATTGTTTGAAATTTGGTTAAAAATGGGAATGATATGGAGTTAGCAGTACCAAAGACAACTTGAATAATGTCCAGAACATGATGGTTCCTGAAATAGTAGAAACATGGAAATCTTATTCCAAGGAAGGCTCCTAGTCTGCGATATTTGGTCTTTGCTCTCAAATGGGAAGATCTGTTGTTAAACTTTAAACCAAGCAAAAGGTCACCAAGTGACAAAGTTAAACAAGTATTTTCACCTGTCTGTCTCCTGGCAAGCTGTGTTGCTGCCATTTCATTTCTGGTTGAGGGACATCTTTATGCTGCACCACAAAAGGGTACATAGCTATAGTTAAGTACTTTGAGATTTACCTTGGAAAACTGGGAAAGAAAACCTTGTCGAAGTTCTCCTTCGGCCATTAAATAGTTTGGTAGAGCACAGCCTGTGATAAGGAGTCACAACACAACAGCACTTTGACTGAGTGCAACAAATTGTTTCGGAAAATTAATCTGTGCGAATCTAGCAACTGAGCAGTATGACAAAAGGCTTAGGTGCTGAGGTACCAAATCATTAAGAGATGGTGGACAGCTGCAAAATGCAACTAAAAATATCTAATTAACGTTTTATCTCAAAGGGGACCAGAATGCACAATTTACTGTGGTATGTGACAGACGCTAAGGCTGCGTTTAGACTATATCTGGAGTGCAGCATTCAGTTTGAGCATTGTATCTTAGGAAGTTTGACCTTGGAAGTGGGCACAGCACATTCACCTGAATAATACAGGTCTGTGGAGGGTGAAATTATGATGCTAGATTGTACAAACCTGGCTTGCATATAGGAGATTGCATAAAGATATTCCCTTGAGTATGAGAAATTAAGCAATGATTAATAAAAATAAGGGACCATCAACTTGAAATTCAATTCAGGCTGCTCAAGATTTAAATCAGGAAATACTCATTCTAAGTTAGTTTGACTAGATTCACCATGTCCTTGGTATGTTCAGGAACTGTTTTATTATATATTACCAAACTATATACAACTCTGCATGGCTAAGTGTTACAGGGCTGAAGCTTTGCTCATGCACCCTCCAAGCCCCTCAGCCATATATTCTCATAGCTCATCGTTGTGGGAGGTGCTATTCACACAGATCCAGACATTAACTCCAATGCTATACCTGCCCCAAAATCTTGGATTTCTTTTATATTCCTATTGACAGAATACCCGAGATCTGTCTCCTCACCTTCCTTCATGGACTAACGTATTAATCTGTCCGGAGGATTCATAACTCTCTCTGATTGTGCTCTGGTCACGACTGGAAGATCCGTATTCTCCCTTTGAATGTGTTTATATTGATTTAGATGGCATTCATTGAGATTGGTAATATCTAGTTCAGTACCTGATTCATGGAAGTATATGAGTGACCTTTATCTTTGTTGGGTACAAGTAAGATTTTTCCTGTTTCACATACAATGTCTTCTGAAGCATATACCAAATATGATCTCGTTGATTATCATCTTTCTTGAATTTTGCTCCTTCACTCCCTTGGGTCCTTGTCAACACCGTTTCTCTTTCTGCCACCTTGGCTCAGTACCTCATACAATGCCCCTTCGTAGAGTTCTAAGCCTGTTTTTCTTTCAATAGGACTGATCTCATTGTTGAACTCTTGGATATTTGCAGATTGCTGGCCTTGGAAGTAATGTTTTGTGTAAGGTTTAAAGCTATGTTTGGAACTTTGTGCACATTCAACATTTGGAGAGTGCCAACTCACATTGTAATGGAGTAGATCTGTAATTTTGGAAGTCATTTGGAAGATCTTTGTTACTCTTCAATAATGCTTTGATGGTTCAGACACTGTTCGGCTTTGGTGATTTCATTGAGGATTGGGGAGTGGGAATCTAGTAATGGCTCTCGTTTTTAGCAAGTCCACCATTCCTACTTGCAATGTGCCTTAGGAAACCTATAGACACCCTTCCTCAAGCTGGCCAAATCTCTGTGTTTCAATGCCTCCATGCCTGTCTCTCTGTGCCTCTCTCTCCCTCTATCCCTCTCTCTCCCTCTTTCGCCTTGCATGTAGTTCATCACCTTCTACCCATGTTACTCTCTAGTCCAAGTCCAAATACAGTAAGATCGTTCATGCCACAGAAGTACCAGGCAATGACCGTCTCCCCCAAGACTGAATTTAATCAACACCACTTGACATTCAATGGGGTCACCATCACTGATTCTTCGACAACAACACCGCCCCCCCACCGCCCAACCCCACTAGCCACATCTTAGGGGTGACCATTAACCAGAAACTGAATTGTACCTGCCTTATAAATACACTGGCAGATCAAGGAGTAGGAACCCTGCAACCAGTGACTCGCCTGCTGATTCCCCAAAGCCTGTCCTCCATCTTCAAGGCCAAGAGTGTGATGGAATACTCCCCACTTGCCTGGATGGGTGCAGCTCTAACAACACTCAAGAAGCTTGACACCATCCAGGACAAAGCAACCCACTTGATTGGCATCACATCCACAAACATCTACTCACTTCCTCACCGATGCACAACAGCAGCAGTGCATACAATCTGCAAGATGCATTGGAGAAATTCACTAAGGCTTCTTCTCACCATCTTCCAAACCCATGACCATTTCCATCCAGAAAAACAGATACATGAAAACCCCCTTCAAGTTCCCCTCCAAGCTACTCACCATCCTGACTTGGAAATACATTACCATTCCTTCACTGACCTGAGGTCGAAATCCTGGAATTCTCTCCCTAACAACATTGTGGGTCGATCAACAGCAGATGGAATGTAGCGGTTCAAGAAGGCAGCTCACCACCACCTTCTCAAGGGCAACGAGGGGTGAATAAATACTATCCCAGGCAGTGATGCCCACATCTTGTGAATGAAAATAAATTCCACAAGAAGGATAGCTTCTATTATGAGACACTGGAAAGAGGACTTTAATCAGCAGAGAGTTAGACTCCATCAAGAAAGGGATAAATTAAATTGAAATTTCAGACAAACTTGAATTCCCTTCTTGTCTTAGAGGTGATCCAGAAAATAACAGTTTCACATTACACCCATGAAGACAAATTTCCTTACCTACAGTGATTTCATAGTACTCTTGAGGGTAATGTGCCGTTAATTTAATTATTTTCTCTTTTGGAAATGATTCCAGAAGATCTGAGTTTGACCTCCATCTCCACCACCAGTGCTGTGATCTCCTGGGCCCCTCTTGGGAGTGTGAATGCTCTGAAAGGCTGCAGTCTGCAATACTACAACATTGGGAGCCCCAGTACTGTCCACACGGTCATCCTGGTCTCAGTCAGTACAGAGGCAGTGATCACAGGTGAGATGTCATTTCAACTTGTTTTCATTCATGTGGACATACATTTTAACATTCTGTAAAAATTTCCAGAAATGTAAAACTACAACTTGAGTGTTTCCTGACCTCAGCCATCCCAATGTACTTTGCGGCCAATTAAGTTTGTTGTGAAATGCAGTCAGTGTTGTAATTCAAGAGATGCTGCCAATGATTGTACACACGAAGTTCTCGCTAACAACAGTGTAATAATGATCTGATAATCAGTTGTAGCAATGTTGGTTGAGGGGTGAATATTGGCCAAGGGCACAAGAGAAGTTCCCCGCTTCCTTAAAAACCATTTTGTAGGATCATCAATAGGCACCTGATAGCAGAGACTGTAGCAGGAGCGAGGACATTGTGCCAAAGTCTCTGAGGCCTAGTAGCTTGACAAATTGAATCAAATCTGCAACACAGCATCTTACACTTGCCTTCAAATAAAATAAAAGTTAGGATCTAGGCTATCTCCCTGCTGTGTTTTGAGGGGGTTTGGTCCAGTCCATTACGCTAGTCAGCAAACAAGTTCATTGACGTGAGGCAAACAAACTGCAGATGCTGGAATCAAAGGTAGACAAACAGGAGGCTGGAAGAACACAGCAAGCCAGGCAGCATCTGAGGGAAAGGAGCAGTCAACGTTTCAACGTATTACCCTTCTTCAGGACTTGAACCGTTGTTATTTCACATTGGAGTTACTTTAGAACAAAGAATGAAGAGGTACCTTTGGCCAGTTCCTATCAAAACAATTGTGCACATTTCAATTGTTGGATTAGTCTAAAAACATTCCTTTTCCCACCAGGATGTGGCCCTCCCAACATTTCTTCAACAGGAAGTTCCCCAGTTCTCCCACAGCTGCTGTGAATCCCATTGTTATACCAACCTTGTGTTTTTTTTCCTCCCAATTGATGTTTCAGCCTCCTGTGAGCTATAGCAAGGATTTGATTAAAATAAGTCTACTTTAATTATGGTCCTGGCTTGATTGCAAAACCAGGTAAAATGTTTTCAGTTTTCATCTTGGCCAAGTACCAACAGCACAGGAGGGCTGAGGCGAGTGAAATCTTTGTCATTCTTTCCCCCTCGAAGTATATGTCAGTTCTGGATTGAAGTTTATATGATGTGACAGTAATCTTTAAAAGAGAAATCTTTCTGTGGTTTCCACCTGAAAACAGGCACAGCAGCAAAGTGCCAGAGCCTGACAATCTGCCTGACCGGAGCTCCTGACAGCAAGTTCACTAGCACTGTTCCTTAGTGAATTTAATGATTCATTTTTTTTAAATTGAAAAGTCACAGACTGGTGCATATGACCTGCGTCCTTGGGCGTTTTATCAGTCGTTTGAATTAAAACATTACAAAAGGAAGAATTATACTGAATTACTATCAGAAATTTCAACTAAGTCTCAGCTGAGATGAAATCAACATGAAATAATTAATTTCTCTGTGGAAAGTTTAATGCATTAATTTAAATTTCTCTCAACTTTTTCTCCACTCATGTAAACTACCAAGCCTCCAGCGAGACAGCCGCACAATATTCCTGCTACCCAACCACTTTTTCATAAATTGGTTTCCAATGGTAAGCGGTGAGCAAGTGTCCTGCAAGTCAATTTCTTTCATGCTGTAAATTGCTTCACTCAGCTCAGGGTTTACAGCAGGTTTTGGATTACAAACTCAGCTGCCCTACGAGTTCACTGCTAACATCGTAAGTTTTGATTCCTTCCGCATCGGGAGGCTTCAGAGTCGTTTGCATAGATTTTAACCAGGACCAAGTGTGCCAGGCATGGCTCAGTGTACCATTCTCCAATGTGTTTGAGAAGGTGTGTTCAATCCCACTCCAGAGACTCGCACATTAAAACTAGGCTGGCACTCCAATACAGGGCTGAGGGAATGCTGCCCAGTCAGGGCACCATCTGTCCTCCCAGCTCAGTCTGGACAGTCCCATTGCATCACAAATCAGGGCAGGACATAACCACCTCTAGGCACTGGCCGATAACTACAGCTCAACCAATGTTACCAAACCAGGTTGTCTATTCATTATTGCCTTCGTGTGTGTGGGACCTTGCTGTGAACAAATCAGAGGCTGCATTCGCTACACAACCGTGACTCAATTTGAGATGTCCATCATTGGTTGTGAAACACTTGAAGATATTCTAGGGTCAAGAAAGGTGCTGTTGAAATGCACGTCTTTGTTGCTTCCTTCTTTCAGGACAGTTCCTGAAGGGCTACAATAGGATATTCTGGCCCGAAGTTAAGAGAAGGAAAGTCATTTATGGATCCTACTCCTACTCTGGAGTATTTGTAATCATACCTCAAACACTAGATAACTTATCAGAGGGTGTCTCAGGGATCGTGACCCAGTGATAAGGGTCCTAACACCTTCCAGGAGTGATCTCAGGAGAGTACGATGTTCCCCAATACAGCTATGGTAGGGATCCAATAGAAATCTCTTAACTATAGTGTAAAAAGTCAGAAGTCACACGACACCAGGTTATAGTCCCAACAGGTTTATTTGAAATCACAAGCTTTCGGAGTATAGCCCCTTTGTCAGGTGAGGTGAGAGAGTAAGCACACAGACACAGAGATCACAGGCAGAGAGATCAAAGACCATACAAATGGTGTGAGGGGAGTGCCGAATAATAAGTCTCTGCATATGATCTGAAGTGTCAGATGGTGTGAATAAAGTGTCAATAGCTGAATAACAGGCGAAGGGATGATTTATAATCCCATCAAATGTGGCAGAGAGATAATCTTTAAAAAATGAAAATAAGGTGGTGCTGGAGACAGACCAAATGACTGGAATAACATAAAAACAGGAACAAAAACAAAGTTGCTGGAAAAGCTCAGCAGGTCTGGCAGCATCTGTGAAGGAAAAACAGAGTTAACGTTTCGGGTCAAGTGACCCTTCCTCAGAACTGATGGTGACTGTGAAAACATGAGTTTATATGCAGAAAATAGGGAGGTGGGTGGGGTAAGGAGTAAACGATAGGATAGAGCCTGAAGAGAGAGAGAGAGACAGTTGGACAGACAAAGGAGTTGTTAACGATCAGGCTGGGAGGGTGAATAACATGATGGGTATAACAGTCAAGTGTCAAGGGTCTAACCAAAGTCATGAGTAATCCAAAACTGTACAAACCAATTAGGGGAGAGAGATCATAACAATTTATCAAGATGATGGTGACAAAACAAGACAGTAAGGAAGGTTTTACAGATACAGAACAGAATGGTTGGGTTACATGTAGCACGAAACGAACCCAAGATCATGGTTGAGGCCGTCCTCATGGGTACGGAACTTGGCTGTCAGCCTCTGCTCAGTGTTGTTGTGTATCTCGAAGGCCACCTTGGAGGACATTTACCTGAAAATCAGAGGCTGAATGTCCTTGACTGCTGAAGTGTTCCCCCACTGGGAGGGAACATTCCTGTCTGGCTATTTGTTGCGTGGTGTCCATTCATCCATTGCCATAGCATCTGCCTGGTCTCACCAATATACTGTGCCTCAGGGCATCCTTACCTGCAGCATAGAAGAGAGACAACGTTGGCTGAGCCACATGAATATCTGCCATGTACGCGGTGGCTGGTGTTCCCACGTGTGATGGTAGTGTCCATGTCTTGCAGAGGTTGCCATTGGCAGGGTTGTGTGGTGTTGTTATCGATGTTATCCTGAAGGCTGGATAGTTTGCTGTGAACGATGGTCTGTTTAAGGTGTGGCAGTTCTTTGAAGGGTAGAAGTGGAGGCGTGGGGATGATCCTGGCAAGATGCTCGTCACCATCAATGACATGTTGAAGGCTTTGAAGAACATGGCGTAGTCTCTCTGCTCCGAGGAATTACTGGACGACAAAGTGTACTCTATCAGTCGTATCCCATGTCTGTCTTCTGAGGAGGTCATTGCAGTTTTTTGCTATGGCGCATCAGAACTGGTGATCGATGAGTTGACCATCGTATCCCATTCTTATGAAGGTGTCCTTCAAAATCTTTGGGTGTCCCTCATGTTCCTCCTCATCTGAGCAGATCCTGCGTATGCGCAAGGCTTGTCCGTAGGGTATGGCTTCTTTAATATGTTTAGGGTGGAAGCTTAGAGCAGTGCAGCATCGTGAGGTTATCCGTGGGGTTGCGGTAGAGAGAGGTACTGAGGTGCCCGTTCTTGTTAGAGATGTGTGTCCAAGAATGAGACTGATTCTAAAGAGCAGTCCGTGGTAAGTCTGATGGTGGGATGGAACTTGTTGATATCGTTTTGTAGTTGTTTCAACAATTCCTTACCGTGAGTCCAAAGGAAGAAAATGTCATCAATGTACCTGGTGTAGAGCGTTGGTTGGAGGTTCTGCAGAGTGATTTGTAAGTTCAAACAAACCTGTTGGACTATAACCTGGTATTGTGTGACTTCTGACTTTGTTCACCCCAGTCCAACACCGGCACCTCCACATCTTAATTGAACAGGACATAAGACTTGCATTTCCTGAGGGCTGAATGTTAATGTTTTGTTATGAGATTCCCAGGACCCTTCAGGTAGGTCAGCTACTTTTGATTGAGAACTTGATGTACCTGTATTAGGATTCATGATGCTCATTGACACCACAACCTGCTGGAAGTACATTCTCAGCTGCAGTCTTGTTTACCACAAACCTGCTGGGTTGCAGATTGCAGGTTGGTCAATGCAAACTTCTTCAGTAATCAGATGAGGCAATGAGCCAAGGAGTGGCAGACGGAATTTAGTTTAGATAAATGTGAGGTGCTGCATTTTGGAAAGGCAAATCAGGGCAGGACTTATACACTTCATGGTAAAGTCCTGGGGAGTGTTGCTGAACAAAGAGACCTTGGAGTGCAGGTTCATAGTTCCTTGAAAGTAGAGTCACAGGTAGATAGGATAGTGAGGAGGCATTTGGTATACTTGCCTTTATCGGTAAGTGCGTTGAGTATAGGAGTTGGGAGGTCATGTTGCTGCTGTACAGGACATTGGTTCAACCACTTTTTCAATACTGCATTCAATTCTGATCTCCCTGCTGTCGGAAAGATGTTGTGAAACTTGAAAGGGTTCAGAAAAGATTTACAAGGATGTTGCCGGGGTTGGAGGGTGTGAGCTATAGAGAGAGGCTGAATAGGCTGTGGCTATTTTCCCTGGAGTGTCGGAGCCTGAGGGGTGACCTTATAGCAGTTTATAAAATCATGAGGGGTAGATCATAGGGTAAATAGACAAAGTCTTTTCCCTGGGGTGGGGGAGTCCAAAACTAGAGGGCATAGTTTTAAGTTGAGAGCAGAAAGATGTGAAAGGGAATGAAGGGATAACTTTTTCACACAGAAGGTGGTGCATGTATGGAATGAGCTGCCAGAGGAAGTGGTGGAGGCTGGTACAATTACAGCATTGAAAAATCATCTGGATGGGTATATGTAGAGGAAGGGTTTAAAGGAATATGGGCCAAATGCTGGCAAAGGGGACTAGATTAATTTAGTCAGCATGGATGAGTTGGGCTGAAGGGTCTGTTTCCATGCTGTACATCTCTATGGCTCTCTAACCTGACTCTTTCATACTGAGGCACTTCTATGTGCAAACGCTTCTGGTCTGAAGGGTGAATCCTCTCCATGTTGATCAGCTCATAAGATGTTTAGTCATATTTGGGCTTTTTTTTTGTTAAATTCTTACGATGTTAGGGGTCAAGCCTAACCAAATTGATCAGCCTGCCCAAGTAAGGCAGCCACATTGGCTCAGTTCAGCAAATGGGGGCAGGCAAGTGGGCCTGCACTCAAGGGTTGCCTTAACTTTGAAGGCTACATGCTGCGGTTGGGTTTTTATCCCCCAAGCAAGCTTGCAGAAGTCTGGCAGGCATTACCACTACAATCCCATTAGAGCTGCCCTGGTAGTGTGATGGAGTGGCAGATGTTGAGTATACTAAAGGCATCTGTTGGAGATGACTGGTATCCAACCTCCTGCGTGACAGTCCTCTAAAGTGGCAACCTTACAGCACTAATTCACACTCTTCAGCACGCTGAGCAGACAGTGGTACACACTGTGGTGAAACGCAGCGGTTCGTTTATCCTCTCGTGGCAGTGGAGTTGGGTCTCGTGAGCCACCTGCAGACAGAGACCACCGCCCGGTCTCTGAAATCTCCAGGGGTGTGTGGGGTTGATGAGCAGAGGATGAGTGACGCTATTGGGTTGCAGAGGCTGAAGTGCTGCCCAGGTGCCTTTCATACAGATGGTTCGCAGATTTTGAAGACCAGAGCGTCCCAGTGGGTGGCAAAATTTCCTGCCTTTAAAATGTGGCGTCTAACCTGAGCAGGAATATACAATAAGCTGAGCAGAATGTAATCACTCTGCCCCCCAGTTGAAGTCCCTTCTGCTTTTATGGTCGCCTCCATACTTTGTCTCAAAAACCAAAACTTACTGCCTGTGGTCACAATTCATCATCTGGTGTGTAAGCTTTGAACGAGGGAAGGTACAGTAAAAGTAGAGAACTATGTACTTTGAATAAATAATGATTGAACTATTACTGTAATATTCTAGTATTTAACCGAGAGTATTTCTTTTCAGGGTTGGACCCAGATGCTACTTACATCGTTTCTATTCTGTGCGACTCTCCGTCTCCCTGGACACTCCGCTCCCACTCTCTTCATGTCACTACTCTCCCATGTACGTATTTAGACAACTTATTATAGTTGCAAAATTGGCTTTTGTTCACAGCCAGAGAAGTAAAACATTTTCCTCAATCTGACTTGAGGCTCTGTTCTATTGGCAGCTTCGAGA
Source organism: Ginglymostoma cirratum (assembly GCA_024137785.1). Classification (NCBI taxonomy): domain Eukaryota; kingdom Metazoa; phylum Chordata; class Chondrichthyes; order Orectolobiformes; family Ginglymostomatidae; genus Ginglymostoma; species Ginglymostoma cirratum. The sequence continues at coordinate 54,439,967 of JAHRHZ010000020.1, read as the reverse complement.
TTCCTCAGCAACATACAGGCTTCCCATATAACCCCATCTACTGCTGTGATTGGCTGGGATCTGCACCCTACAGACGCTGGCCTGGTTGGGTCCTACTCCATTAGCTATGGTCCTTACGGCACTGACAGACCCAGGAAGAATATAGTTGCTTTCCCTCCAAATACCAGTGTGGCCCTCACAGGTAAAAGACGCTGACAGGGTGACCAACTCTGAGGATATCAAATAAGGGGCACTTTGACTGTGGGGGTGGGGGGGTACACAGGGAGAGAGGCAGCTGCGGCTGTGGTGACACTGGGTATGTATGGTGGCAAGTAAAGATCGTCAAAGGTTCTTCACTTGTAAATCTATAGTAAAAATGGAATAAAATGTCAGAGTGAGATTCTGAAGTCTTTTCCCTCAATTGCAAATATCTGTGCAACTTCTGCTAAGTTTGGTGCTGAATTGAATGAAGTCAAAATCTTTGTTAGATTTCCAGCTGATGTTATTATTGAGCAAGCACTACAGATTATATTTTATTTCTTTTTGGTTGTTATCAGTGTGATCTCTTCTCAAAACCATAAGTATCAATCTTACAGACTCAGGTTTGACAATAAAATAGAAGTTGATTGTGCAAAAGGAACGAAGATGAAATAAAACAAACAAGAGTATTAAATATAATACAAGCGTAATGATTTTGAAGCACACAGTAATATCTAATCCCATTAATCCTAAAAAAACTTTTACAAACATTGTAAAGAATCTCCTTCCCCATCAACGCTATAGACTTGATCTAACTGTGACTTCAACTCCCAGTCTGGAAAATTTGATAGCTTCTGCCTGGTGCCTTCATATACCTGATCGTAAATTATCTCCACTTCAAATAGCCCCTTCAGGGTTGATCCAAACACCTCTGGTCTGGAACTATTACTAAACTACTTAGTCTGAGGTAAACTATTTTTTAACAACTCTAAACAATCTTCGCCCTTTCTCAGCAGCACCTATTTTACACGTCCATCTTTTACTGAGAACGTGTGGAATTGTCCCAATTTGAAACTAAAACAAGGGTTTCTCTTCAAGCTATGGTGTTTCCTCCCCAAGTTTTTTTCCTCCCCTTGTATCGCACATTTTGTTCAATCTTGAGAGCAAAATCTTTATCAGAATGGACATGTGCGGTGTCAGAGAGCTTAATAAAATAACGATTAATGAAGAGGGACTGTTAGAGTGCCAGTTTCTAGTAAAATGTGCTTTCAATGTATGAGTGCAATGGGGAGTGAAAAGTTGCACCTATTGTCAACATCAATTGAGAATTACAGAAGTGCTCTACTTTGGAGTCTGCAGATTGAAGAGTGAAATTTAGAGTGAGGAATATTAGTCATGGGATTCCCATTGAAGATTTCCTGGTTTGCAACTTTAATGGAAAATGCAGAGATTCATTGCGGGACAGAAAAATGAAAAATGTGGCAGAATAGGTGAAAGATGTTTAATGCATAATGTATCAAACCCAAAAGCTAATTATAACCGTGCAGATCTCAAAGCATCACTGGGGATCTTTGCTTGGGAACTGTATATTTTTGCCAAAGAGGCAGTGGAGGGTTTGTGACATTGACATTAAAAATGTGCAGCAAGATCAGATACATGGGCACTTCTGCCTATAGGTGTGAAAGTGATGGCCACATTAAAATTTTAAACAGCACCCTCGTTCTAATCAGTCTATGTCTGATATCTTGTAAGACACTTCTGATCTTCAAAATCAGAGAATAGATACAGTACAAAAGGATTCCATTTGGCCCTTTGTTTCCATGATAGGCCTAAACTTCAGCTGTTTACTCTGGTCTGCTTCAGATAGCAATCGCATTGCATCCAAAAGCCAAGATGGAATCTGCTTCCGCTACACACTCAGGCAGCACATTCCAGAACATGGGGATCGGTGAACCCAGTGGGGAATGAACTGAATGCACTACTTCCAGATCAGACTGGAGACTGTCACGTTCCAAACTAAACCAAGGAAGGGTCAAATCAATGTGTGTGCGCATGAGTTTACACACTGTTGCCATTTACCATATGCCAACGTCCACTTAAAAATGTAATCCGAGTCATGCATCATTTAAAACCCATCTGATTCGCTAGTGCCATTTCGGGAAGGAAATCTGTCACCCTTACCCAGTCTGGTCTACGTGTGACTCCACACTCATTGCTATGAGGTTGATTCTTAACTGCCCTCTGAAATAGCTCTGCAGTGACGGCAATTAGGAACGGGCAAGAGATGCTAACCTAGCCAGCAATGCCCACAGACCGTAAACCTAAAGAGAAAGAACAAAAAAAAAACCCAATGTGTCTTTTTATTTCCCTCGAACAGGTCTGAGCGAGTCAACTCCATACATTGTAATTGTTTCTGTGAAAACTTCCTTTGGAGAAAAGGACACCAGTTCAACATTATATTTTAAAACCAAAGCATGTAAGTTTTCCAAAAATGTCATATTGTTAATCATTTGGAGGTGGAGGAATTGTCTAGGTAACTGACGCTGAATATTACCGTGGGGGAAAACCTCCCTTTTCCATCCCTTTGTACCCATTATAAGGAAATAACGATAACTAAGATTTGTGGTTGGTTGGCTTGCCAGGCTGGTTCGTTGTTCACCAGGAGGATACTGCATGCCCCAACACACTCTTCACGCTACCTTGCATCAGGAACACATCTGAACTGACCACAAGACTCCTACAACCACTGGGCATCAGAGTAGCACACGAACCCACATCAACCCTATGCCAACTGCTCACCCAAACCAAAGACCCCCTAACCACTATGGACAAGACCAACGTCATATACGAGGTTCCCTGCAAAGACTGTGACAAACATTACGTTGGACAGACAGGAAGAAAATTAGCCACAAGAGTAGACGGACATCATCTAGCAACAAAAGGACACGACCAATACTCACTCATCTCCATCCACATGGATGAGGAAAACCACCAGTTCGATTGGGACAACACCAGGATCCTGGGACAGGCCAAACAGAGACGAGCACCAGAATTCCTAGAGGCCTGGTTCTCCACTAAGAAGGCCATCAACAAACACATAGAACTGGACCCTATATATACTCCACTGCGAAGGAAAACAGGAAGTGAGGTAACCGAGCTTAACAGACACCAGGGTTTAAATACCAGGCGGGAAAACACAACAGCGCTTCATTGGAGGCTGCACTGATGATGTCACCCAGGAGGGTAATGAAAAATCTGCGGAACAACAAACCAGCTCAGTGAGCCAACCAACCAGAACATCGACAACCCGAGCTACAAATCTACTTTAAAACCTTAAAGAACTAAGAGCGTATTTCAGGCATTTCTGTCACATTTGCCCTGGGTGACTCAAACTGTCTACAAACTGCAAACACAGCATTAGAAGGAAGAGGTTGTAACACTCTGAATGATAACTTGTTGAGGTGTTCACAGCATAAGTCATGGCATCCAAGTCTGTAACTGGCTAGAAAATGGAACCTTTACTCAAACAATAAGTTTTTCAACAGTTTGATTGTTTTAATGAGGTAGCTCAGTGGAGTGGTGTCCAAAGACATTTGATAAAATGCCACACTTGCCGCCAAAGTTGAATCCCATTGAATGAAAGGGACAGTTATACCATGAATACAATGTTGGTGGAGTAATGGGAAACAGTAATTGTAAACAGTTGTTTCCTGGATTACTAGAAGGTGTGTACTGGGATTCCCCTGGAGTCAGTACTAGGACAACAGTTTTTATTGATAGTGTTGACTAGCTAATTTGCACAGGTAGTAATTTCAATATTCATAGATGACATCTTAATTTGCATTATATCTGCAGTGATTGACGTGTGCCTGAGCAATCCGTGCGGAGCCAATGCCTCCTGTGTCCAGCAGGACGGAAGCTTCCGATGCACCTGTGGGACTGGCTACACCTGGAATGGATCTGTCTGTACAGGTGTGTGATGGGGATCAGGGAACCCCATGGGGAATGAACTGAACACACTGCTTCCAGATCAGACTGGAGACTGTGTCACGTTCCAAAGCAGACTGGGGGAGGGGGTCGAGTCAAGGTGTGTGTGCTGGAGTTCGCTTCACTGATGATGAAATCCATCACATGAATAGTGACTGTCAACAAGCTCAAATATTCACATATGAAGAGTTGCTACTTACTGGGAGCTTTGGAGCCTATCTGTTAAATAATATGCTGCTTCAGAATACAGAAAACAAGACTAAGGGACAGTGGAGGTGACATTCTCATGTCCCTTGTTACCAATCAGTTTTACTTAGCATTGGACTTCAATGCTTTACTATCCATGATTGGAGCAGAGATTTGATTGGCTGAAGTGAAGGAATTGGACGTAATATTCTGCAAGATATTGTTTGTCTCCTCCCTTTCATGAGTTTACTCTTTTCCTGACACCATGATTTTCCCCTTCCTGTGGTACAGTTTCACAGATACCCAGCAGACAAGGAGCAATTTTTCAGATATCACCATAGTGATAACTGTCCACAACCGGGCCTGATTCTATCCACACTCTGTGTTTACACACAAGCACCTTCCACTTTGATTCACTGGACACTAATCAGGAGTTGGGATCATCAACTATTTTCCCCTTCCAGCCCAAGAGAGCTCAGACCAATTCTAATGCCCAGTTACTGTCCGAACTGGGCTCCGTACCGAGTGAAAATGGGAACTGGCGACAATTTGAGCTGCAGGTTTACCCAATGGGGATCCATCATTTATAAGAGTCATGTGGTTCAAAGCTAAATCTGGGTTTGTGTGGAAAGGTTAAGATTCACAAAGCTGTGATCCTCCAATAAACTCTTCCTTTCTAAACCCCAGATGTGAATGAATGTGAAAGTGGAAGCCACGACTGTCACAGCTCGGCCTCCTGTTTCAACAGCCCCGGCTCTTTCCAATGTGTGTGTGAGGCTGGTTACACTGGAGATGGGAGGAACTGTACAGGTAAATGGCATTGATGCTGCAGCTGTAGAGATCTTTCAGCTTGCAACTTGGAGAATTTCTTCGCCTTGTGATAAATTCCCAAATCGTGAAATCTTTGTTTCTAAGCAGTAATTGGAGAAGCTGGGATAATTTTCCTTTAATCAAGGATCATTAGGAAAGACCTATTCAAGGTATCCAAAATTTGAAGCGAATTCCTTGTGTAAAAAGGCACAAAATATTTCCCCTGGTACATGGGTCAGTAGCCAAACATCATAGATTTTCCACAGAGTGAGAAGAGAAAGGAGAAATTTTGAACAAAATGTTGATAATGGTAATGTCATTGTGCGTCATGGGGATGTTGCTGTCTCATATAGAATTTGTGACACCATTACCACCTGCCACTAATCATCCCAAATCCAAATATTATCGACCTTTTCCTGCATTTAGGGACGTGCTGCTTCCTTCTGTAAGGAACTGAAAATTATCTGTTTTCTATGTTGTCAATACTCAGCACTGTCCAATCCTGAGATACGTTATGGTTTCGAAATACCGTGTTCATTAAAAAGTGAATCTTTTCGTCATAAAAGAGACGCAGGAAGTCGGAGCTGATTACGTTGTACTGAAGATTGTGAGGATCACACAAGTTTGAAAGTTTCAGATACCAACCTTTTAAAAGTTTTATATCTCTCCAAACCTCTTTGCATCATGGCCTGCTATCCCATCAGTCCTATTATAGTTGTCCTGCTGTTGTTCCTTAATACAGCAGCAGAGTAATTCAAAATATTGTGTTCAAAGTTGAAACCTGCCCATGAGCTGTCGACTTCCAAGGTGTGACATCTCATCCAGAACTTCAAAAAAAAATCGGGGCTTCTCTGATTCTGCCCTCTTTCATATCATCAGTTTGCTTTACCACACCATTGGTTGTCAATACTTTCAGCTGTCTCAGCTGCAGCCTCCCTACATGTCACACCTCCTCTAAGATACGTATTAAAGTTTACCATACGACCAGCTTTGGTCACCTATCCACATGTCACCTTGAGAGTCAACATCACATTTGATGTAACGTTCTCTCCTGTGCAACTCCATGATATCATCTGAGATGTTAAAGGTCTATACCATTATGAAATGTTAAGCAGTTGCCATTGTCATAAAGCAATGACAATTTACATTGTAATTATGGCCCTCCCATCCTTATCCCAGTGAATTCCAGGGAACGTTTTGTGAGGAACCACTCACAAATCGGTTTCTTTTACAAAGGCTGTATCCAAATGGTCATTTTAACATTAGAAAGTTTCAGATTCATGAAGCTGGGAATCATCCAATTAACACTTACTTTCTTTTAACCCTCAGATGTGGATGAATGTGAAAGTGGAAGCCACGACTGTCACAGCTCGGCCTCCTGTTTGAACAGCCCTGGCTCTTTCCAATGTGTGTGTGAGGCTGGTTACACTGGAGATGGGAGGGACTGTACAGGTAAATGGTATTGATGCTACAGCTGTAGATGTCTCTCGAATTGCTTATTTATTACTTGCAATTTGTTGATCATATTTTGTGATGGTTCCAAATTCCCAAACTTCGTTTCAATCAAGAATGATGCTGGAACCTGAGCTGACCGACTGAACCACTCACTGCCTGAACTAACTGGGCCAAGGGAAAGATCTCACTCTATCATCATGGCTAGCCATTTCAGCAAGTCGGGCATCATTGAGAATACCAGAATTTATTGCCTAGCTGTAGTCATGCTTGAGAAGAAGACAGTGAACCTTTACAGTTGGTAAGTTGAAGAGGCTCTCACAGTGCTGCTCATCAGTGAGTTACAGTGTCTGGGTCCATCAGTGATGCAGGATAGCGATAATGTGTCCATGTTAGGAGTGTTTACGTCCTAGAGATGGTGGTGATCCCTTGCTGTTCCATGCAGTGGAGGCTGGCTGTTTGGCAGGTCGCTGCTATGCATTCTGTAGATACTAGAGGGTGTGGTAGGTTAAGGTTGGGCCATGGTGATGTATCAAATGGACCCCTCTTCCTGTGTTTGTGTATTGAGTGTTTGCAGCTTCAGTCAGTTTGTGGAGAGCAATCCACCTTGCAACTGACTTGTGCCCTGTTTGTGGTGGAAATACCTCGAGAAGTCAGAAGTTGAGCCACACACAGCAGGATATTCAGTTGGAGATCAGCTCTGGTGGCCATGGTCTCTCTGTGGCTGGTCCAGTGAGGCCAGTCAATGGTGACTGACAGGATGTTGATAGCGGGCAGTTAGCAATGTAGATGCTATTGAATGTCACACTGAGGTGATCACTCTCCCTGTCTCATGACTTACAGTGAGTCAACATTACATGCCATTTATCAGCAGAAGGTTGGGTGTTGGCCAGGTCTTTGCATGCAGACATAGACTGCTTCGTTACCTGAGGAATCGTCAATTATTTATTTTCAAGGTTAACATGTCTGGAAGAACATTGGAGCCCTGACATTTCCCTTATTTCAATGGTAATGTTCTTAACAAGGAACCCTTTGATAAATAAGGAAGTAGAATCAATCAGACAGCACAAGGTCTGCAGGAGACTAAGAAACTCCAGCACTTCTCGCACGGAAATGTTAAAACTCATCTACAGCCCCTTGCTGGGAAATTTCCTGCCGGATGCTTTCTACCTGAGTGAACAGCAGCCCCTGCAACAATCCATTATGTTTGGCTTATTATGTGTCTAACACCCATATTCCAGTGATTGTTACGGACTATTATATGAGACATTCTCTGTGAATCTGTCTCTTCTGCCAGGCTCAAGAATATACCCTGTGTGTAACAATAGCACATTTAATATTGAGTCTCCAATGATCTCTATCTTTCCTCTAATTGTTCAGATGTGAATGAGTGTGAAAGTGGAAGCCACAACTGTCACAGCTCGGCCTCCTGTTTCAACAGCCCCGGCTCTTTCCAATGTGTGTGTGAGGCTGGTTACACTGGAGATGGGAGGAAATGTACAGGTAAATGATGTTGAAGCTACAGCTTTGGATGTCTCTCAAGTTGCTCATTTATTGCTGTCACTCTTTTGATTTTGTATCTTGTGTGACAAGCACTGAAATCCTGAGGCTCTCATTTATGAGGAGCGATTGGAGAAACGGGATTGTTCCTCTTACGGCAAGGTGACCTCCAATCAAGGTGTTGAAAATGGAAGAATTTTGCTTTGAGTAAATAGGAACAAATAATTCCCATGATAAAAGAGTCAGTAAACCCAGAGGTCATAGGTTTCAAATAGTTGGCCAAAGACCGCTGTGTGAGGAAGTCTCTGTGGATTTGCTTCTTCTGTTAGACAGCAGCAGGTTTAATATTCGTAAGCCTGTGGATCCTCCAATGATCTCTTCCTTTCTCCCTAACCCCCAGATGTGAGTGAATGTGAAAGTGGAAGCCACGACTGTCACAGCTCGGCCTCCTGTTTCAACAGTCCCGGCTCTTTCCGATGTGTGTGTAAGGCTGGTTACACTGGAGATGGCAGGAATTGTACAGGTAAGGAAAAGTGAATCTTCACAGAAGGAAATATTCCCATATCCATCTTTAATCTCAATTCATGAAATGTGCAATAGTACATTGAAGCAAGTGTAGAGCTGGAGGAACACAGCAGGCCAGGCAGCATCAGAGGAGCAGGAAGAGTGACGTTTTGGGTTGGGACCCTTCTTAGAAATGGATAGGGGGGAAGGGAGCTGAGAAATAAATAGAGAGGAGGTGTGGGGCTGGGGAAGGTAGGTGGGACAGTGATAGGTGAGTGCAGGTAGGGAGCGGTGGGGATTGGTCAGTGAGGTGGGAGGAGTGGGATAGGTGGGAGAGAAGATGGATGTGTTGTGTCAGGTCAAGGATGCTGGGATGAGAGGGAGGGTTGGTCACAGGATGACTCTGGGGGTAGGAAAATCTGAAACTAGTAAAATCCACATTTAAGCCATCGGGCTGTAGGCTCCCGAGATGGAACATGAGGTGTTGCTCCTCCAGTTTCCAGATGGCTTTACTGGGACACTGGAGGAGGCCCAGAATGGACATGTCACCCAGGAAGTGGGAGTTAAAATGGTTCGCGACCGGAAGGTATTTTCATTTGTCGTGAACAGAGCGCAGGTGTTCAACAAAGTGGCCTCCAAGCCTCCTCACTACTCCTCCCACCTCACTGACCAATCCCCACCACTCCCTACCTGCACTCACCTATCACCATCCCACCTACAGCTCCCTTCCCCCTTCCCCACTTCTGAAGAAGGGTCCCAACCCGAAACGTCAACTTTCCTGCACCTCTGATGCTGCCTGGCCTGCCGTGTTCCTCCAGCTCCATACTGTGTTATCTCTGACTCCAACATCGGCAGGTCTTACTATCTCTGCGTATATTGAAGCAATGTTGTTTCTGGCCAAGATACTGGAAATCTTTGATGAAGTCATGGAGTGGGTTGATGAGGCATAGCACCAGATCTTGTATAAATTAAACTTTGATTAAGTATGTGAAGAAAAATGAATTCACATGCATTTAGAAATAAAAGTATATGGTACCAAAGGGATGGTTGCACATTGAGTGTGTAAATAGTTAAGGGAGAGCAGGCAGAGAATGGGGATTAACAGTTGTAATTCCATTAGATAATAGGATGTGATTCATTCCCCCCAGGATCACTGCTCTTTTCTTAAAAGAGAATGCTTTGATGAATTAGGAAGTAGAATCGGTCAGACACCACAAACTCTGCAGGAGGCTAAGGAAGTCCATCACTTCTCGGGTGGAAATGTTAAGAACTCTTTTATTGCCCCCTGTTGGGACATTGTCTGCCTGATGTTCGATACCTTGATGAACAGTGGCCATAGCAACAGCTCATTATGTTTGATTTATTATGCAGCTTACACCCTAGTCCTGATTTATATTCTGGCGAATTTTTTGAGAAATATCATGTGAGAAAACCTTCTCAAGCAAACGGAATTTCCAGTCAGTGACATAATTGACATGAGCATGTGTTCAGGGAGGACAGTTTCAAAGATTGACAATACACAACTTTGCAGTATTGTAATGGGAGAGCAGAATGATGATAGACTCCAGGACAGCGTGGACAGTCTGGTGTCCTTTTTTTGGAAATGTATTGTCTACTGTAAAAAAACTATAAAGAAATACAACCAATCAGTGCGGATAACTTTGAACAGGAAATTGTGAGAAACACATTGATCGAGAGTCTGTGTTACTGGGAAATAAACTTCTAGATATTCCCTTTCTGACCAAAACTACTTTGCAGCAAGCCCTATTCTCTATTAAATGACTCACACTGGATCCTCCATTCATTGACACTTCCAGTTCAGAATATTTCTTTTAAGGTTGAAACCTGCACACTGACTCGCAATTTTGAGAGCCTTTGATTCCTGCAATTCTGCCCGCTTGAGTATCCCCGTTATCTGGGGTCGTGCTTTCAGCTGTCTCGGCCCCAAATCTCTCACTTTCCATCTCTTGCTCCTCTTCCATGGGATGCTTGACTCTTTGAAACGTTTGGCTACATGCCCTAATTATCCTGTTCATGATCAAATTTGCCGGATATTCTGTCTTGTGCAGCACCTTCAGATGATTGAAGTTGTTGAAGGCACTACGTAAATGCAAATCCCTTTCAGTTCTGAAGAAGTCATTCTGAACTCGAGACATTAATGCTGTTTCTCTACACCGATGCTGCCAGACCTGCTGAGTTTCTCAAGCACTTTCCATGTTTATTTCAGGTTTCCAGCATCCAATGTACTTTTGCCTTAATATAAATGCAAGGTGTCCAACAGTTACATCACAAGAGGAACTCTCCTTTCTTTTCCTGGTTGTAATTTTTCTCTCCCATTGTTACCCAGCTGAATCCATGGGATTATTCTGTCCAGAGTCATCTGCGAATCTGTTTTTTTTCCTCAAAGGTTATTCATTAATGGGATGAGGGTGTTGCTGCCCAGGCAGCATTTCTTGCCCATCCCTAATTGCCCAGAGGGCACTTGACAGACTACAACATTGCTGTGGGTCTGGAGTCACATGTAGACCAGACCAGGTAAGGATGGCCGTTTCCTTCCCTAAAGGATATTAGTGAACCAGATGGGGTTTTCTCCCCCAAAAATTAACAATGGATTCGTGATCATTATTAAATCCTTAATTTCGGATATTTTATTGAATCCAAATTCCACCATCCGCCGTGGCAGGTTTCAAACCTGGGCCCGGAATTTTGTCTGGGTCTCAGGATTAACAGTCTTGTGATAATATCACTAGGCCATCGCCACCCCTTGATGTGTGTAAAAGTAACGTAGTCATAGTCCCAGAGGACCATAGGGCTGCGCTCTCATCAGAGAGAGACAATTGGTGGTGGTTTAATGCGAGGGTCACCACACCTCAGGCAAGGGGAGAGGTTCAGAAAGTGTGACGCACCTGATAGCCCCGGCTGGTGCAGGAATTGATCCCATGCTGTTGGAATCACTTTGTATTGTGAACCAGTTGACCAGCCAACTGAGCCTTCTGACATCCTGACAGTGTAAAATTTCAGATTCACAGACCTGGAGATCCTCCAGTGATCTCTTCCTTTCTTCCTAACCCCCAGATGTGAATGAATGTGAAAGTGGAAGCCACGACTGTCACAGCTCGGCCTCCTGTTTCAACAGCCCCGGCTCTTTCCAATGTGTGTGTGAGGCTGGTTACACTGGAGATGGGAGGAACTGCACAGGTAAATGACATTGAAATTAATGTAAAAACCTCAGTATGCGTAGTTGCTTTTAGAATCTGTGTTCCTGTCTAAATTGATTAATCCCAACATGATGGGCTTTGTTTCAGCAAAGAATAATGATGAAGTCTCCTAAATTTACTGGCTCAAAAATTCAGTAATCGAACCACCCTCACCATGGGAGGACATTCCTTTATGTTTAAAATGTTTAATACTCTGTCAGGATGTGGACATCATTGACAACATTGACATTTGTCACCCATCTCCTGTTGTGATAAATCGCTTAGACATTTCTAAAACTACTGTCCACCTGTAACAATCACTAGACAGGATGAAGTGTACAATCCCTGTACTCTGGAGCCTATACAGTGTGAGCCTGCAGACCCACTGTGTTGTACATTACCTCCCACTTACTGTTGAACACATATAGGCTTATCATCAAACAACGAGGCCACATTATTGCTGTCGTTATGATTCCTCCTAATGTCATTAGCAGGCAAGTCAGATGTCAGATAGATACCTGGCTTGATGAATCTTATGGAGTTAGCAAGAACTGCAGGTGCTGGAGTCAGAGACAACAACAGTGTGGAGCTGGAGGAACACAGCAGGCCAGGCAACATCAGGGGAGTAGGAAAGCTGACGTTTCGGGTCGGGACTGTTCTTAAGAAAAACCTAAAACGTCAACTTTCCTGCTGCTCCGATGCTGCCTGGCCTGCTGTATTCCTCCAGCTCCACACTGCATCATCCTTGATGGATCATATTTTGACTTAACATTGTGGGATTTTGCTGAAACCTAGCATGAGATGCTGCAGATTTTAATTCAATAATTAAAACAGAAGTACCCAAAATTCAAACCTGGTAGATTGGACAAAACACCACTTACGCAATATTCGTACTAGAGTTCCTATATCTGATATCTTGGTACATTTAATTCAGTTGTGACTCTCACCTTTAGACTGGATTGCATATAGTTTCTTCCTGGAGCAATCAAACACCTGCTTCCGTGTTCTCAGCTCTAAGTAACCTCTTCAGAGTTTATCGCAACATTTGACCAGTGATCATAATTCCAAAAGTTGTAAAATAGTCCTGGGAAAAGATAGGCCTTGTATAAAAGTTAAAGTTCGAAATTGGACATAATTGGTAGGACACAGGAACTTTCAAATGTTGATTAGGGTAAACTGTTTGCAGGTAAAGAGTTGACTGGCAAATGGGAGGCTTTCAAAAGTGAGATCACGAGAGTTCAGAGACTATATGTTCCTGTTAGAGTGAAGGGTAAGGCTGGTAAGACTAGGGAACAATGGGTGAATAAAGATATTGAGGCTCTAGTCAAGAATAAGGAGGAGACATATTGTCAGGTATAGACAACTGCGATCAAATGAATCTCTTGAAGAGTATAAAGAGAGTAGGGACATCCTTAAGAAGGAAATCAGGAGGACAGAAAGGGGATATGAGATAGCCTCGGCAAATAAGGTTAAGGATATTCTACAAGTACATTAAGAGCAAAAGAGTAACTACGGAGAGAATAGGGCCCTATAAAGATCAATGAGGTCATCTATGTGCAGAACCACAGAAGCTGGGAGAGATACTAAATGAATATTTCATGTTGGTATTTCCCGTGGAGAAAGACATTGAGGCTGGGGAACTCAGGAAATAAATATCGATGGCTTGAAAACAGACCACAGTACAGAAGAGGAGGTGCCATTGGATATTTTAAAAAAAACATAAAGGTAGATAAATCTCCAGGACCTGATCAGATGTATCCAAGGACATTGTAGAAGCTACAGAAGAAATTGTAGGGCCCCAAGTAGAGATAATTGTATCATCTACAGCCTCGCGTGAGGTACCAAAGGGTTGGAAGGTGGCTAATGTTGTGCCTACATTTAAGAAAGACCGCAAGGAGAATCCTGGGAACAATTGGCCTGTAAGTCTGACATCAGTGGTGGGAAAGTTGTTGAAGGGGATTTTGAGATACAGGATTTACATGCATTTAGAGAGGCAAGGACTAGTTAGGGATAGTCAGCATGCCTTTTTGCATGGGAATTCATATCTCACAAACTTGATAGAGCTTTTTGAGGACATGACCAAGAAGATAGATGAGGGCAGAATGGTAGGCATTGTCTACATGGATTTCAGTAAAGCCTTGGTCAAGATTCCACATGGTAGACTGCTTAGTAAAGTTAGATCATATGGGATTCAGAGAGAGCATGCCATTTGAATACAAAATTAGCTTGATGGTAGGAGACAGAGGGTGGAGGAGGAGGGTTGTTTTTTGGACTCTAGGCCTGTGACCAGCAGTGTTCCACAGGGATCAATGGTGTGACCACTGTTGTTTATAAACAATCTGGGTAAAAATTTAGGAAGCATGGTTAGTAAGCTTGTGGATGACACCAAAATTGGTAGTACAGTTGAAAGTGAAAAAGGCTATCTAGGATTACAAGGGCATCTTGATCAATTGGGCCATTGGGCCAAGGAATGGCGGATGGAGTTTAATTTGGATAAATACGAGGTGTTGCACTTTGGTAAGACAAACAAGGCAGGACTTATACAGTTAATGGTAGGGCCCTTGGGGAGTGTCGTAGAACAGAGGGACTGAGGAATTCAGGTACACAATTCTTTGAAAGTTTGGATCACAGGTAGACGAGGAGGTTAAGAAGACATTTGGCACACTTGCCATCATTGCTCAGACCATTGAGTATACAAGTTGGGATGTTATGTTACAGTTGTACCGAACATTGGTGAGGCCACTTTTTGGAGCACTGTGTACAGTTCTGGTCGCCCTGCTATAGGAAGGATATTATTAAATTGGAGAGGGTGCAGAGAAGATTTACAAGGATGTTGCCAGGACTTGACTGTGTGAGTTACAAGAAGGGGCTGGATAGGCTGGGACATTTTTCACTAGAGTGTAGAAGTTTGAAGGGTGACCTCATAGAGGTTAATAAAATCCTGAGCAGCATAGACAATGTGAATAGCAAAGGCTACAAGTTGGACCAAAGGGTCTGTTTCCATGCTGTGTGACTCTATGAACCTATGGAGCTAACACAAAGTCTTCACTGTATGTCCATCCCTCCTCAGGAGTGCCAGTCTATACAGCCATTCTATTATAAGGATTTCAAAGTTTTAAAAAAAGTGAAATTCAAAAATCTCCCTCTCTAAGCTATGTGTGTTTAAGCTTAAAGTAAACAAGTTTCAGAAGCCCCTAACGAGCCTTGAGGCCCCACTGTTTTGTACCCAGCAATATGAAAAATCTGAAAAGAACAAAAGTCCTTTAGTTGTGCATCAAAAAAAGTTATTTTAAGCCAAGCCTCCAACAATGGCTACAGGAATATGTAAAAGTTATTTACTAACTCCTAGTTATGAACTGAAAAAAAAAACCCAATCTTACAATAAATGATTTTTAAACCCAGATACAAGTCATAGTTTAAATTGAATTCCAGCAATCCATGATGAGTCCGTGAACAAAACAGAAGAACACCATCCCTGTTGAGACGGTGATGGGTGATGAGTGACTAAGACAGGAAGCTGTGAGAATGGAAGGATAACTTTAGGTGATGGTGTTCCCAAGTGCCTGGTTTTGCCTTGCTGGACACAGTAGATCTTGGATTGAGGAAATGCTGTTGATGTTATGAATGAGTTAGTGCTGTGTATATCCTGTACACAGCAGATGGGAGGAGGTGATACATGAGACAGTGGGCTAGCAAAAGAACGAGGTTTCATCTGTGTGATACTGAATGTATTGGGTATGAAAATGTACCCAACCAGGCCAATGAAAACAATTCCATCACGCTCCCTGCTGGCAGTGGAAAGGCATTAGGAAGTTGAGAGGTGGGTCAGTTACTGCAGAATGTCCATATTCTTACCTGCTCTGCCAGCCACTGTATTTAAGTGTCCAGTCCAGTTACACTTTCCCTCAATGGTGACCTTTAACATGTTAAAAGTGGAGATATGGTAATGGCTAATGCCATTCACCAACACAGGGAAGGTAATTACAGTCTTTTTCAGGTGACCATCACTATCCAGTCTTTGCGTGGTATAAAACCACCCTGTCTGGTGTATACCCAAATGTACAAGGTAGCATTTTCAACACTGGCAAACGTGAGAAACTAAGGGAGCATTTGTCAGTGGAGCATGATGTGTGGGTTGCCCTGTCATCAATTCCCCCAGGTCAAAGGGCTGTGTACACATTGGCAGGCCTAGGTTTCCCACTAACCTAGATAATTGCAATTTACTTTGCATTTTGCTGTGGATCCGTTGTTCATGAAGAGTTAGAAATAGCTGAGTTGAGCAGCCTTTGAACATGTATCTGTGCTTGTGGTCAAAGATGGTGTATTTTTGCTGGTGGATTAATGCTTTTGATCTTCCTTTGCTGTGTACAGTATGGTCAAAACCTCTGCAGTAAAGGCTGTAACCAAAGGAAATGCAAGTAAAGGTGACATTTATGAGCAATTAGTTCGGCTGAAAGAAGTGGGTGTGCTGTGGAATAGCTTGTCTCATTGAAGTGGGCCTTGATATTGAATAGGTTAAGGAACCATTGGTATAGAGAGATATCGGTGATCTTGTGTATATAAATCATATTTAATTGGATAGAAAATATAAAGTTAACCATTATTGCAGTTGGAATGGTGTTTAATAGAATGGTAGTCTTGTCATAGCTAATACTGTGCATTGGTTATTTCACACCTAGAGGACTGTGTGTAGTTTTGGCTTACTTCCTTAAGAAATTTCAGCCGAGACTGTGTGCTGAGAGGAAGCGTTCGAAATCAGTGATTGGGGTCATTTTATCCTGGACTGTTGGAGGCTGACTAATCTGATCAGATCATCTGCTCATTGCAATTCAATAGAATGTTAAAAGCGTGGAGCGATGGGATTTCATTTCTGCCGACTGGTGGTGTTTTAATTGAATGTGCATGGAGACGTTTTGAAAGCTAACTTGAACGTGAGGGACCTCTCCCTTTCAGATGTGAACGAATGTTTACAGAACGATGGTGGCTGCTCCCAGCGCTGTGTCAACACAATGGGCAGTTTCCAGTGTCACTGTTACCCAGGATACACCTTGGCACTCAGGAGCAACTCAACGTGCACAGGTTTGACCTTTCACATTTCATTTTGTAAACACTCCTACAGAATGTGTTTGATTAAAATAATCACAGTACATTCTACGGTGCATTCTACAGTGCTGATCATGTACCTGAACCACTGCTCGGTGGTAACACCTTCACCTCAAAGTCAGAACATTGTGGTTCCTCCCTTCTGAGGATTGAGCAAATAGCTCATTGTGAACACTGTAGTGCATTGATGAGGAATGTCAGAGGTGCTGACTTTCATATGATCTGTTAAACTGAGGTACCTTCTTATCAGAATGTAAACTGTCCCAGAGCAGAGTTCCAAAAATTTACGGTATGTTGTATGAATGGCTTGGCCAACATTTTATCCCTTAAAACTGTCACCAGAGCCTTATCTCATTGCTGTGCAGAAATTGGCTGCTATCCCACAAACAAACAGGTTCAACAGTTGAAAAACTGCTTAAATGACTGTATTTGCTTTCTCGTGTCTTGAGATCATGACAACACAGGCTTTTTATTTTGTTTGAAAGATGACCACTATCTTTTGTCACTGCACTGAAGCGCAATCCTGCATTTTGTGCTGTCAGCTCTAATGAGGACTTGAACCCATGACCTTCTAACCAAAAAGCAAGAATGTAGCGTCAAGAAGAGCAGAAGGAACAGAGGAACAAGAGCCTTTCCTGTATCCGAGGCAAGACTGTTTCTTCAGTCCACACCGACAAACACAGTTTAAAGTATTTCCATTGAAGCCTTTAAAAGGAAGTCAGATAGTGAGGCAGGAAGGAAAAGAAGATTCTGTAGTTAAGGTTAGATCAAGTAAACAGAATGGGAAGAAATTGTGAGAGCGCAAATATTGATAGATCTGACCGTTCAAGTGGCCTGTTTCTGTCCTGTTGGTATTGACATTATGCAAAATCTCGAATCAGGAGCAAGGATGAATATTGTATTGCTTGAGAGGTTTATCCAGCTAAAGTCCTTGGCAGAATTGTGCTCCAGTTTGACCCAACAGTGTCTTATTCATCCACTGACTGATTCACTGGTGTTTTATTTTTTAACGCTGCTTTCAGATGTTAACGAGTGTGCAGATCCAGCAATGAACCAGTGTGACCCAAACGCAGAGTGCCTGAACTCTGCTGGTTCCTACAGCTGTGAGTGCAAACCCTATTACACAGGGAATGGGACACATTGTGAAGGTAAGCAGCAGGGCTCGGGTCCCAGCCTCCTCCTCACAGAACTTGAAGCTACACTGGATTGGAGATCTACCTTTACGGCCTGGCAGGAAAGGGAATCCTGCAGATTCTGTGTGATCACGTTCCCCATTAGATTGTCTTTACTGCTGTCCACTCAGGTGATGCTGAATGCCCTGATGGAAGGGCAGAAATAGATTGTCACTGAGTGGAACATTAATGAAAATGAGAGAGTTCGTCTCCGAGCTCATGAGGAGCAATGGGTGATGCGTTCGCAAGTAAATCAGAGAATGAATGTTAAATTCTACCAGAGCAGTTTGAAGATTTTAATTCTATTTTTAATAACATGCAGAAGCTAGGAACCAAACAAAAAGGTTTTGGTCAAAGTGACCAGGAAGTTGTTGGATTGTTGTAAAATCCCAATCAGTTCGGCCCCGTCCTGTACAGAAAGAACAGATGGTGCTTATCCAAATGTGACTCCAGCCCTACATCAGTGAAGTTGTCTCTGAAATGGCCTAATAAACCATTCTGCTGTGTGACAACTATAAAGAATAGGCCATCATAACCTTCTCAGGGCAACCAAGGTTGGGCAGCAAACTTCAGCCTGGCCAAGTGTTGGCCACATCCCAAGAATGAAAGAGAGGTTGTTTCTTTCTGTGATTTATTTTCTCACCATTATAAAGATTATCACAGGTATCATTATGTCCAAAACAAATCCTTCAGCAGGAGAGAAGCCACTCAGAAATTTCACACACACTGATTGACTTGACGCAAATCAGAAAGTGACACAAACAGTTTCAGAATTTGTCATAAAAATGCAACACAACATCCCTCTCCAAGCAGATTCTCGATAGGGGTCCAACAATTGACTTAGAACAGACCATCAATAAGAAACAATTGAAAAGGTTCTGAAGTCAAAGAAAGCAGGCATAAAAAAATCCTAAGTTAAAGGTGAAGAGAGATTTATGCAACATTAACACAACATGCATGAGGAATTGAGAGTTTAATGAATGTTAGTTTTGTGAATTAAATATTTTACTTTCCCATTTCTTCTACTTGTTTATATCTATCTCGCTGTTAAGTGAGTCAGTGCTTTGATGATTCATTAAGCACTGCAGTAGAACGTAGGTGAGAACAATCAGAGCTATTACAAATAGCCAAACTTATCTAACCACTTAATGTTTTCCTTCTCTGTTTCTAGGTTGTTTTTGCCCACCAGAAATTATTCCAGGAACAGCGAATCAGCCGGCTCTTTCAGGCAATCCCTGTCCCTGTGTATCAGGCTTTATCGTGTCCAATAACTTCCCAAGTCTGTACCAGAACAGTGCAGACATGTACTGGTTCTTCAACATGGCTCAGTTGTCTAATGCCACTCGACAATACACAGGTAAACGGAAACTCCATTCCCGTAGGTAAAATTAGAGACGTTGGCGATGCACCAGTCACTATCCAGAAAGCAGACTCTTGAGAGCCAATGTGTGAGATGGTTCTCTATCAGGCCTGGAGTTGCCAAATTCTAGTTGAACTGTGAATTGGAAACTTTGATCACATGATTTCCTTCCCCATATGTTCTTTCATTGGTCACTTAGCATGTCAATCTTCATGGTAGGCGTGATTAATGGCTGAAAAAGCACCCACAATTCCCTACTCCCCAGAAACCACACTATCTTGTGATTTTCACCAGTTCGTACACATATGCAATTCATTCACACCACATCCTGGAATTGCTGCTACTTTGCTGGTTGTTGGTCATCGATTTTGAGGAAGATGAAAGGCGTTTCGAATGAAAGCCTGGAATAATCTGGAAGGATTGTCAAGCCAACTTTAGCTCCTGCAGGAAGTTGGATGGGTAGTATATGGGAAGTTGGCCCGCCCCAGGCAATTTTTCGTAGCCAAAGTTATTACCATAATTTTGATGGGCTTATGGTGTTGTTTCTTCCAGGGCCAGAGCTAAAGCTCCTGCCTGTGTCATTGGCAACAGAATGCAGCAGAAGAGAGGAAAAATTATGAAACTATTTAAAGTGATTGCAGATGAGATGATCTGTAACATTTAAATCGTTCATCGTACCACCACCACCATGGGGAAAATAAAACCATACAGCTAGACAGCACCTATCATGATCTGATGATGTATCAAAGCATTTAAAAGCTGAGATTGAACTTTTGAAGTAGCATTACTGATGTACTGTAGAATACATAAGAAACAATTTGCACTCAGCAAGGTCCAGTAAACTGCTATGAGATAAATTAGTGGACAATCCAGTTTAGTGATGTTTGTCAGAGGACAGATGTTGTCAAGGATGTCCATAGACACACCTCAGTACTACTTTGAAATGTTATCATTGGGCTTGTTCTGTTCACCTGAGGACCTCAGCTTAACCTTCGTCAGAAGTGGAACATGCCTGTTCAGGTCTGAAATTGACTCCAGTTCCAAAGCAAGCAGTAGCCTCCCAATGGCTTCATTGTAAGACAAACTATATCACCACCACCAACAGATTCTGTGCCTATTAACCTATCGATGGTTAGCTCTGTGCACAAATTGGCTGCCACCTTTGCCTATATTACAGCAGAAACTTTTGACAGACTGATACCCATATACTGAATTAAGCAGCAAATGACTTTCAGAGATTTACAAGGAAGTTATTGTAAGTCCATAGTGTAATAAAAACAACAGGTTATTCTTTCAAGATCTTTTCCGTGTTTGGATGCCCATCTCTTCCCCCACCCCAGGGAAGAATCTATTTCTTTTTTCTTGAAGACCCACCACCAAATCACTGAAGTAATCAAATAAACAAGTAGCAATTAACCATTGGGGAACTGTTAAGCAAAATCGCAAAGGTGGGGAAAGAAAGGAGGGAACAAAATCAAAATGGTTTCGGAGGAGGAAATATTGCAGTGCCCACCTCTCACTGAAACCTTTGAACGTGTTGATGGGCATGGTATCCTCGTCCTCCTCTAAGGACTCCTGGGCACAAATGTAGCCGTGCAAATGGGACAGACTGTCTGGTTTATCGTCCTCTCCATGGCCTACTGCCTGAACCTGCTGATGGCTCCTTTACCCCAGCCCAAGAACAACCACTTTAACGTAATTTTGAAAAACTCACCCATCAATTGACTAATTACCAAGTAATAATTAACAGCTGCTCAAGACCCCGGCTTTTTGATGTGAATCCACCACCGATTCACCAATTAAAACAAATGAACTGCAAACATTGACAGAAGTTGCTGGAAAAGCTCAGTTCTGAGGAAGGGTCACTGGACCCGAAACGTTATCTGTGATTTTTTTCCTTCACAGATGCTGCCAGGCCTGCTGAGCATTATCTCTCCCACCAAATGCATTTTAATTTAGTTCTGTACTTCTCTTCTAACGTTTCCCTCAGTTTTGTCGTAGCTCTACTGTCTCGGGTGCAGTGACCCTTACTCAGAACTGAGCTTTTCCCGCAACTTCTGTTTTCTGATTTATAGCATCTGCAGTTCTTTCGGTTTTTGAATTACAAACATTGCCCACCCGAGACAGTAGAGCTACGACAAAACTGAGGGAAACGTTAGAAGAGAAGTACAGAACTAAATTAAAATGCATTTGGTGGGAGAGATAATGCACTCCAGCCGTGCAGTTCTGAAGGAGGTTAAACTGAGTTCCCCAATTCTATCGAAAGACACTATGCAGTCTTTCTTTTAATATAAACTAATGCCAAATCACCCAAACAAACAACAAAACAAGTCACACTGGCGAACATTGCCTACCAGGGGCAGTGCAACAACAACATAGATGAAGCAAGGGTATGGAGAGAGGGAAGATCCCAGCTCTTTTTTTTTTTAAATAAACCTGTTCCAAAGTGTTACAGCCCACCTGTGGAGCAGGTGGATTTTGATCTTTAGCCTCCTGACACGACCACCGCAAGACACAACACCAAGAACTCGGCTCTTTATTTAAAACAAAATGAACCGCCACTAATTCACATGGAGGCATTGGCCGAGGGGTATTATCACTGGACTGTTAATCCAGAAACTGAGGTAATGTTCTGGAGACCCAGGTTCAAATCCCACCACGGCAAATGCTGGAATTTGAATTTCATAAATATCTGGAATTAAGAGTCCAATGATGACCATGAATCCATTGCCAATTGTCAGGAAAAACCCATCTGGTTCACTAATGTTCACAATGAGCATCTGAGATAACAAGGTGTAGAGCTGGATGAACACAGCAGGCCAAGCAGCATCAGAGGAGCAGGAAAGCTGACCTTTCAGCTCTGGACCCTTCTTCAGGAAATTCAGAGCATCGTTTGTTTTCCAGTCAATGTTGGAGCAGTTCTGGTTGACCATTAAAGGGAACTGCATCTCTAACACTGACAAAGACTGTTCAATGAAATGTATCTTTGGTGAAGTTCTCTGGACAGCCTGAAAACATGAAAAATATTCCTTACAGAGTAACATCCGCAAAGACAGGAAGGTGTCTGGTCCCCACAGGCCATCCCTGTCAGCCACATTGTGACACATTGACTCCCAAACCCCAGGTAACTGGCAATCGTGCAGCTTCAAATCTATCCCCAGGATTGGGAGTGGCAAGAATTCCAGGGAGTTCCTTACTGGTCCCTCAAGGAGAACAACAGCCATTGTAACACTATGGACTTCCTTGCTGTTCTTCCAAATAATTTGACCTGATACCGTGTCAGGTGTCTTACTGTCTTGTTTTTCAATGTCTTACAAACATTACTTGTTCCTGTTGAGCCTCACTCTAGATTATGCACTTGTATATCTGAAATGGGACCGAAACACACCTTGTTTTGACTCTGACTCGGGCGCAGTAGCTCCTACTAATTATTTATTTTATCCTTATCTGTATGCAAAGTATTCCGTGCACCCCATGAACACTGTACAGAACTGTGACTTCCACTAAAAAGTGTCCATATTGTTATTCCACACAGGAATCCGATTCCGGGTGGAGTCACTGTCTGTGGAGTCCCAGGAGGATTACATCTCCTTTGGACGTGGAACAGCTCCCGAGCGACAGAAACAGTTCACACTGACTGAGAAACACTTGAACATCACGACCTTTCACCTCTCCAATTGCACAGACTCCTGGGTCCATTTCCACTCTGGCCCAAACGTGCCGAACACAAGGTTCAGAATTTATTATGAAATGGGTGAGTTTTAATTAATTCTTTACTGATTATCACTGTGCCCACCTCTGGCCCCCTGACAGCATTATCCAAGGTAAACTGAGAACTGGGGCTTCACATTAAAACAATATTGTAAAAGAAGGCAATTTCAAATTAATTAGATTATGTTTGCATGCATTATTAAGAACATTGTATATAATTCTCAGTTCAATATTGTATCTAGAATGTTGACCGAAGACATGAAGAACAGACTCATGATGCCTCAGGATTAGTTAAACAAATGACACAATGGACTGAATTGTTCCCTCCTGTGCAGTACACTGCAATCATTCAGTGAGGGAACACAGAGAAAGTGTTTGGGAAATTCTCCCTCTCTCTTTGCCGGACATTTGAACACTATGACATTTCTGGAACAGCAATATTGCATATCCATGTTAATGTGGATCCACAAATCTGTCTTTGTGTTAAGAAACTGTGTTCCTATAAAACACAGAGATAAGGAGCCAGTCTTCTGTGTTTGTGCTGAATTTCATAATCGCACCCTAATGTTACACGGAGCATCACTATGAAGACCTACATCACCTGAATGATTTTTTTAATAACTGTACATTGTACATTATTACCTATTTTTATTGTAGGCAATGGGAGAGTCATGTAAAATGCGTGGCTGAAGCAATGTGGTCTGTTTTACATCAGTGTTCACCAGTCAGGGCTGTCCCCATTGTAGATTTTGATAACATGATGTTGTCCTTAAATGAATGTGTTTTTAATGGGAGGGGGCAGGGAAAGTCTTGCCCTGACTCAGGGCCTGGCCATTCCCTGACTCGTCCCTTCACTGTGTGAACACATTAATATCCCTGTGTGCCCTTGATTTTGCAGTGCCACGTCTGTGCCAGAACCTGAGTTGTGATGTCAATGCAGTTTGTCACACAGACAGCTCCGGGTCCCTGGTATGTAGCTGCAAACCAGGCTGGAGGAGATCAGGTCCCAGATGTTATGGTAAGGCACTCCCACCACATGCGTTTCTCTCCACTGAAGCCAGTTTTTATTACTGTCCCAAGGGTCTAGGCCCGAAACGTCAAGCTTTCCTGCTCCTATGATGCTGCTTGGCCTGCTGTGTTCATCCAGCTCTACACCTTGTTATCTCTTTGTACTGTCCCAGTTTGTGTTTGGAGCCTGATGGGGCTGCAGCTGAACCCCTGGAGTTTGCATAGAGCTTGGATCGTTGTGTGAGAGCTTGGCTCAGTCGGTAGCTCATTGAGCTCTGTGTCAGGAGGTCAAGGGTTCAAGTCCACTTGAAAAGATTAAACACCAAACATTAGTGAGCTCCCTTCCTTCAAGTTATGTCACTGCTTCGTGTTGAGATGCTTGAGGCTTTGAAACAGAATTCAGTTTACATGATACAAGAATACTGTTGGATCACTTTGCCTCTCCAGCTGAACTACAAGATTGTTAAACATAAAAAGGAGGCCATTCAACACGTCAAGTAAGCTCCCCAAATGCAGGTTTTACTTGGAACCTTTTGCTGCCTTTTCCCTATAACCCTACGCATTTCACATGCCTCATTTGAATCTGCCTACACCACACTTTCAGGCAGTGTCTCCTAAACTTGGAGACCTTTACTGTGTGAGAAATCTTTTTCATATCACTTCTAATTCTTTTGCCAATTAGTTTCGATCTGTGCTATGTTGTTCTCAACTCTGACCCCCGAGGAACTCCACCACAAATCTTCCTTTACCCTGAAGAACATTCACAGTATTCTGGTTCCTGTTGTTCAGCTAATTGTGTATCCATGCGGCTGTAACTTCGCTCACAAAGTTGTGCAGAGTTGTATCAAATGCCTTTGGGAAATCCATGTGTTTGATATCAACAATACTACCCTCATCAATCCTCAATCGTAGAATCATAGAGGACAGAAGAGACTGTTCGGCCCATCAAGCCTGTATTGACTCACTGTTTGTTTTTTTAAATCTCCGGGCAGTTAGATAAATTTACTTTTCCCTTAAGAGTTCCATGTTGATTTTTGTTAATTAATTTCCTCATTTGTTCACGTGACAAGCATGTAGTATTAAAATTTGAAAATTTAAGTTCAAAAGTGGAAGTCTTGTGTAGTTTTACATTTGGTTTGTATTTCTGTATGTGCACATCAAGATGATATGGTTTTAACTTCATTTTAGATTTGTTCTGAGTACAGTGTTGGAGTGTCTGAAATTTGGTGCAATGTGTATTTATAATAAGGGTTTACACCTTTGAGTAGAGCTTAAGGTGAACTGTTCAGTGCTTTGGAAACAAAGGGAGAAGTCAAAGGTTACGGAAAAGCCTTTCTTTGCTCTGAAAGTGTTTTGAAATCGGTAAAAAGAAAGTTCCTGAAACCAATTACATCCATACCAACTGAATAAGGAAGTTTAACAGATACAGGATGAACTTTCACGGAGATTTGATTATCCGCAAGGTTGTTGTCAGGGCTAAAAGGGTTGAATCTCTAATTCTGATATTTGCAATAGGAGGCTGAACAGGCTGGGGCTATTTTCCCTGGAGAGTCAAGGGCTGAGGGGTGACCTTATAGAGGCTGATAAAGTCATGAGGAGGATAGGGTGAATAGTCAAGGTCTTTTCCCCAGGGGAGGGAAGCCCAAAATGAGAGGGCATACGTTTAAGTTGAGAGGGGAAAGATTTAGAAAGGACCTAAGGGAAAATCTTTTCACACAGACGGTAATGCGTATGTGGAATGAGCTGCCAGAGGAAGTGATGGAAGCTGGAACAATTACAACATTTAAAAGGCATCTGGATAAGTACATGAATAAGAAGGGTTTAGAGGGATATGGGCCAAATGCTGGCAAATGGGACTAGATTAATTTAGGATATCTGGTCGGTGTGGACAAGTTGGACCAAAGGGTCTGTTTCCACGCTGTACATCTCTATGACTGTATCAGTTTGTTCTTACAATAGTCGGTATTTTTATTCCTTTTTGTATGTGATTTCTTATTTGTCAAAAGTAAATTGACAGCTTCTTGTGATTATGTTCAGTAATTGGCCACATTGGCAAACAAATCGCAAAAATAAAACTTGTGGTGTATCAACAGGTTTTGCTCCAGAATCAGTTTTGCCCAGTGTTACCATTGTAACACTGTTAAGTTTGCTCAAATTATTATTTCTATGAGTTTCCCCATCATTGAAGTTAAACCGCTTGGCCTGTCACTGCTCGACTTATATCGACATCATTTTTTCAGCAGGGCTGTAAGCTTTGCAATCCTACATTACTGTTACACCAGCCTTGACCCTAAGAAAGACTTAAAAAAAAATGTCTAATGCCTCTGCAATTCAGTTAACACTTCCCTCACAATCCTTGAATGCATCGCATCTGATCGCATGCATTCCTGCGCATCTCTTGTTTTTGTCCTTCCAGTTGGAAGTATTGATGGGTTTGCAAGCTGCTTTCAAGGAACCTTGATGAGTCCCTACAGTGCATCTTGTAGAATGTTATAATTCATGGATCAGCAGATCTTTGCATTACTAGTGCTGATACAGTTGGAGGTTCTCACCTAATTTCAATATTAGTTATCTCAGAATTTTACCAAGGAGATGTTGTTAATTCCAAATACGCCCTTTTCTCTTATGATACTGTAAATAATTGTCAAAGCTTGCAGTTGTACTCATAGTCAGTCACAAATGGCCAATGCCTGTTCTAGCTGTGCACGCACTTGCTTTGCAGTAAGGTCTGAATATTAACAAGCCTTCTACCCCTTCACTTCTTCCCCAGAGCTCAGGAACATAGTGCAAGCTGTAACAGCCAATGTCACAGGGCCCAATGTCACATTGAGATGGACGGTCATCCCAATACCAGGAACTGAGATTCTCAACTACCAAATTAATACAAACTGCTCTAACTATACCAACGGGGCCATCCAGCTGCAAACGTACCAGCCTGGAAACACCACCAGTTTACTTTTAACAGGTAGGTACTTCAGATCTCATTTAGACAGCTGCCATTAGAGACCGCTGAGCAAGTTGTGATCTGCTTTCAAGAAATGAGAAGTAATAGCTTGGCCTGTGAAACCTGCTTCAACCGTGTCAGTAATCCGTTTGATGATGCTGTTATCTAAGTCGTTTGGAACGTCATGTTGAGGTTGTACAGGACGTTGGTGAGGCCTCTTCTGGAGTATTGTATCCAGTTCTGGTCGCCCTATTATAGGAAGGATATTAAGCTGGAGACGGTTCAGAAAAGATTTACCAGGATGTTGCTGGGAATGGAGGGAGGGTTAAAGGGAGAGGCGATAGGCTGGGACTACTTTCACTAGAGTGTAGGAGGTTGAGGGGGTGACTTTATGGAAGTTTATAAAACCATGCTGGGTACAGATAAGGTGAATAGCCAGTATTTTTTCCCTAGGGTGGGGGATTTCAAGAGTGGGGGCATATTTAAAAAAGCCATAAGGGGCAACTTCTTTTACACAAAGTGGTTCATGTGTGGAATGAACTTCCAGAGGAAGTGGTGGGCTGTAGGTACAATTGCAACATTTAAAAGACATTTGGATAAGTTCATGAATAGGACATGTTTGGAGGGATATGGGCCAGAGCAGGCAGGTGGGACTGGTTTAGTTCAGGATTATGGTCAGCATGGACTGGTTGGACCAAAGGGTCTGCTTCCAATCTGTGTGACTCTAAGTTGCATTTGCCTGTTTTGTGAGGTTTCTGCCTTTTTTAACCCTTTATTCTGTCCTAAAGATATTGACTATTACTGGATCATAAGAACTAAGAGTAGGAATAGGCAAATTAACCCATGAGCCTGCTCCACCACTTGATACAATCATGGCTAATCTCAACCATATCTACGCTCCTGTTAATTACGCAGAAAACCCACCCTTGCACCCAGCAGTACATTTACAGGATTTGCTGGTGTTCAACCAAAGTGGGTCATCATTGCTGAGGTACATCCACATTCCGGTTCACTATCTTCATACAGAGAGTGACAAGGGGTCAGTTAGATGGACACAGGATGGATTCGGAGTTGGGAGGAAGGGCACAGCTTGAGCTGAGCTTTGGGATTTCTAGCTTAAAGAGAAATGAGAAACTAATGAATCTTGGGCACTGAAGTTCTACATCAGTGACATTTGCCGAACAAGTGCCTTCAGGAACTGAGTTCTGGTTCCTTTATTATTGGGGATGCCTGTCTATTAGGTGGTTTTGCTGGCTGCAATCATTTAACAATCCAGTAGGCTGAACCACACACCGTTTGAGATATTTGACAACCTTCTCAATGAAACTAGAATGAAATTTACAGAAACGCATGCTGATAATAACAAGAACAAAGTGTGTTCGTATAGTTCCGATAACATTGTAAAATGTATCAAGGTGCTCCACAGGAAAGAACACGAAATACCAACGCTTAGGGAAAAAGCTAAAAGCTTCTCTAAAGAGAGGTGTTTTAAGGAATGATTTAATGGAGAGAAGACATATGAAGGGGTTTAGGGAGGGAATTTCAGTGCTGATGCCTGGATAGTTTAATTTGGTGACAAAATTAAAAATTGGGGATGCTGAGAAGTCTGAATTTGAGAAATCTAGATAATTAGAGTACATTGGACTAGAGCAAAGTATAAAGATATGGCAAGTAAAAGCCAAGAAAGGGTTGAAAATTAAGGACCTTAATTTTAAAAATTGAATTATTATTGAATGGGTAGCCAGGATAGTCCGCAAGTGTGGGAGTGATGGGTGATCAACACTGGACATGGTCAGTAAAGTTTTGGATCGGCTCAGGTTTAAGAGGATCTAAGGTGATCAGAGGAGCAGGCAGCAGGGATAGAGCATTGGACATTTCAAATCTGTCTTAATCCTCCGTGGCAACAGTTTCAACCACTTAGATACATGAGAAACTCGGAGGGGTGTTAATGGAAATTAACATTTGTACGTTTTGTACATGGTCTCTGACTAATGTGACTGAAATTGCAGGTCTGGGTTCCCTGTCACTGTGTACCGCTGTGATCCAGGTAAACACCTCTTCAGATGGCCTGGTGACCACTCAGCCTTTTACATTCAAGACCTACCCTGGTGAGCATTTCCAGTTCTCTTCTTTTGTTACTTGTTCCACAAAGTCCAGTTGTGTGCTCTCAGACAAGTCTCCATCATTCAGGCCAGTATTTGGAAACAACTTGATGCAAAGCAGAATTGGGCAGGGAGGTACAAAGTAGCTCAGTAACAGTTGTCTTCAGGGTAACTGGTTAATTGGGCCAAGAGCGAAGCTGTCTTCTGGCTGCTTGGTAAAAGCAACATTAGAAACGTTGTAGAACAATCTCCTTTCAATGCTGTTCTAATAATGCGCTGACCCTTGATCAGGAACTAAAGAAAGCTTCCCTCAAGACTAGGTACTTAAATGTTCCTACAAGTGATATTGGAGATATTGAGAGAAATGACAAATTGTTCATTGCTGAACCAGATGAGAGATTAAACTAATGATCTTAGTGCATGCATTAAGTGAAATTAATTCCCATTCCAGCCACGTTATCTCCTACCAATATAAAATCAACTCATTGATAAAGCAGCATTCTCTGTTCTCGAAGGTTTTGGAGTGGATCTGTAGCTCGGGTTGTGGGCGTTGAGGTTGGTTGGCTTGCAGAGCTGGTTTGTTCCGCAGACGTTTCGTTATCGTGCTGGGTAATATCCTCAGTGCAGCCTCTGATGAAGCGTCGGTGTGTTTTCCCGCCTGGTTTTTAAACTCTGGGGTCCATTGCGATGGATTGCCTCATGTCCGGGTTTCCTCTGTAGTGGAATGTGTATGGGGTTGAGTTCAATGTGGTTATTAATAGCCTGCTTCGTGGAGTGCCGTGCTTCTAGGAATTCTCGTGCTTGTCTCTGCCCGGCCTGTCCCAGGATCCTGGTGTTGTCCCAGTCGAAGTCGCGGTTCTCCTTGTCCATGAGGATTGAGATGAGTGCGTATTGAACAATATTGAACTCCACCCCACATACATTCCACTACAGAAGAAACCCGGAAGTGAGGCAATCCAGGGATAATAGGATCTGCAGATGGTGGAGAATCCGAGATAACAAGGTGTGGAGCTGGATGAACACAGCAGGCCAAGCAGCATCATAGGAGCAGGAAAGCCTCCATATCATCAGACCCCAGAGTTTAAAAACCAGGCGGGAAGACGCACCGACACTGCATCGGAGGCTGCACTGAGGATGTTACCCAGCACAGTAACAAAATGTCTGCGGAACAGCAAACCAGCTCGGTGAGCCAACCAACCTCAATCCTCTGTTCTGATTCTAATCTTCAGAACAAGATTGTTGAAAAACTGGTTAGAAACAGGACTGTTTCAGTATTTCGAATAACAAGGACAGATTAAATAATGTGCTGAGCTAAGGATGGTTCCTGAGCTAAGGAAGCTCCTACTTTGAGATGTTTGATCATCAAACTGTAACAACCTCTTCAACTGAGTCAATCTGCTGTTAAACTGCAATCTAAGGGAAGCAACAAGAACACCTGAGGTGCAATGATTTGCTTTCAAAGATCTGCCTGCTACCAAACTGAGCTGCAGTGAGTCTGTTTCTCATTGAGAGACGTGGGCATGATGTTGAATTGACAGGCAGCGCACGATTTAATGGAAGACATGAAGAAGAATGGTACGTTTTAGTTGCATTAAGCTCCTGTTAGACCACACCAGTTAACTCAGTTCAAGTTTGAGGCATTGCATCTTAGAAAGTGTGAATGGAAGTGGATATGACACAGGTTTGCCTGAATGATTCAGAGTTGTAATGGGTTAAATTATGGTGATTGACTGCAGAAATGTGGCTTCATTATAAGATATCGGGCATATGGAAAGATACTTCCTTGAG
The DNA here is from genome assembly GCA_024137785.1 of Ginglymostoma cirratum. NCBI lineage: Eukaryota > Metazoa > Chordata > Chondrichthyes > Orectolobiformes > Ginglymostomatidae > Ginglymostoma > Ginglymostoma cirratum. Next base: position 54,409,185 of record JAHRHZ010000020.1, on the reverse strand, counting down.
TATGAGAAATTGAGGGGCTATCAAATCCACAGGACCATAAACATAAAATTAGAATTAGGCTGTCAAGAGTGAAATCAGCAAAGACTTCTACTGTGCTAAGTGGAGGAGAGATTTAAGGATTGTGAGTCAATAGTTGCTTTTCAGACTGGAATTGATCACTTTTCATTGAATAAGACCAACAGTTGAGAGATGGAGCAAAAGATGGGTACATGAAGCTGAGGGGCACATGAACTGTGATCTCATGACTGGGTGAATTGGCTGGGGTCTACATTGAACTTCTCCTGCAATAGTGTTAGGATGTGAGCACTGTCTTCTATTCTGGCTATCAGTCTATATGCAACCTGCAGACAGCAGGACTGTGCAGTGCAAGCATCTCAAAGTGACACCAGTGCTAGTCTGTCTTCGGCCCAACTGCAGATACAAAAGAACCACAGCAATGCAGAACCTGTTTTTATCTGTCACCTTCAAAAAGGAGAGAGGTGTCGTGGGCTATGGGCTGAAAGTCTCCCAGTTATTTCTTAGTGAATGGTGACCGTGCTGATAAACAGCCAAGCACTGAACCCAGCTACATTGGGTCAGGCTGAAGAGGATCCAGGTATCAGTGGGATGAGCTAAAGGCAGCTCTTCACACAATGTTCCTCATCCCCTGATTTGCTTTCTGGCTGTGCTGCAGTTAGACTATCAAAACTGTGGGTCTGTAACTCTGTTAGCAATAGATGGGTTAACAGTATTGTAAACAATTGTACTTTGATTAAAACTGGCCACCAATGTCTACTCAGCAGCCCATAAACATTCGACTACTAATGTCATGCAATGCAGTTTTCACCCTGGAAAGATGCTAATTTAGACTTCCTCAGTAGTCAGGTGGCCTATTCAGCGAGTTGCTCAGCCATCAAGATCCCTCGTGTTCTCCATTGCTTGAGTAAACTGATCTCGGCTAAAGATGTTAAATCGTCAGTGGAGTTAGGGAAGGAAATCAGTCTGAGTTTCCCACCACCTACGCTTCCCCACCCCTTCCTTTATCTACTGGAAGCCAATTGTTAAGAGTGGACAGGTTCGTGTATGCATCTGGCGCCTCCCCATTTGTGAACAGGCACTCATTACTCAGTGCAGTAAATTCTCGAGATTATGCATGGGTGATACTGGGGTGGAGTGGATCATCCGCTCATTTGAGAATCTTTTTAATGCTCATTCCACTGATTTTCGTCCGAATGTAATTTCGGATGGGATCTATTAGGGCAGACAATCCAATCCCCTCCAGATTATCACTTATGTGGCCGTGGAAAGAGCCCATTGATCAGCAGTCACTTCAAACCCTCGAGAACATTCTAACATGGGAAAGATGTGGAAAGGGCTGAAAGAAAATGTCATTTCTACTTGGTTTTTAAGGGCCATCAAAGAAGTAACAATTTACTTTTCATCTATAGGCATTTTCTGCTGATATTTTCAAGTATTCTCGAAGTTTGTGTCTTTAATTTAACATTTTTCTCTTTGGAAATGATTCCAGAAGCTCTGAGTTTGACCTCCATCTCCACCAACAGTGCTGTGATCTCCTGGGCCCCTCTTGGGAGTGTGAATGCTCTGATGGGCTGCAGTCTGCAATACTACAGCATTGGGAGCCCCAGTACTGTCCACACGGTCAGCCTCGTCTCAGTCAGTACAGAGGCAGTGATCACAGGTAAGGTGTAAAGTCAACTGGCCTTCATCTCTGTGGACAGGCATTGACATTCTGTAAATATTCACAGAACACCAAGTAAAATCTTGCACTTGTCAAGATCTTGGAATATGCCAAGGTGTTCAACAGTTAATTAGTTTGCTGTAAAATGCAGTTACTCTTTGTAATGGACTGTTAGATGAGTTGATCCTTTAAGTCACAGCCATGTTTCAGTGGGAGCACTGAGGCCTCTGAATTACAGTTGGTGGGTTCGAGTCCCACTCCAGACATCTCGGTACAAAAATCCCTACTCCTGCTACAGCCAATGATTATTGCGCTCCAATCTCCCTTAAACAGCAATGTGATAATGATCAGACAATCTATTGTAGCAATGTTTTTTGAGGGATGAGTATTGGCTAGGGCACAAGGGAGAAGTGCCCTGCTCCCTTAAAAACCATGTTGCAGGATCATCTACAGGCATCTGAGAGCAGAGGTGTGACGAGGCTACAATGAGAGCAAAGATTTTGTACCGAGATGTCTGGAGTGGGACTCGAACCCACCAACTTGTGATTCAGAGGCCTCACTGCTCCCACTGAAACACAGCTGAGACTTACAGGATCAATTCATCTGATTGCCCATGATAGACAGGGGGGCATACAGTAGGTCAGGTAACTCTCACCTTGAGGCTAAGCGTTGACCTAGGAGTAAAATATTAATGCAACTGACAGGATGCCAAATAAACGTCAGACCTCCCAGGCTGGATACTGGGCTGATCATCCAGCAAATCTGATAAGGTGCTCCTGCTCAGAATCACACAAGTGTTACAGTGCTGAAGGAAGCCACCCCAGCCCCACGGTGTGTTAAAGCAGGCAGCTCAGCAACCCACTACTGTGCACACCCGTGTCACCTCAGGACAGAGGTTAGCCTGAGATTGCAACCACGAGGGGTTGGTCACTGTCTAACAAATGTGGGTGGGATGCTCCGAGGATACCCTGGCATACATCACCGGAAGACAGCATTAATGTGAGACCATCCACGGGCATGTTTATGGTTGATCAGTCTGGGACTGTGAGAATAATATTAGATAAACTATGTACCCAACACATTGAGTTGAACAATTACTTCAGATTTCAGGATCTTGTGTTTCATCACGAGTATTTCTTTTCAGGGTTGGAATCAGACAATACTTACGTCATGTCCATTGCATGTGATTCACTCTCTCCATGGACACTCCGCTCCCAGTATCTTAATGTCACTACTCTCCCAAGTATGTATTTCGCCAATTCATTATAGTTGCAAAATTGGCTTTTGTTCACAGCCAGAGAACTGAAATGTTTTCCTCAATCTGACTGAGGCTCTGTTTTATTGGCAGCTTCAAGATTCGTCAGCAACATATGGGCTTCCCATATAACCTCATCTACTGCCATGATTGGCTGGGATCTGCACGCTACAGACACTGCCCTGGTTGGGTCCTATACCATTAGCTATGGTCCTTATGGCAGTGATAGACCCAAGAAGAATATAATTGCTTTCCCTCCAAATACCAAAGTGACCCTCAATGGTAAAGACAGGGTGACTAACTCTGAGGACATCAAATAACGGGGCACTTTGACTGGTGTTGGATGGTGTTGGGATTGGATGGTCAATGCTGCAGTGGCTAGTGTTGGGGTTGGGGGGGTGACCACAGTGTGCAGGGATGGGGAAAGAGACGTAAAGGTTCCTCACATGTAAAGGCACAGCCAAAGTGACCTGGTATAGTACAATATGATTTTGCAACCTATTTCCTGAATTATTTCAAATTTGCTTGCAATTTCTCCTCAGTTTAGGACAGAAAATCAATAATCTTCGTGTTGGGTTCTGCTGCAGAACCCACTTCCATCAGACTCGTGTCCTATCTTTACAGCAGTCATCTTCTCAATGGGCTATGGGATTTGATCGATGTTCCTACATGATTTACTTATTGTTATAGATTATAATTATATTTAGTTTATAAAATAACAGTCAATGACGAGGAAGAGCATTAATAGTGACAATGACCTGTGAGTATAGGAGGTCGGAGGGCATGTTGTGGCTGTACAGGACATTGGTTAGGCCAATTCTGGTCTGCCTGCTATAGGAAAGATGTTATGAAACTTGAAAGGATTCAGAAAAGATTTCCAAGGATGTTGCCAGGACTGGAGGGCTTGAGCTATAGGGAGAGGCTGAATAGTCTGGGGCTATTTTCCCTGGATCGTCAGAGGCAAAAGGGTGACTTTATAGAGGTTTATAAAATCAGGAAGGGCTTGGGTGGGGTGAATAGGCAAGGAATTTTCCCCAGGGTAAGAGAGGCCAAAACTAGAGGACGTAGGTTTAAAGTGAGAGGGGAAAGATCTTAAAGGGACCTAAGGGACAACTTTTTCTCACAGAGGGTGGTGCTTGTATGCAATGAGCTGCCAGAGGAAGTGGTGGAGGCTGGTACAATTACAACATTTAAAAGGCATCTGGATGGGTACATGAATAGGAAGAGTTTAGAGGGACATGGGCCAAATGCTGGAAAATGGGGCTAGATTAATTTAGGATACCTGGTTGGCATGGACTAGTTGGACTGAACGGTCTGTTTCTTTGCTGTACATCTGTATGACTGTCTGACATGCATCAGCTGGGAGAACAGATGTACTAACATCAGTGTCCTCAAAGCAGCCAATAACACCAGCATTGAGTCCGTGATCATTCGAAACCAACCCCGCTGGGCTTACCTTGTGCTTAGGATCCCTGAGTTCTGACCACCAGAGCAAATCATCCTCAACCAGCTCAAGGATGGCACTTGAACGAGAGGATGACAAAGGAAGTATTTCAGAGGTTCTTCAAAGACTTCCTGCAAGAAGTGCAACGTGGATATCACTGCATGGTATACGCTCGTTGAGAAGAAAGTGTCTTAGAGGAAACTTCTGTATCAATGGACAGAATTCCTGAAGAGGGCCCTTTGGCAGCAGGAAATGCAGAAAAGGAACCGGAGAAAGGAATGCCGATGATCTTGAGGCCAAGGTCTGCTTCCACCTTCTGGAAACACCAGTCAAATGTATGATTAGAGTTCCTACTGTAGAATTGGCCTCATCAGCCATACTTGGGCCAACAGAATCCATGGCCAGTGACATAGACAATCATACTCGTTACCAAGTGATTGCCAACAATGACGATGAGTAGACATAGTTAATGATGTGTAAGAAAGGCATTAACTGAGAGTAGCAAAGATACTTTACTTTGGAGTCTGCAACCTGAAAAGTGATCGTTGGATTTTCTGGAAAAGGTTATGGAATTCAAGATAGATATTTCCTCGTTTGAAATTTTAATGATGATGCAGTGATTCATTGTGGTTTGGGAAAACTGGAAGCAAGGTAGAATAAGAGAAGGATGTACAATACATGGCATATCAAACCTAATATATTACATAGCTACACAGATCGGAAGTTATGTATAAGGATCAGCGTATCTCAGCAAAGAGACAACAGAGGGCATGTGACTTCTCCATAAAGATCGGCAGTAGGATCAGCTTCATGGGCAGTTCTAACGATCGATGTGAAAGTGATGGCCTCATTACAATTTTAAACCCCATCTCATTTCAGATAAAGTCTTTGATATCTTGTAAGGACTGCCCTTGTTTTAGGGGTAGGAGATGGCTGAGGGGTATTAACGCTAGACAATTAATCCAGAGATCCATGTAATGTTCTGGGGACCTGGATTCGAATCCCAACGTGGCAGCTGGTGGGATTTTTCAATTGAAATTGAATTCAATAATAATCTGGAATTAAGAGTCTAATGATAACCATGAAACCATTGCTAATTGTCGGAGGCAAAAAAAGAGCCATCTGGTTCATTAATGTTCTTTAGGGATGGAAACTGCTATCCTTACCTGGTCTGGCCTATGTATGAGTCCTGACCCATAGCAATATTGACTCTTAACTGCCCCCTGAGCAATTAAGGATGGGCAATAAATGCTGCCTAGCCAGTGATGCCCACATCTCACAAATGAATAAAAGAAAATCATCGGAATCAGCAAATAGGCACAAAACAGAAGGAATCTGAATGGCCCTTTGTTTCAGTGATGACTCACTGCAACAGTAACTCAGCTGAGCCCAAAATCTAGCCACTTACCCTGACCTTCCACAGTAATCTCACTTCCTGTCAAAAGCCATAATTGAATTTGCCTCTACCACACTTTCAGGCAGCATTTTCCAAATCAGAAACAAATTCCATGTATAAAGATAGCTTAGGTGGGTTAAAGGGGATGGGTCTGGGTGGGATGCTCCAAGGGTCAGTGTGGACTTGTTGGGCCAAAGGGCCTGTTTCCACACTGTAGGGATTCTATGATTCTATGTTTTGATTGATTCTTCTGCTTTTAACCTTCTAACAATGTCTGCTTTAAAATTAGACATAGGTCACCAATGTGTCTCATTGTTTTCCTTGCTCAGGTCTGAGTGAGTCAACTCCATATGTTGTCATTGTTTCTGTGAAAACTTCCTTTGGAGAAGAGGACACGACTTCAGTGTTGTATTTTAAAACCAAAATGTGTAAGTTTTCCAAAAATAACACATTGTTAATCGTTTGAGTTGTGCAATTGTGAATATTCCCTGTCGAGTTCCAGTCCTTTGTCTCTGTCATGAAAATATTGCCAGAGTGTGCTTCAGCTACGTCTTATCACCTTCCTGATCTGATTGACTCGGACTGTCTAAACCCTTGCTCAACCAGCAGGGCCATTGGAAAGGTGCAGTTATACCAAGCTGAATCAGAACATGTTGGGAGGTGGTCAAGCCTTGAACGGCGTCACACTTTCAAATTCCAATACTGGATAGAATGTGGAACCTTTACTAAAGTAGGAAACATGACCAAAAAACATTTTTTTAGGCTGTTTGAGTTTTCTGTGTAGTAACTGAGAGGGTCATTATATTGATGTGGTGTACAGACTTCCAAAAAACATTTGATAATGTGCCACAGTTTTGCCAGAGTTGATCAAACCCATGGAAAAAGAGGGATAGTGGTGGCTGAGGGACCAGGAACTGAGAGTAGAGGTGAAGTTATTAAATCAAACTTAGAGATTTGATATAGAAAATAATTACTCTGGGTTTGACTTACTAGAAATGATGATGTTGGGTAATCTATTAGGCTTTGTTTTACTGTGTGTTTTAATATCTTTCAAACTGCATTCTGTATTTAGATAAAAACTTAAAAAATGTGAACAGGAGTAGGCCATTCAGCCCTTTGGGCCTACTCAGCTATTCAATATGACCATGGCTGGACATCTAACTCATTACCTGTTCGCACTTTCTCCTCTTTAGTTCTGACTTCTCGAAAAAGTTCAATGTTTTGGCCTCTGCAATTTTCTGTGCCAGAGATGGATTGTGACCCCTTGTTCTGGACTTTCTAGTCATCAGGAACATCCTTCCTGCATTCGCCCTCTTTAATCTTGTTAGAATGATATAGGTTTCTGAGATTCTTCTCATTCTTCAAAACTCCAGTAAGTATAGTCCTCTCTTCAGTCCTGCCATCTCAGGAGCAACAGTCAATACAGTGTGGAGCTGAAGGAACACAGCAGTCCTGATGAAGGGTCCTGAAACGTTAGCTTTCCAGCTCTTCTGATGCTGCCTGACCTGCTGTGTCCCTCCAGCTCCACACTGTATTGACTCTGATTCCAGCATATGCAGTTCTCGCTAGCTCAGGAACAATTTTCTGTCTAATTTTCTTACCAGCAGCACAGGTCTCTGAGAGCTATGTGTGGCCGTGACTTCTCTCTTGATCAGTGTACCAAAGCCAGTTGTCATGCATGGAACATCAAAGCAGTTGCACTCATGCGCAGCCTAAATGGAAGGTCATTGAGCAATCAGTCTGGTAAACCTTTGTTGCACACTCTCTGCAGCCAGAACATGCTTCCTCAGATAAGCAGACCAAAACTGCACACAGTGCTCAAGTGTGGGCTCACCAATGTCCTGTACAATTCCAGCAAAACATCCCTGCTCCTGTACTTGAATCCTTTGGCTATGAAGGACATCATGCCATTTGCTTTCTCCACCACCTGCTGCCTGATATGCTTTGTTAGTTCTATTCATATTTTTGCTTGTAAGATTATCTTCTGCTTTATTATTAAAGAAATTCTGTAGCCTTAAGTGTCTATATTTTAGTGAATGACCATCATATTAAATAAAAGAAGCGTGTGGCCTATCAAGCCATGTTTCGTGCTGGAAACTGACTCATCCAGCAGTAGCGTCAGCTGGGATCATAGTACTTGACTGCAACACAGTAGGTTATGAAAATGGAAGAATGAGCATGTGACATCCTGGGTGTTATATGTAAAGGCATGGAGTACAAAAGGAAGGAAGTTATGGTAAACATTTATAAGCATTGCTATTGTCTGCAATTCAAAACACTGCACATTTTTAAGAGAGATGTTGAAGCCTTTAGATCAGATGGAGAAAAAGTTCACAAGCGTGATTAGAGACTTCAGAAAACAGGATTGACTGGAGATGCTAAAGTTGTTCTCCTAAAGTGAGAAGATTTGATGCAGACGTTTACGATCGCGAGAGATGTCGTCGGAATACATTGGGGAAAATTCTTCCTCTTGAGGTACAGATCTGAGAACACAGATGTGAGGTGAATGGACAAGTCACAAAAGGCAACATGAGGGAAACCATTTGGATGCAGTTATGATCAGGAACGCACTGCTCGAGACTGTGGAGAAGGCAGACCCAACCGTGCTCTGAGAAAGGAATTGGGTAAACCCCTGAAAGTAAATATATTGGAGGGAAATGGAGAACACCGGACATTAGACGAGCTCAATTGCTCTTAAAGAAAACACGACCAAACAAATGGCCACCTCTTGGCTGCAACCATTCTAAAATTCTTAATTAGCGCAAAGAGAACTATGCATGCTCCATAGATCTCAATGAATGAGAACTTCTTAATGCTTTGAAAAGGCACTAGGTTTGACCATTCCTCCAATAATTACTTACCTTACCGAGGTGGTATTTAGATTTTTACAGAATACAATTTTGCCACTCTGTTTTACAACTGAGAAATTCCATTCAATCATATTTTGATTTATCTAAACCATTTAATTTGTTTTATTTGCACAGTGATTGATTTGTGCCTGAGCAATCCGTGCGGAACCAATGCCTCTTGTATCCAGCAGGACGGAAGCTTCAGATGTTCCTGTGGGACTGGCTACACCTGGAATGGATCTGTCTGTACAGGTGTGTGATGGGGATCAGGGAACCCAGTTGGGAATGAACTGAACACACTGCTTCCAGATCAAATGGAGACTGTGTCACGTTCTAAACCAGACTAGCACAGTTCAGATCTCTTGTTTGGTTTATTTATGATGAAAGCCACCCCATGAACAGTGACATTCCTCATATTTGAACATTCAGATATGAGTAAATGTGACTTGGTGAAATCTTCAGAGGGTATCTGTTTAATAATGTCCAGATTGGGAGGACGTGGTGGAAATCAGAATATAAAAGGTGGGTGTACTTGGAGATGACCCTCTAATCTTATGCGTTATCAAATGAACCTCATGTCAGTATTCGCCACTCAGTCTATTTGTGTCCAAGTCAAAAAGACATTTCAAATATTGGTGTGCAATCCTAACCTGCTGAATGAATTTGGTAAAAAAGAACTTAAAACAAGCACAAAAAGGCTAGAGAGACTCAATTGATCAGACAGCATCCGTGGAGAGAGAAACTTTCTCCATGAAGTCATACGGTAGGTGCTCCCTTTCACAAGCCTACTCTTTGCCTGATGGCAGTGACTGTGCCTACTCCTGCGATACCGTTTCAGAAGCGCCCTACAGACATGGAGCAATTCCTCATATATCACCGAGGCAATGATTCTCCACAATGCGACATCACAGTAAGACCTGATCCTGACCTCACTCTGTGTTTCCGCACGTGCGTTTTGCAGCAAGCTTCGCCATGCAGTCCATGGCTCTGGAAGGGGTTAGTACTTTGGACCAACATTCTCTCTGAGCCGTGTGGCCGCACTGTCGGTGGCTGGCTCCACACGTGGCTTCTGCTTCTGGAAGCTGCTGCTGTGCACTGTTAATGAAGCAACAGGCTAAGCTCCAAGGAACGTGGCTGAGGAATGCCGTAAGTACCACCCACTGTGATCATGTCAGATGGGAAGAAGCTTAGGAACTCAGTGTGAGATCTGACATCCAGTCCTCCTCATTGCCTCTGTAACAATGTTGACCTTATTGATGTAACCTCTAACTAGTTGCAAACGTACAATAAACTACATCTTGTTAATTATAAGAGTCTCTTCTAGTTAGACCATGGAGTGGCTTTCCTGTGTCACACTAGACCATGCAGGCCCGTTAGTTTCTTGCACTTCGAGGATTGTAGCAGAAACCTTCACCTTGAGTAACAGCTCAGACCGTGTTGTGTGCAGGTGTGCTAATGCAACATAGTGGTCATTAGTAAGGTGTCAAAACGATTGGTAATTTTCTCTAGCAAAGTTATCAAGTAGAGGCAAAATGTGGACTTCATGCTACTATCAGATCAGCCACAATTGTATTGAATGGTAAATCAGGTCCAAGGGGCTGAATGGCCACCTCCTCCTGCTGATTTATGTTTTCATGTTCACAATCAAGGAGAACTGAGACTAGTTCTAACACGCAATTACTGCCGTGAACTGAGTTCAGTCACATAATGCAAAGCTAGAATGAAAACTGAGAGCTTCCTGAGCTGGTCATTCAGTGCTACGCCATATGGTGCCTTTACTAAAAGGAGGATCAACTCATGTAAGAGCCATATGGGTTAAGCCAAAATTATGCATAGGTAGAAAGCTTCAGATTCACAAAGCTGGGATCCTCCAATGAACTCTTCCTTTCTTCCTAACCCCCAGATGTGAATGAATGTGAAAGTGGAAGCCACGACTGTCACAGCTCGGCCTCCTGTTTCAACAGCCCCGGCTCTTTCCGATGTGTGTGTGAGGCTGGTTACACTGGAGATGGGAGGGACTGTACAGGTAATTGGTGTTGAAGCTACAGCTGTGAAAGTCTCTCAAGTTGCTCATTTATTGCTTGGAACGTTTTGATAACCTTTTGTGATGAATTCCAGTATCTCAAAGTTTGTTTCAACCAAAAATAACAATGGAACCTGGGGCAATCCTGGTCTGATTGACTGACTGAACCGCACACTGCCTGAACCAACTGGGCCATGGGGGGATAAAACATCTCACTTTATAATTTTGGAGAGTTCATCCCTGTGGCCTGGACACCATTTGTAAAAAGAGATTTATTGCCCATCTTTAATTGTGCTTGAGCAGAGGAGCTTTGGAGCCTCCATGATGAAGATGTTACTACAGTACTATCCAGCAGGGACTTGCAATATTTTGGCCCATCAAAGATAAAGGAACAGCTTTTTTGTGTCCATGCCGTAATTGTTTCTGGTTGAGGAGTTGCTGGGAATCCCATGTAACATAATGTTGTTGATCTTCCAGGCAGTGGAGATTATGTTTGGGAGGCACTGTTGAAGAAGTTCAAGATGAATTGTTGCTGTAGATATTGGAGGGTGCAGCATTTTAAGATTGTGGGTGGCCTATCAAACATAGATAACAAGGTCTAGAGCTGGATGAACACAGCAGGCCAAGCAGCATCAGAAGAGCAGGAAGGCTGACGTTTCGGGCCTAGACCCTCCTTCAGAAAAATTTTTTTTTCTGAAACGTCAGCCTTCCTACTATCTCTGAAAGTTTAAGGGAGATGTTTGAGGGAAGTTTTTCATGCAGAGAGTGATAGGGGCCTAGAACGCACTGCCAGAAGAGGTGGTGAAAGCAGGAACATTGGTGACATTTAAGAGGCATCTGGATGGATACATGAATAGGGAGGGAATAGAGTATATGGACTGAATATGAGTAGGTGGTTAGTTTTTAGATTAGTTAGGGCATGATGAGTGCCGAAGGGCCTGTGCCTGTGCTGTACTTCGCTTTTGTTTTTATACTCAGTGCAAAAGGGACTGTTCAACCCATCAAATCTGCACTGACCCTCCAAACAACATACCACCCAGACCCACCCTATCCCAGTACCCACCATTTACTATGGCTAATCTACCAATCCTGCATGTCCTGAGACACTACGGACAACTTAGCATGGCCAATTCACCTAATCTGTGCATCTTTGGACTATGGGAGGAAACCGATGCAGACACAGGGACAACATGCAAACTCCACACAAACCGTTTTCCAAGACTAGAACTGAACCTAGGTCCCTGACACTGTGAAGCATCTAACCATCATGCAATCACAAAGTCTGATGCTCTACCAATTGAGTTACTCAAGGTAAATTCAGCAAGGTGCGTCCAATCACCGACTGTTGCTTTCCCGTAAGGTGGTAGGCCAGATGGTGCCAAATTTGGCAGCCCTTTTACATTTAAAAAAATTAGTGAGCAATTGAGCTGATTTCCAAATTAATGCACTTGAATATTACACTGCCTACTGCATAGTGTAGTTGGTGTGAGTTTGCAAGCAAGACAACGGAGTCTACTTTTTTACCATCTTGGTGGTGAACGTGTGGGAAGAGAGATACATCCTTTACAGGATGCCCTGAGTGCATTGAGGGCACCTGCTCAAGATGGTATCCCTTCTTTGAGGCTCCATGCCCGTCCTCCAAAATCCACCCTCTAATCACTTGTCTCCACTCTTTCAGGTGGCTGATTCTGGCTCATCCAAAAATAGCAGACTTAAAGGAGTCTGGGTCATAGAGTCATACAGCGTGGAACCAGACCCTTCAGTCCAACTTGTCTGTGCCAACCAGATCCCCTAAATTAATCTAGTCACATTTGCCAGCACTTCACCCATATCCCTCACATACCCATCCAGATACCTTTTAAATGTCACCTTTTAGTTGTACCAACCTCCACCACTTCCTCTGGCAACTCATACCATACAAGCACCACCCTCTTCATGAAAACATTGCCCCAGGTCCCTTTTAGAATCACCCCCCTCTCACCTTAAACCTATGCCCTCTAGTTTTGGATTCCACTACTGTGGAGAAAAGACCTTGGCTATTCACCCCATCCATGCCCCTCAATGTTTTATAAACTGCTAGAAGGTCACCTCTCAACATCCGACGCACCAGGGAAAATTGCTTCAGCTAATTCAGCCTCTCCCAATAGCTCAAACCCCTCCAACCCTGGCAACATCCTTGTCAATCTTTTCAAGTTTCACATCTTTCCTAGAACAGGGAAAGAAGAATTAAACACTCTGACATCCACTCATCACAGCCATTTAAACAGGCAAGGTTTGATTGAGAATAGTCAGCATGGCTTCGTCAGAGGGAAGTCTTGCCTAACAACTGTGATTGAAGTTTTCAAGAAAGTGGTCAAGCGTGTAGATAACAGTAGGGCTATTGACGTAGTTCATATGAATTTCAGCAAGGCCTTTGACAAAGTCACACCTAGGACATTGATAAAGTGGGTATACAAGTTCAAGTTCATGGGATCCAGGGTAATGTGACAAGTTGGATCCAAAACTGGCTTAGCCGTAGGAGACAAAGGTGGAGTACAGCCTGTTTGTGTGACTGTAGCTTGGTATCAATTGATGTTCCACAGGGATCACTGCTGGGTCCCTTATCGTTTGTGATGTTCACACGTGATGTAGACAACATGCCAACAACACCGGTTTAAAAAAAAATTAAAGTCCTGTTGCAGGACGTCAAAGTGGGAAAAAAAAA